>JAWMAR010000332.1:1026058-1095392 GCA_036785375.1 Leucoraja ocellata
AACGCCCCTTCGACTGCTCGGAGTGCGGCAAGACCTTCAAGACGGCGAATGTCCTGGACACCCACCGGCGGGTGCACACGGGCGAGAGGCCCCACGTCTGCTCCACCTGCGGCAAGAGCTTTACCTTGTTGTCTGGGCTGCGGGTGCACCAGCGGGTTCACAGCAGTGAGCGGCCCTTCACCTGCCCCGACTGCGGCAAAGGCTTCAAGTCGCCCACGGAACTGAAGGTGCACAGGCGCGTGCACACCGGGGAGCGGCCCTTCACCTGCAGCGACTGCGGCAAGGGCTTCGCCCAGTACAGCAACCTGCAGTATCACCAGAGCACCCACACCGGCGAGCACCCCTACACCTGCGCCCAGTGCGGCAAGGGCTTCACCATCTCCACCGGGCTGTTGATACACCAGCGCTCCCACACCGGCGAGCGGCCCTTCACCTGCAGCGACTGCGGCAAGGGCTTCACCCACTCCAGCACCCTGCGGAAGCACCAGCGCACCCACACCGGCGAGCGCCCCTACACCTGCGCCCAGTGCGGCAAGGGCTTCATCCAGTACAGCGGCCTGCAGTATCACCGGCGCTCCCACACCGGCGAGCGCCCCTACACCTGCGCCCTGTGCGGCAAGGGATTCACCACCTCCACCAGGCTGTTGGTACACCAGCGCACCCACACCGGCGAGCACCCCTTCAACTGCACCCTGTGCGGCAAGGGCTTCCCCACCTCCACCAGGCTGCTCACACACCAGCGCACCCACACCGGCGAGCACCCCTTCACCTGCGCCCAGTGCGGGAAGGGCTTCACCCACTCCAGCAGCCTGCAGAGGCACCAGCGCACCCACACCGGCGAGCGCCCCTACACCTGCACCCAGTGCGGGAAAGGCTTCACCCACTCCAGCAGCCTGCAGAGGCACCAGCGCACCCACACTGCCGAGCGCCCCTACACCTGCACCCAGTGCGGCAAGGGCTTCGCCCACTCCACCAGCCTGCTGGTGCACCAGCGCACCCACACCGGCGAGCGCCCCCACACCTGCGCCCAGGGCGGCAAGGGCTTCACCAACCACCCAGTTGCTGTCCCACCAGCGGGTGCACGCCGGAGACCGTCCCGTCCCCAGCCCGGTGTGTGGCGAGCGCTCTGCCACGGCCTGCCACTCCCTGTCTCACCAGCAGGTGCACACCAGTGGCCCACCCTATGACTGCCCGTAGTGCGGTGAGGCGTTTGACAGCTCGCGGGGGTTGCGGCAGCACCGGCGGACCCACGCCGGCGAGCAGCTGCTCCCACTGTGACAAGAGAGCACGGGGTCTGCGGGAGCACCAGCGGGATACACACCGGAGAGAGACCCTTTGTGTGCGCTGAGTGTGGCAAGGGTTTCATCCGCATTTTCAGACAGCGGTGAGCGTCCCTTCCTCTGCCGGTCCTGTGTGGTAAGGGCTTCACCCGCCGCGACCACCTGCGAATCCACACCGGCCAGCGCCCCTTCACCCGCCCGCTCTGTGGCAAGGCCTTTGCCCGCTGCTGCAGCCTGCTGGCACACCGCCACGTGGATAGATAGGCGTTGTTTATGTAGACACAAAATACTGGAAGGAATGGTAACGTTTCTGGTCGAGACCCTCCCGAAATGTCACTCGGTCGTTCTGTCCAGAGATGCTGCCTGTCCCGCTGAGTTACTCCAGCATTTTGTGTCCTTTTTTGTAAACCAGCATCTGCAGTTCCTCGTTTTTAAACCATTCTGGTTAACCATGCAATACTCCAAATGCTGCCTGAACAATGTCCCTTAAAGCTGCACATATACATTCCTCTCTCCTTATCTCACATCCTTTGATCTCCTTACTTTCCCTCGCCTCTGTCACTTACTTCACTTTCCAAAATACTAACAAAAGATGCTGTGTGTCTTTGTTCATTAGAGTGATGGCCCAGGAGGGTTAAGTGTGTGTTGCACACTTGACTTTGTATCCCCTGCCACTCTCGCCGGCTAAATGATCAGTAAAGCTTGTGTTGGTTGATCTAGCTTATTGTGAGTTGTCTGTTTTAAGAAATGTACCTTAACAGTTCTGGACTCCCCAACATGGGGAACATGTTTCCTGCATCTACCTTGTCCAATCCCTCACTAATTTTACACGATTCTATAAGATCCCCGCTCATCCTTCTGAATTCCAGTGAATACAAACCCAGTTGACCCATTCTTTCAACATATGACAGTCCCGCCATCATCCCGGGAATTAACCTGGTGAACCTACATTGGGCTCCCTCAATAGCAAGAATATCCTTCCTCAAATTAGGAGACCAAAACTGCACACAATTGTCCAGGTGTGGTCTCGCCAGGGCCCTGTACAACTGCAGAAGGACCTCTTTGCTCCTAGACTCAACTCCTCTTGTTATGAAGGCCATTGGCTTTCTTCACTGCCTGCTGTACCTGCATGCTTACTTTCAGAGACTGATGTACCAGGACACACAGATCCCATTTTCCTAACCTGACACTATTCAGAGTGCTGGAGTAACACCTTACACTTCCTTATCTCTGTGCCTCACTCTCCTGCGACTCTCAGTCTGAAGAAGGTTCCCTCACTCCAGAGATGCTGCCTGATCCGCTGAGTTACTCCAGCACTCTGTGAAACGTCACCTATCCATGTTCTCCGCAGATGCTGCCTGACCCGCTGATTACTCCAGTACTCTGTGAAACGTCACCTATCCATGTTCTCCACAGATGCTGCCTGACCCGCTGAGTTACTCCAGCACTCTGTGTCTATTGAGCAAGAGCATCCATGTACAGCTATCGGTCCAGTCCAAGGTTAAATTAATGGCCATCTAGACATCACACACAGCTTCCTTTCACCCGAACGTCCGTCATGCTTTGCTTAGGGTAGTTATCATTAACCGTTTGACACAAGTGGTTAATGACTAGTTCACATTAACATTGGACCGTCACCGATCTGTGACTCTTTAATATTCACACCAATGTCGGAATGGCCCAACTCTTGCACCTATTTGTCTGTTTCCCTGGTTTCAGGGCGTTTGCAAATGTTGGCATCGGGGGGATGGGTGTATTACGGGGAAAGCAAACGGGCCACAGGGCAATAAAGAACCATTTTGCAGTAGAGAGCAGAATTAAATCTAATCCTTAGACAGCAACTTCCAATGTGCAATGAATGCATCTCATAAGTTGCTCCAGTTTGTGGTCAACACTCCCACCATGTGGTGATTCACTGCACTGCAGGCCCGGCTATTCTGTGGTCAACACTCCCACCATGTGGTGATCCGCTGCACTGCAGGCTCGGCCATTCTGTGGTCAACACTCCCACCATGTGGTGATCCGCTGCACTGCAGGCCCGGCCATTCTGTGGTCAACACTCCCACCATGTGGTGATCCGCTGCACTGCAGGCCCGGCCATTCTGTGGTCAACACTCCCACCATGTGGTGATCCGCTGCACTGCAGGCCCGGCCATTCTGTGGTCAACACTCCCACCATGTGGTGATCCGCTGCACTGCAGGCTCCTGGATATAGAAACATAGACAATAGGTGCAGGAGTAGAGGCCATTCGGCCCTTCGAGCCTGCACCATTCGCCATTCAATATGATCACGGCTGATCATCCAACTCAGTATCCTGTACCTGCCTTCTCTCCATACCCCCTGATCCCCTTAGCCACAAGGGCCACATCTAACTCCCTCTTAAATATAGCCAATGAACTGGCCTCAACTACCCTCTGTGGCAGAGAATTCCACAGATTCACCACTCTCTGTGTGAAAAAAGTTCTTCTCATCTCGGTTTAAAGGATTTCCCCCTTATCCTTAACCTGTGACCCCTTGTCCTGGACTTCCCTTACATCGGGAACAATCTTCCTGCATCTAGCCTGTCCAACCCCTTAAGAATTTTGTAAGTTTCTATAAGATCCCCTCTCAATCTTCTAAATTCTAGAGAGTATAAACCAAGTCTATCCAGTCTTTCTTCATAAGACAGTCCTGACATCCCAGGAATCAGCCTGGTGAACCGTCTCTGCACTCCCTCTATGGCAATAATGTCCTTCCTCAGATTTGGAGACCAAAACTGTACGCAATACTCCAGGTGTGGTCTCACCAAGACCCTGTACAACTGCAGTAGAACCTCCCTGCTCCTATACTCAAATCCTTTTGCAATGAAAGCTAAAATATCTGGGAGTCCACATCTCCGAGGATATGACATGGGCATCACACGCCTCAGCACTCGTGAGTAAGGCAAGGCAGCGCCTTTACCACCTCAGGCAATTGAGGAAATTCAGAGTGTCTCCGAGGATCGTCCAGTGCTTTTACGCAGCGGCGGTGGAAAGCATTTTGTCCGGGAACATTACCATCTGGTTTGGGAATTGCTCTGCCAAGGACAAGAAGGCTCTGCAGAGAGTAATGCGTTCGGCCGAACACATTATGGGAACTTCACTCGCCCCCCTGCAGGAACTATACAACAGGAGGTGCAACTCCAGAGCAAATAAAATCATGGGAGACCCCTTCCACCCCTGCAACGAACTGTTCCAGCTGCTACGGTCAGGCAAACGCCTCCGTTGCCATGCGGTGAGAACGGAGAGGTTGAGAAGGAATTTCTTCCCAGAGGCAATTCGGACTGTAAACGCCTATCTCACCAGGGACTAACTCTACTCAACGTTTTTCCTTCCATTATTTATTATGTAAAAGAATATGTGTGTTATGATTGTGTTTAGAGGTTGTTTGGTTGTTTGTCTTTTGCACAAACGTCCGCGAGCATTGCCACTTTCATTTCACTGCACATCTCGTATGTGTATGTGACAAATAAACTTGACTTGACTTGACTTGCACATGGATGCTCTTGCTCAATAGACACAGAGTGCTGGAGTAACTCAGCGGGTCAGGCAGCATCTGTGGAGAACATGGATAGGTGGCGTTTCACAGAGTGCTGGAGTAACTCAGCGGGTCAGGCAGCATCTGTGTGGAGAACTTGGATAGGTGATGTTTCACAGAGTGCTGGAGTAACTCAGCAGGTCAGGCAGCATCTGTGTGGAGAACATGGATAGGTGACGTCTCACAGAGTGCTGGAGTAACTCAGCGGGTCAGGCAGCATCTGTGTGGAGAACATGGATAGGTGACGTTTCACAGAGTGCTGGAGTAACTCAGCGGGTCAGGCAGCATCTGTGTGGAGAACATGGATAGGTGACGTTTCACAGAGTGCTGGAGTAACTCAGCGGGACAATACAATGTGGATAAATGTGAGGTTATCCATTTTGGTGGCAAAAACAGGAAAGCAGACTATTATCTAAATGGTGGCCGACTAGGAAAAGGGGAGATGCAGCGAGACCTGGGTGTCATGGTACACCAGTCATTGAAGGTAGGCATGCAGGTGCAGCAGGCAGTGAAGAAAGCGAATGGTATGTTAGCTTCCATTGCAAAAGGATTTGAGTATAGGAGCAGGGAGGTTCTACTGCAGTTGTACAGGGTCTTGATGAGACCACACCTGGAGTATTGCATACAGTTTTGGTCTCCAAATCTGAGTAAGGACATTATTGCCATAGAGGGAGTGCAGAGACGGTTCACCAGACTGATTCCTGGGATGGCAGGACTGTCTTATGAAGAAAGACTGGATAGATTTGGTTTGTACTCTCTAGAATTTAGAAGATTGAGAGGGGATCTTATAGAAACTTACAAAATTCTTAAGGGGTTGGACAGGCTAGATGCAGGAAGATTGCTCCCGATGTTGGGGAAGTCCAGGACAAGGGGTCACAGCTTAAGGATAAGGGGGAAATCCTTTAAAACGGAGATGAGAAGAACGTTTTTCACACAGAGAGTGGTGAATCTCTGGAACTCTCTGCCACAGAGGGTAGTTGAGGCCAGTTCATTGGCTATATTTAAGAGGGAGTTAGATGTGGCCATTGTGGCTAAAGGGATCAGGGGGTATAGAGAGAAGGCAGGTACGGGATACTGAGTTGGATGATCAGCCATGATCATATTGAATGGCGAATGGTGCAGGCTCGAAGGGCCGAATGGCCTACTCCTGCACCTAATTTCTATGTTTCTAACATGCGGAACATGTTTCCT
The DNA here is from genome assembly GCA_036785375.1 of Leucoraja ocellata. Classification (NCBI taxonomy): domain Eukaryota; kingdom Metazoa; phylum Chordata; class Chondrichthyes; order Rajiformes; family Rajidae; genus Leucoraja; species Leucoraja ocellata. The sequence goes on from JAWMAR010000332.1 coordinate 1,032,086, forward strand.
GCATCTACCCTGTCCAACCCCCTCGCTAACTCAGTCTGAAGGGTTTTGGCCCGAAACGTCGCCTATTTCCTTCGCTCCATAGATGCTGCTGCACCCGCTGAGTTTCTCCAGCAATTTTGTGTACCCTTACTAATTTTATACGATTCTATAAGATCCCCGCTCATCCTTCTGAATTCCAGTGAATACAAACCCAGTCGGTCCATTCTTCCAACATATGACAGTCCCGCCATCATCTCAGGAATTAATCTTGTGAACCTACGCTGGGCTCCCTCAATAGCAAGAATGTCCTTCCTCAAATTAGGGGACCAAAACTGCACACAATACTACAGGTGTGGTCTCACTAGGGCCCTGTACAACTGCAGAAGGACCTCTTTGCTCCTAGACTCAACTCCTCTTGTTATGAAGGCCATTGGCTTTCTTCACTGCCTGCTGTACCTGCATGCTTACTTTCAGAGACTGATGTACCAGGACACACAGATCCCAATTTCCTAACCTGACACTATTCATATAATACAGAGTGCTGGAGTAACACCTTACACTTCCTTATCTCTGTGTCTCACTCTCCTGTGACTCTCAGTCTGAAGAAGGTTCCTTCACTCCAGAGATGCTGCCTGATCCGCTGAGTTACTCCAGCCCTCTGTGAAACGTCACCTATCCATGTTCTCCACACAGATGCTGTCTGACCAGCTGAGTTACTCCAGCACTCTGTGAAACGTCACCTATCCATGTTCTCCACAGATGCTGCCTGACCCGCTGAGTGACTCCAGCGCTCTGTGAAACATAGAAACATGGAAATTAGGTGCAGGAGTAGGCCATTCGGCCCTTCAAGCCTGCACCGCCATTCAATATGATCATGGCTGATCATCCAACTCAGTATCCCGTACCTGCCTTCTCTCCATACCCTCTGATCCCCTTAGCCACAAAGGCCACATCTAACTCCCTCTTAAATATAGCCAATGAACTGGCCTCGACTACCCTCTGCGGCAGAGAGTTCCAGAGATTCACCACTCTCTGTGTGTAAAAAGTTCTTCTCATCTCGGTTTTAAAGGATTTCCCCCTTATCCTTAAGCTGTGACCCTTGTCCTGGACTTCCCCAACATCGGGAGCAATCTTCCTGCATCTAGCCTGTGCAACCCCTTAAGAATTTTGTAAGTTTCTATAAGATCCCCTTAGAATCAGGAAAGAGAGTGAAGCCACAGGCGGCCATCTTGGCTACTGACAGTCAGGGCGGGCGTTGAGACTCGGGGCCGGGGAGCGAGGACAGCAGATTGTAGAAGGGTTTCGGCCCGAAACGTTGCCTATTTCCTTCGCTCCATCGATGCTGTTGCACCCGCTGAGTGTCTCCAGCATTTTTGTGTACGAGCGAGGACAGCAGATTGACATCCATCCATTGGTGAGTATTTTGTCTGCCGCTCCCCAGTAGACGGGTCTAATCTTGGGGAGAGACTTGGGTTAAATTCCCCCATTGAATGTGATTTTCTCTTGTCTGTCAGCAACATATTGAATGTATTGTTGTGAGTAAATGTGTCCCAGTGTTAGTTTGAAGCAGAAAAGTCATGTTGAGCAACAGCTGCTGCTGCGTTTTGTCATTGGATGTGTTGGTGTAGATTAATGCTGCACATCCAGCACACACACACTTGTATAAAGTAGCAACCAACACTTGATGTGTTGAATGAGCTGAGCAGTCTGCTGGAGTCAAAGTAAATGTCCCAGTTTGTTTTACACTTACTAAATGGGAACTATTTCATAATGAAACCGTCAGCTTGTTATGACCACTTTCAGATATTTTTGCTGATGAAACTTCCTCAATTACCAGGGGAAAGGCCTTTCTGAGCCGGCTGTACGGAGAGTTGCACATTTTGTTCTCCCTGTGGTCACAGATAAGACTGGTTCTGGTTCTAGTTGCTTAGTGCGCAAACACCTCATCAGTGGTTATCGGGCGCAGGTCGGAGTGAGTAGAGTAGTGATTACATTTTGAAGTGGGCCTTTTTCACCAAGTTGAGGAGATCTAGTTGCTCAATCCCCTTTTTAAATTACTTAACATCGGGAGCAGCACATGTGTTGGGTCCATTCCCTTATTGTCCTTGGGTAAAGGGAATATTGGTACTAAAGTCTATTGAAATTTAGCCAGTCGATGATGTAGGGACCGTTATTTTGTCTTGTTTCATGGCAGTTGGTGCTCTGGGATAACGGGAGTTTTGATGGTGTGATTTTGTGAATCTCCTTGTAAATTGCAATAACATTTAACCCGATTCTGCGGAGCTCTAGGGTATCCCATCCGAGGGAAGTCGGCATATTATTCAGGCTTGATTTGCGCTTGTGGTCGTTACATACAAAGCGGGCTGCCCGATGTTGTACTTTCTCCAGGGTGATCTTGTTGTTGTTGAAAGGATCCCATACGGCTCTACAATACACCAATTTGAGCCTGACCAAGGACTTGTAGGCATTCTCTTTGACGGATGTACTACATGCGTGAACATTTATGTTGAGTAGGCCGAGGGACTGAGTGATCCCAGGAGAAGTTGCAGCAGAATGATAGTAAAAGGAAAGGATACTTTGAGGATTTCAGATTTACAACACAGAATGCGTTTTGTACATGTCAGTTCTCATTTCATTATTCAAATGAGTTGGGACTGACTATTGGGTATGTGAGTTGAAATATGACATTTGCACAAATCTATTGACCACTGTAGGATGACGTGTGACTTTCACAACCGGTTTTTTGGGCATGGATTTTTTTTTAAATATTGCTCTTCCAGAAGATCTGAATGAAAAAGAGAAACTTGTTGGAAACACTCAGCAGTTTGATCAGATCAGCATTTGGTTACAGTCCCAGCTCTGATAATGGATCATCCAACATTGCACTTCCACTGTTTTCTGCATTCACTAATTTAATCAATAAAGTAAATACACATTGTCTTTATTACACAGGTAACAAATGCTAGTCATTTGTACTTGGCCAGATCACACACAGCGGTTAGATAACCAAATACGTTTGATTTAGATGCTAGAGGTTGTTTAAAGGTGGGGAGAGATCACCTGTCCACGGCCACTGTTTGTGTGGAGTTTGCATGTTTTTCCTATGACAGCGTGTGTTTCCTCCCACATCCCTATGGCATGCTGGCATGAACATCAATTGCCCTCTGTAAATGTGCCCCTAATATGCAGAATGTCAGATAACATAAAACTAGTGTGAGCGGGTGATGGATTAATGATTGGCATGGACTCGCTGGGCCGTAGGGCCTGCTTGCATACTGTGCCACTTAACTCTGAATGTTAAAGCTAAAGTGTGAGAATAAGTTTCGTTTAATGTCGCAACGGTGTATTCTGTCAAAAGGTGTTGACAATGTGTCCATCCAGAATCAAGAGGAGAATGTACCCGTGGGATTGAACAGTGGGAGGGGGACAATTGTTGTGAGTTAGCGCATTGTTTAGATGCCGCAGGGAATAAGTTACAACAACAGCCTGGGGACCATTGACAGGGCAAGTCAAGGATCACAGCCGGGTCTCCCTCCCTCCGTACAGGGTGCGGGTAGATCCGGCACGTGGCCTGACAGCAACCCGCCTCATCTCCGTCATGTGGTCTGCCTTTTAGCAGAGTGGGGGTGGTGACAGCTATGGGTGGAGGAAAACAGACAACCCTTGATAATTCCATTATTTTGATTCATCACAGCTCCTCCAATGTCTTCGATGATGGAGCTCCTGGAAAGGTGTGATGATTGGCAGCTGCTGGATTTGACAAATCATTACCGCCAGAGGCTGGAAGAGGCGATTCAAGAGTTGGTGGAGAATGTCGTCTTCGTTCTAGCATACGAGAGATATTTCAGTGAGCAAGAGTACAAGGTAGGGAGAGGATTGGATGAGTGGGTAACTTCAGCCGATACTGAAATGTTTTCCTGCACAAATATTGTGGGCCGAAGGGTCCATTCTTGTGCTGTGCTGCTCTCTATAATTACAGCTCAGTACGGCACAGTCACAAAGAATATCCCGTACAGCAGTGGTGGTCCACAAACTGGAGGGTGTAGGCTTGAGGGGAGATGGGAGAAATGTAGGTGGGTCTGATCTGGGGACAACAGGTTTACTTGGAGAGCAGCCCATATCTGGAACACAATGCCAGAGAAAGCTGGAAAAGCGGATAACATTAGGGATATCAAAGTACATTCAGACTGATGAGTGGATAGGAGGGGCTTACGGGGCTATGGGCCAAATGCAGGCAAATGGCCCTGACTTACAATTGTAACATGGTTGGCATGGACAATGTGGGCTGAATGGCCTGTCTCCCTGTGTATACTGCGATATCTCTCTACCACTTAAGGCACTGTGACTCCAGTAAATCCATCGCCAAGGTTGGCCGAGGGTTCTGTTTCCGTGTTGTACAGCTCTATAACTACTTGTCCCCACGGCTCTTCACAGCGAGTCATCAAACGCACGAAGAGAGGAAGCCGTGCGGCCGGTTCCAGACTTCTCCTCAACCTGGTGACTGAGAAAGAGCCGCTGGTCCGTAAACTGATATGGAAATGCTTCGTGAAAATGCAACACCTGCTCCCCAAACTGGAGGAGTTGCTGAAAGCAATGGGGGAAGAAGGTACAGGACATGTTTCTATAGAGAATTTGTCCTTTTTGTCAAATTGCAGCTCAAACTCATTCCTTGAAATTATTCCAACAGGTTCTGATCTGATCGAATCGTTCAAAGCCATGAAGGTTTCCTTGGAACTACCTGCTCATCTGAAAGGTATTCAGTTGCATGTTTTGGCCAACTGCGGATACGCCGTCCATCAATCAGCCCTTCCTATTTATCCCATCTTTATAACCACTCCTTGCAGACTAGGAACAATTTACAGATGTCCAATTAATCAACATCTTTGCGATGAGGGAGGAATGTATATAGCATTTCATAGAATTTTAAGCCGAGTGCAGGCCAGCAAATCCAATTTCATAGAATTTCATGCAGAGTGCAGGCCAGCAAATCCAATTGCCTAGCATTTCAAGCAGAGCGCAGGCCAGCAAATCTAATTGCATATTATTTCAAGCAGAGTGAAGGCCAGCAAATCCAATTTCATAGCATTTCATGCAGAGTGCAGGCCAGCAAATACATTTCATAGCATTTCAACCTCCTAACAAATCATTTATTCCAAGTACATTACAGACTCACAGTTCAGTTGATTCACAGCTTAGAATCACAGTCATGGACTCTCCCTTGCGATCTTCCATCATGACTGACTCAAGTCCAGGCATCCTGGGTTTTATAGTCCTTTACTGGATTTGAAGATGGACAGTGAGGGGGCCTGTCTGATGTCCTTTCCCCTCCCCCCCCCCCCCCCGGATGTGGCATTACCTTAATTGTGGTGATTGACAGGCGAGAGGACCAATCAGCTGATTTCAAGATTTTTTCAACACTCATAACTTTTTTATTTTTCATCGATGAGAAATATTCTCGGGGCTGCCGCAGCGGTGGAGAACTGAGTAAGATGGCCCAAAATTATAGCGATATAGGGTCGTGTTTTTCTAAATTCAATATTTAGCGCAGACAGGAAGTGGTTAAGAGTTCGATAGATACAGTGCGGTAACGGGATCTGAGGTCTAATTTGTCCATAGCGACCAAAATGCCCCATTTAAGCTCTCCCGGCCAGCCGCTACTTCCCAATATCCCTCTAACCCGTTACAATCCATGTATCTGTCCAAATATTATTTGACCAATTTATTTCTGCTTAGTCGACCAATACACATCTATAACAATCGGATAATATGTAATCAATAACACATCAACTAATGAGTGTAACACTAATCATAATCGTAAAGCATAATATGGGCCAGTCAATAGTCAGAGATGCAGACAGTTGATTCTGCGGCAGGCAGGCAGGCAGCAGGTGAGACTCCAGGATGGTGTGTTGCCTCCGTCCCCTTGTGCCAGGGTCCAGGATGTCTCGAAGCAGCTGCACGACATGCTCAAGGGTGAAGTGGAGCAGCCGGAGGTTGTTGCGCATGTTGGCACAAATAACATAGGTAGGAAGCAGAAGGAGGTACGTTCTGCAAAACCACTTTACGGAATTGGGTCGAAGACTGAAAAGCAGGACCTGCAGGGTAGTGATCTCAGGATTACGTCCAATACCTCGTGCTAGTGAAGGTGTGAATGGGAAGAGGGGAAATGAACTTGTGGTTGAGGAGTTGGTGCAGGGGGCAGGGAGTTAGATCTCTGGGTCATTGGGATCTCATCTGGGGCAGGGGTGACCTATACAAAAGGGACGGGTTGCACCTTAACTGGAGGGGGAGCAACATCCTAGCGGGCAGGTTTGCTAATGCTACTCGAGAGGGTTTAAACTAGATTGGCAGGGGGTGGGATCTCGTACGGGACAGAGGCGCGTGAGAGGCTAGAATTTGGTATGGAGGGTGGTGTGGGAGAGGTTAGTGGACAGAATAGGCTGGTGAAAGGCAGAGAGCGAGGAAGGAGGGTTGGTTTTAACTTTAAGGGGCCTGACAGGTGAGGCGGATAAGCTTGGGGCGTGGATAGGTACGAGCCACTGGGATGTTGTAGTGAAAAAGTTACTTTTATAACAACTTAACAGGTTCGCCTCTTAATAAACAGACAACGCACAAACTGTTGGGTAGACCAGTTCAACACTTTACTTATTATCAGCCGATGGAAGGGAGGGAGAACTCTAAGTCAAGTGAGCAATTACAGACACTTCACTGTCCTCATCCACTTCTCTGAACAACAGAATTACACCGCATTATATAGTGTTTCTTTGTCACCGTAGCACATTCCACAGACATTAGTCATGGTCACAGGTACAGGAAAATAATTTCTACAGAATGCATCAACTCAAAGGCATCTGTCACATGGTACAAGATATATTAAAAACATTGGCCATTTGGTTAACGGCATTTTATTTTATCAAATACATCAAAGAGATCTAGTTACTTCTCTGGTTCCTCTCTCGGCACCTCCTCCCTCATAAACATAGGACACTTGGTTTACGATATCTTACTTTTCCAATACATCAAAGAGATCGAGCTACTTCTCTGCTTCCTCTCTCGTCACTTGGGAGACAGTGTTATAGTATTTATTATCTCACATACCGCAACCTGAGGCAAGCCTAATTTGAGACTAAATATAAGCTGTAAACTAGCCCAGAAGCCAATTTAATATCTTCTTATATTTTTAACTTAATTCGGCTTTATCAGTAGCCATGACTGAAACCTGGTCAATGTTCCGGGGTACAGGAGCTTCAGGAGAGACAGGGGTGAGGGAAAAAGAGGAGGGGGGTTTCGTCCAGTGAGGCTATATGGGTAGAGCTGAGTTACAAGAAAAGGATGATCACCTTGTTGGGGGTGTACTACAGACCCCCGAATAGTCAAGGGGAATTAGAAGAACAAATGTGTCAGGAGATTGCAGACAGCTGCACCTCAAATAAGGTTGTTGTATTAGGAGCTTTTATCTTTCCCAATATAGGCTGGGTAAATCATAGTGTGAAGGGTTTAATGGGATGTAATTAAATGGGGTGTCAAATTGTGAATATAACGATGGAGTTAAAGGGGAAGTGAGTAGGAATGAGAGGAATAGATCGGTTAGATGAGCAGAGTCTCTTGCCCAGAGTAGGGGAATCGAGGACCAGAGGACACGGGTTCAATGTGATGGGGAAAAGATTTAATAGGAATCCGAGGAGTAACTTTTTCACACAAAGGGTGGTGGGTGTATGAAGTAGGCTGCGGGAGGAGATAGTTGAGGCTGGGACTAACCCATCTTTTAGTATAGTATATCTTTATTGTCATTTTCCTGAGTACTCGCATACCCAGAGGAAACAAAAAAACGTTGCTCAACCAGTGTCCATTCAGTGTGCAGTAAAAAATAAATAGAAATAAAAATACATATATCATCATGAACAAATTAAACACTCTACTCTCTACTAAACATCAACAGGTGTTCCGATCGGTAGCGGCACGACAGTGGCTCTGTCCAGGTTGGTGGTTGGTGCGCGATACTTTGGCAGGGGGCAAAGTCCGTTTATCAGTCTTAGAGCCTGCGGGAAGAAGCTGAGGAGCATCCTGCTGGTTTTGCAGCTAATGCTCCCGTACCTCTTCCCAGATGGCAGGATGGAGAATATGTGATGCGATGGGTGGTAGGGGTCTTTGATGATGGAGATGGCTCTGCTGATACATCTCTTCCTGTATATGTCCAGCAGGAAAGGGAGTGGAGCACCAATAATCCTGCTGGCAGTCTTCACAATCCTGTCTAGGTGGTGCCTTTCATAGGCCTTGCAGCTCCTGAACCAGGAAGTGATGCCGTAGGAGAGGGTGTAGTCGCTGCTGGGCTCTCTTGATCAGTTTAAGAAACAGTTTAAGAAACAGTTAAGGTAGCTGCAGGAATAGGACATGTTTGAAGGGATATGAAGCAAGCGCAGGCAAGTGGGACATTGTTGGCCGGTGTGGACAAGTTGGGCCGAATGGCCTGTTCCCGCACTGTATCATACTATGACTATATTAGGATACTGTGAATGTGTTTTTCTTTGCGTGATGAATCTAATTTCAGGACCTCTTGTTTATCTCACCTGATAAAAGATGTTCAGCAGAAGCACATGGAGACTGTGCGGGCACAGACTGAAACACTGAGAGTGAACACCATCCTGATGAACGAGAAGGTTAAGGTTTTCCAGCTGCGTGATCGATACGCTGAGCTCACGGTCATCTCCACTGTTCGAGATCGGACACTGGTGGAACATGAGCTTTTGGCAAGAGGCCGGGACCATGAAGAATGGAGAGACGAACATCTCGGGGGAGAGTTTGAAAAAATCCGAACTGATCAGTTATTCCAGAACATTTCGGTGAGCAAATCCAAATCTGGGAGTTCGTCTGTCGTGGCCGGAGTTGCGGGGATCGGAAAAACAACAATGGTGCAAAAGATTGTTCATGACTGGGCCACGGGGAAAATATTCCAACAATTCCAGTTTGTCTTCAGTTTCAAATTCCGGGATTTGAACATGATTAAAGACAGAATAACCCTGAGGGAACTGATTCTGCGTCAGTATCCTTACTTTGGGAATATGCTAGGAGAGGTCTGGAAGAACCCAGAGGGATTGCTGTTTATATTCGACGGTCTGGATGAATTCAAGGGCAGAATCGATTTTGCTGACAGTTGGAGAGACACAGAACCTCAGCATCAGTGCCCAGATCCCGAGTGGTGGTGTGAAGTGTCTGACATTGTGTACAGTTTAATCCAGCACAAGCTGCTCCCAGGGTGTTCAGTGCTAGTGACCACCCGCCCCACTGCGTTACATTTACTGGAAAAGGCAGAGATCAGTGTCCGGGCTGAAATCCTGGGATTTGATGGTGAGGAACGGAAGGAATATTTCACCAGGTATTTTGAAGATCAGACGGTGGCAGCAGCTGTTTTCAAACATGTGAAGGAGAATGAGATCCTGTACACCATCAGCTACAACCCCTCCTACTGCTGGATCCTTGTCCTGACACTGGGCCCCTTCTTCACACAAACACACCGGGACCCGCAGCAAGTTCCCAAGACCATCACACAACTATATTGCTACTTTATTTACAACATCCTGAAAAACCACGGCCGTGAGATTGAGAGCCTCCGTGAGGTGTTACTGAGGGTTGGTCAGATGGCCTTCACTGGAGTGGCCGAGAAGAACATTGTGTTCACAGGTGGAGATTTGATCAAATACAATCTGCAGCCTTCCCAGTTCCTGTCCGGGTTCCTGATGGAACTTTTGGAGAGAGAGGATTCAGCCCGGAGCGTGGTGTACACCTTCCCGCACCTCACCATCCAAGAGTTTGTAGCCGCACTCGCACAATTCATGGCTGTAGATCGCGGGGATATCACGACACTCCTCATTGAAGCCCACGGCATGAGAGACGGGCGATTTGAAGTATTTCTCCGTTTTGTCGCTGGTCTCTCCTCCCCACGGGCAGCGTGGATCCTGGAGGAGTTTCTGGTTAAATTCCCTCATCAAACAATCTGCCGAGTGAGTGACTGGGTGAAGGGGGAGGTTAAACGCCGGGCTGGAAACACAGAGAATGATACTGATAAACGGAGGCTCCTGAACACGCTGCACTACCTGTTTGAGTCTCAGAGTCCTATACTGGCTCAGCAGACACTGGGATCTGTGGAAGCACTTTCATTCAGTGGACTGGGACTGACCCCGATTGACTGTGCGGTCCTGTCTCATGCCATCAGGCTCTGTGATACAATCAAACGTCTAGATCTGGATAGCTGCCACATTCAGTGTGAAGGTCTGCAGCGGCTGGGACCAGCTCTGCACAAGTGTCAGTGCTTGAGGTAACTGTCCGTTTGTCGCTAACACTGAACTGTAAAATTGTTCCACTTTTTTGTTATTCCGTCCAGCACCCCTTCTATGGGGCCGAGCGGCCGTCACTGTGCACGGGGTGGGAGGGGGGGGCACCCCTCCTATTTTACCCTCCCTCCCCCGGGTCACCGGTGGTCAACCCCTTCCCCCGGGTCACACGCACGCGTTGCCGCCGTTCTCTGCACGGGGAACATTTGTCGGTCGGTCGGGGAATGAGAATAAATGGTGCAAGTCACCAAACACCACATCCACAATAATGTGCTGAGGTGTTTCCAGAAATGTCTGTTTGGGGGAAGTTATCTATCTCAGACTCGCCGGACAGCCAGGGTTTGTTTCTTACTCTGTCTGTTTGTGTTTAGACTGGGAGACAACGACCTGGGAGATTCCGGAGTGAAACTGGTGTCTGTGGCTCTGAGGAACCCGGACTGTAAAATACAGGCACTGTGGTAAGTCCCAGACTGTGAGAGATTGTGTTCACACTCACTGGGTGTCTGACACTGAACATTAATATTCATTGCAAAAGGATTTGATTTGAGGATTTGAGTATAGGAGCAGGGAGGTTCTACTGCAGTTGTACAGGGTCTTGGTGAGACCACACCTGGAGTATTGCATACCGTTTTGGTCTCCAAATCTGAGGAAGGACATTATTGCCATAGAGGGAGTGCAGAGACGGTTCACCAGACTGATTCCTGGGATGGCAGGACTGTCTTATGAGGAAAGACTGGATAGACTTGGTTTATACTCTCTAGAATTTAGGAGATTGAGAGGGGATCTTATAGAAACTTACAAAATTCTTAAGGGGTTGGACAGGCTAGATGCAGGAAGATTGTTCCCGATGTTGGGGAAGTCCAGGACAAGGGGTCACAGCTTAAGGATACGGGGGAAATCCTTTAAAACCGAGATGAGAAGAACTTTTTTCACACAGAGAGTGGTGAATCTGTGGAATTCTCTGCCGCAGAGGGTAGTTGAGGCCAGTTCATTGTCTATATTTAAGAGGGAGTTAGATGTGGCCCTTGTTGCTAAGGGGATCAGGGGGTATGGGGAGAAGGCAGGTACAGGATACTGAGTTGGATGATCAGCCGTGATCATATTGAATGGCGGTGCAGGCTCGAAGGGCCGAATGGCCTACTCCTGCACCTAATTTCTATGTTTCTATTTGCACCGTCTCCTGTCTCTCTGTGTCCATCACCCTCACTCTCCCTCATCTCCAGGCTGCAAAGTGTTGGTCTCACAGATTCTGGAGCCGAGGATCTCGTCTCCGCCCTCAGTACAAACCATACGGTGACGGTGCTGGACCTGAGTGGGAATAAACTGGGAGATTCCGGAGTGAAACTGGTGTCTGGGGCCGGCGCCTCCCCTCCGCGCTGGCTGCGGGGTCTGGATCGCCAGCTCCCGTCCACGGGCCTCGGCCGACACCTCCATGCACGAACCTCTGGATAGAAGACCCTCCTTCAGACATCCTACACATTAGACTTTTGCACCGTGGTTCGGATGGATGGGAGCGGGGATTTCCGAGGGCACAAGTTTGCGTTGAGTGAACTGAGTGTTCTTACCGGCCTGGTCCTCGCTGTACACAGGCGTTTTGTGACAGTGGTTGTATCCCATCTTCAGCTCAGCCAATGTCGGTCTCTCCCCCTGTCCCCACTCCCCCTGTCTCCCACTTGCATCTACCCCCTCTCTCTCTCTCTCTCGCTGTTAACACCCCGTTCCCTTTTTTAAATTCTCGAATGACCTTTGATTCCATGCGATTTTTGGAATACCGAACTCACTTATTGCAGCTGGACCTGCACGATCCCGGAAGAGACTTTTCCACCAGCGGCCCCCGCTCCTGCTGCGGATTGATGGTGACAACAGCAGCATTGTTCAAATTCTTCATTCACAGAACAATGTCTGTTACTGGTTTATCATCTGTAAATGAAATGTAAATCTCTATACCTATAAAAGTTTCATCTTGTATGTGTTTGGATTTTTCAAACTATTTTCGCCTAAACGCTACGCAGTGATGCTTAGATTTTTACATATTCTGACTCACATTTATCCCCTCTATGCAGTGATCAGGTTCACTTAAAATTTGATGCTGTATTTTATGACTTATTGGTGATTATTAAAGTTTTAGAGAAAGACAAAACTACCCTTTAAGCTGACTTTCACACACAGATTCTTCAACCAGCTTCGACTGGTGACGCCACAATGAGGTGAGCGGGCACCATGGCTCGGATCGGTGCCCGTTTCACCCATCGGGGGGAGGGAGGGGAAGCAGTGTGCGGGGGAGGGAGTGGAGGAGGGGGGGAAGGAATGGGGGAGTGAGTGTGTTGGATAGTGTGAGTGGGCGGAGATCGCTGGTCGGCGTGGACGCGGTGTGCCGAAGGGCCTGTTTCCACGCTGCATCTCTGAACTATTAGTTTTAATGACAAATTTTAAGGTGGAATGATGTAAAAGGAACATGCAATGAATGATTCAGAAGGAACCCAGATGCAACTAAATTTAAAGTAGCTCTTACTTACTCCTGAAGATTTAAGACTTGCCTCAACTTTGACCACTTTTAAAACAAGACTGAAAACTTTTATGTTTACTTTAGCTTTCAGCTAAATCTTAACTACATTGCACTTTTAACTTTTGCACTTTTTATAATGCATTTTTAATTTTGCTTTTCTTTTCTTTTAGTTCTATTTTATTTTATTATTTCATTTTATTGTATGACATGTTTTTATGTGAAGCACTTTGAGTCTGCCTCGTGTATGAAATGTGCCATATAAATAAAGTTGCCTTGCCTTGTCTTGCCTGGGAGGAGGGAAAGAGGGGAGAAATGTAACTTTACCAACATAGCTGCCAGTTGTGGGGCCCGGGATCCAGTGTAATACACTTTATCCGCCCGGAATCGAGTGTAATACAGTTTATCCGCCCGGGATCGAGTGTAATGCAGTGTACCCGCCCGGGATCGAGTGTAATGCAGTTTATCCGCCCGGGATCGAGTGTAATGCAGTTTATCCGCCCGGGATCGAGTGTAATACAGCCGATCACCACACGGTGGGAGTGTTGACCACAGAATGGCCGGGCCTGCAGTGCAGCGGATCACCACATGGTGGGAGTGTTGACCACAGAATAGCCGGGCCTGCAGTGCAGCGGATCACCACATGGTGGGAGTGTTGTCCACAGAATGACCGGGCCTGCAGTGCAGCGGATCACCACATGGTGGGAGTGTTGACCACAGAATGGCCGGGCCTGCAGTGCAGCGGATCACCACATGGTGGGAGTGTTGACCACAAACTGGAGCAACTTATGAGATGCATTCATTGCACATTGGAAGTTGCTGTCTAAGGATTAGATTTAATTCTGCTCTCTACTGCAAAATGGTTCTTTATTGCCCTGTGGCCCGTTTGCTTTCCCCGTAATACACCCATCCCCCCGATGCCAACATTTGCAAACGCCCTGAAACCAGGGAAACAGACAAATAGGTGCAAGAGTTGGGCCATTCCGACATTGGTGTGAATATTAAACAGACACAGATCGGTGACGGTCCAATGTTAATGTGAACTAGTCATTAACCACTTGTGTCAAACGGTTAATGATATCTACCCTAAGCAAAGCATGAAGGACGTTCGGGTGAAAGGAAGCTGTGTGTGATGTCTAGATGGTCATTAATTTAACCTTGGACTGGACCGATAGCTGTACATGGATGCTCTTGCTCAATAGACACAGAGTGCTGGAGTAACTCAGCAGGTCAGGCAGCATCTGTGTGGAGAACATGGATAGGTGACGTTTCACAGAGTGCTGGAGTAACTCAGCGGGTCAGGCAGCATCTGTGTGGAGAACATGGATAGGTGACGTTTCACAGAGTGCTGGAGTAACTCAGCGGGTCAGGCAGCATCTGTGGTCAATGTGGATAGATGATGTTTCAGGTCTGAAGAAGGGTCTGAAACAACCGTTGTATTTCAGGTCTGACTGAAATACAACAAGATCTGTGTGTCCTGGTACATCAGTCTCTGAAAGTAAGCATGCAGGTACAGCAGGCAGTGAAGAAAGCGAATGGCATGTTGGCCTTCATAACAAGAGGAGTTGAGTACAGGAGCAAAGAGGTCCTTCTGCAGTTGTACAGGGCCCTGGTGAGACCACACCTGGAGTATTGTGTACAGTTTTGGTCCTCTAATTTGAGGAAGGACATTCTTGCTATTGAGGGAGCCCAGCGTAGGTTCACAAGATTAATTCCTGGCATGATGGCGGGACTGTCATATGCTGGAAGAATGGACTAACTGGGTTTGTATTCACTGGAATTCAGAAGGATGAGCGGGAATCTTATAGAATCGTATAAAATTAGTGAGGGATTGGACAGGGTAGATGCAGGAAACATGTTCCCCATGTTGGGGGAGTCCAGAACTGTTAAGGTACATTTCTTGAAACAGCCAACTCACAATAAGTTAGATCAACGAACACAAGCTTTACTGATCATTTAGCCGGCGAGCGTGGCAGGGGATACAAAGTCAAGTGTGCAACACACACTTAACCCTCCTGGGCCATCACTCTAATGAACAAAGACACACGGCATCTTTTGTTAGTATTTTGGAAACATAGTCACATGTTTATACAGAGTTGGAGCAATGACGTCTAACACATCAATCACAGAGTATACCCATTCAAAGCTTTGTCGTCACTAACACAATACTCCTCATGCTATGGTTATGGTCATGGCAGGTGAAGCCGTTACCACATGACAGGCAGGGGAAGGGACGCTCGCCGCTGTGGGTCGGCCTGTGCTAAAACCCTTGCCACACTCAGCGCACACAAAGGGTCTCTCTCCGGTGTGTATCCGCTGGTGCTCCCGCAGACCCCGTGCTCCCTTGTCACAGTGGGAGCAGCTGCTCGCCGGCGTGCGCCCGCTGGTGGGACAGCAGCCTGGTGGAGTGGGTGAAGCCCTTGCCGCACTGGGCGCAGGTGTAGGGGCGCTCGCCGGTGTGGGTGCGCTGGTGCTTCAGCAGGTTGCTTCTGGCGATGAAGCACTTGCCGCACTGGGCGCAGGTGTAGGGGCGCTCGCCGGTGTGGGTGCGCTGGTGCACCAGCAGGCCGCTGGGCTGGGTGAAGCCCTTGCCGCACTGGGCGCAAGTGTAGGGGCGCTCGCCGGTGTGGGTGCGCTGGTGCAGCAGCAGGGTGCTGGACTGGGTGAAGCCCTTGCCGCAGTGGGCGCAGGTGTAGGGGCGCTCGCCGGTGTGGGTGCCACGCTGGTGAACCAACAGGTGGCTGGATTGGGTGAAGCCCTTGCCGCACTGGGCGCAGGTGTAGGGGCGCTCGCCGGTGTGGGTGCGCTGGTGATCCAGCAGGTTGCTGGACTTGGCAAAGTCCTTGCGGCACTGGGCGCAGGTGTAGGGGCGCTCGCCGGTGTGGGTGCGCTGGTGCTCCAGCAGGTTGCTGGACTGGGTGAAGCCCTTGCCGCAGTCGCTGCAGGTGAAGGGCCGCTCCCCGGTGTGCAACCGCCCGTGCACCTTCAGGTCCTTGGGCGACTTGAAGCCTTTGCCGCAGTCGGGGCAGGTGAAGGGCCGCTCGCTGCTGTGCACCCGCTGGTGCTCACACAGTCCCGACAAATGGGTGAAGCTCTTGCCGCAGGTGGAGCAGCCATAGGGCCTCTCGCCCATGTGCACCCGCCGGTGTCTCTTCAGGGCCATCGCCGTCTTGAAGGCCTTGCCGCAGTCCGAGCAGTCGAAGTGGCGTTCTCCCGTGTGCACCCGCCGGTGGGCCTCCAGCTCGCTCGGGCACCTCCAGGCCTTGCCACACACGTCGCACTCATAACGCTTCTCCTCGTTGTGCCCCGTCATGTGGTCCTCCATCGAAGCTCAGCCCCTCGAAGCTCAGCCCGCACACCGAGCAGATGGGAGGCTCGCCGGCACCCTGGCCGCCCTCAATGGTCACTCACGTCCCCCGTCTCTCCGTCCACAGCAACGGCTCCTAAACCCTGCAGGAGGGGAACAAACAGGACATTACTAGCACATATTGAGTGTGTTTATGGCGGAGGAAACCGTTATATAATTCTGCGAGGCACAGTGGCGCAGCGATACATTTGCTGCCTCACCGCCGGAGACCCCGGGCTCGATCCTGACTACGGGTGCTGTCTGTGCCAGCATTTTGTGTCTATCTTCTCCACAGATGCTGCCTGACCCGCTGAGTTACTCCAGCATTTTGTGTCTATCTTTGTTGATTCACGTTTCTCTCTCACATCGGTTGTTTCGACAATAATCGACCAGGCACCAGGGTTGCTTTAAACGTACGTTTATTGAGCAGGAGTCTCCACACAGGTTACAACCTGGCAAAGAGTCAAGCTGACTGCCCTTAATTGCAAGGCTCTTTATATGTTAATGCCACCGTTTAGCACCTCCCACATTCCCCCGATCAAAGAACCAACACGTTTGGAAGAATACAGGAAACCAAGTATGTACATATAAGGGGATGTTAGAGGAACCACACATAATCTCAGACCAGTACATTCCTTAGTCTTTCTGGCTAGGGGGGGAGGTTGTGTATTCCTCAATCTTGTCAGACTGGGCCTGTGATCCTTTATTCATGACTACACAGTAATTGCAAGACAGTGTGTATTCCTTAATTGCAGCCGGTTCCAGCAAGTCTGGTCAGCAGCCATCTTATGTCCTTTGTTTCAGTCTACCTGGCCAACCATTTTGTCTTTCAGAACAATCTTATAACATTGATTCAGAATTTCTATTCATCATTCCCCCCTTTTGCCATTCTTATGGCAACACTCATAGTCCATTTAAAAGTCCCATTTGCTGAATCTCGTAACCTTTTAGTTCCCTGGCCAAGGCTTCTTGGACCGTCTGACCTTTGTCCCCTAATTCTCCTTCCTCACTCACTTCATCGTTTTCGCTGTCGTTGGGGAATGATAACAGTCTCTCCTGCTCACGCTGTAAGATCATCATTCGTACAGAATTTTTAGTTTTCTCGGGGGTGGTCCCCAAACCCGATAAAACCACCATTAATCGGGCTATGATACACTTTACAATAGCAATCCCCACAAATAAGCAAGTAACTACTATAGCAGCATAGATGGCAATGCTGATGATCCAGTTGTATACTCCCCCTAATCCCCAATTCCCCCATCCCTGGTTTTCATTTATTCCATCCAAAAAGGTGGTAATCTCTTTCTGGTGTTGTGTGATGTTGCTAGTGATGTCTTGAACCCCCATCATACATTTCCCTTTTATGACGGTACAGGTCCCCCCTTCTCTAGCCAATAAGTAATCGAGCGCATATCTATTTTGTAGGGAAAACATCCTCATTTCGGCCATCTGGGTTTTTACTGCCTCCAAGGCTCCAGTTGTTGCATTGCCCAGAATTGTCAGGCCACAAACAAGGTAATTTCGGTTTTTGGCTGCTTCACCTCCACCCACTCCTCCCATGGTTAGCATGCTTAATAATCCCCATCCAATGGCATGTCCGTGGGTAGCTCCCCTAACCCCTGGATTTCTCCATTGCGCGCAAAACTCGGCCGACACTGTCCTTCGACGAACCCGAGCCATGGGTTTAGTCCATTGCTCGGGACAAGGTACCGTGGTTGGCACCAATGCTCCAACTGCCACGTTCTTGGGGAAAGGGGGTTTTAGGACATTGGTTCCTTTCCCATTAAAGAAAAAGTAATATCCTTCCTCCGTATATAATGATCCATTACAGCCCCTTCGGGCATTAATGACTTCTCCCCCTCCAGACCAGTCCCTCCACGCTTCACTGATCCCATTGCTATAACTGGGGATTGGCAGGTGATGGGATCCTACTGTCAGATGGGTCCCGTTGGCCCATCCACACAACAGCTGAAATCCAGCATTTACGGGGATACAGTCCTTAGACACCTGACATTGGACTCCATTATAGGTAAGGTTACATGTGGAGCCGTGAACGGGCCCTTGCAGAGCGCAAGTGAGGTTATTTTTAACATTTATGACTATACACCCGTGTCCTTGGTTACTAAAACAATTTTCATATTGCCTGTTGTCATTATTGGTGGTGAAGTTACATGGCCTAGCCGGCGCTCTTGACGCCGTCCTAGATCCATTGTAGCAAATGTCGTAGGAGTGGTTATTGTTCTTAGGGAGCGGTAAGCAGTTGGCCGGTGGAGCGAGAAGCCTATCATAGTTGATGCTGACGGGTTTAACAGGGACCGTTTTTTTTTTTTTTTTTGGCACTTCACCAGTCGTTCAGTTCTGCCCCATGCAGGGGATGGGGTAAACAGGGAGGTAACTGATGTCATTTGTGGATAACAAACCACCTGCCACTTCCCGAATAGCTCGTTGTGTGCCTGGATGAATAAATTGGAGTTTTCTCGTTCCCCTCTCTTCCCTCGTTTGTTCCGTCCGTATTCAGTCTTTGTCCATTTCCAGCCGAAACCGATTAACCCTGCAGTGGTCGCCACACATATTAATGCCACAAAGACCCTCATCTCAGTGAATTATTTCGTATCTGTGAAGACAAGGGAGGGAAAAAGAAAAGAACGTGCAATTTCATGGCAAAATTAATTCGTGCCCTGCTTCCCGTGGACTGGATCCCCCTCCCTGACCTCGACCTCCCCCCTTTGCTTGGTGTCACCAAGCACTTTGCAATGGTGCAAATGCACCCATGCCGATCGTCCTTCTACCTATACCGCGGTGGGGGTGGTGAGGAGAACCTGGAAGGGGCCCAACCATCGAGGAGAAAGGGTGTCCTTACGAACCCAATTCTTAATCAACACATAAGAACCCGGGGTGATCCGTCCATTAACGGGAAATTCTATGTCGCCCACATAAGCGTCCTTGACCTCCCCATGAATCTCACGCAGGGCCCTTGTAAGGGCAAGGACGTAGGAGACCATCTCCTCCGTCATGTGATGCAACGTCATTGTGGCTGGGATAATGTCTGTCCAGGGGGTGCGTAGAGGTCGGCCATAGATGATCTCTGCAGGAGACAACCTTGTCTTCCCTGCTGGAAGGACTCTGATCTGGAACAAAGCAACAGGCAACATTTTAACCCAGGTGGAGCCTGATTGGTCCACCAGCTTGGCAAGCTTGGTCTTCAGGGTCTGGTTCAAGCGTTCCACCATTCCTGCAGCCTGTGGGCGATAAGCACAATGCAGCCGCTGGGTTACACCCAGCTGTCGGTACAATTCTTTATTGATAGCGGCAATGAAGTGAGGGCCGTTATCCGAACTGATGGTGTTTGGAACCCCAAAGCGAGGAACAACCTGCCGTAATAAAATAGACAACACCGTAGAGGCAGTGCAATCAGTGGTTGGAAAGGCTTCAATCCATCTAGAAAACACATCAACAATAACAAGTACATGTTTATAACACTGACACTTAGGCAAATCAATAAAATACATCTGCAAGGTTTCAAACGGAGCAGTAGGTAATGGAGTACGACCCGTCTGGCAGACAACTCCTTTACCAGGGTTGTGTGTAGCACAGGTGAGGCACCGTGCACTAGTTTGGGCTGCCAAAACCTTAAGTCGGGGATGCCACCATGCCTGTAAGAGAGCGTCTACTAGCAAGGTGGCCCCACAGTGAGTGGCTAAATGTAGGGAATCAACGACCCAGGTCGCTAACTGGTCTGTCATACAGGTCTGTCCGGCCGGCGTGAGCCACAATCCGGAGTCAGCCTTCCGACAGCCCAGCTGCTCCCATTCTATTATAACATTAGCAGAGGCGTCCCCCTGTAAGAGCAATACATCATTTATGGTTGGCATAGGTTTCTCAGATTCAGACGAGCCCATATAAAGGCTTTTCACCTGCCTCATCATACTACCCACCACTTTAAATCTACCGCGTGAAGCACACTTAGCCGCATCGTCAGCCAACCTGTTACCGATTTGGACCGGGGAATCTCCTGTCGTGTGGGCCACACATTTGATTACGGCTACCGCAGAGGGCAGGAGGATACACAGGACTGGCAACGGGGGCAGGCTGGTTCAACGGGGGTGCTCCACGGACTCCCCAAGGATAATCCTCTACCTCCTCCTCGTCGTCACCTCCCAAATCTATGCCAGCCACCGACTTACGTAAGTCTATCTACCTTGGCCATATTTTGTCTCTCTCTCTCTCCTGACGATCCTTACTTTCCTTAGCATGCCTACATTCCTGTTTTAATACTGTCACTGACTTCTCCTGACCCCCCTCGGTCAGGGGTATTCCTAGTTTCAAGGCATTACTCTGCCAACTGGCCGTTAAAGACCGTGCCTTTTCTTTGTTACAATGATCGATCCACAACTGAATGGCCTTTTTATATATTTTTTTTTATCCGTTCTCCATATTACACTTTGGGCTCTTGATAACACACTCATATCCTTGGAACCCCCTTCAGGCCATTCATCCTTCCCCAGTTTATGAATGAGTCCTCCCGACATACGCCTAAAGGTCTCCTCCATTTCTGGATGCAAGAAACATAGCTGATGTAATGGCCGGTCTGGGTGACAACTGGTGTCCATACCATTACCCATTTTTAAACTTATACTATTACACACAATATTTCAGGGTTAACCGCGAGTCCTTGGTTCCACCGTATCTCACTCGGTCACTTCAATTCCTGACCTTCGCGTGGAGGATTTCCTCTCTTAACAACCAGTCTAAGGCGGACTTTCTGTGAGATATGGAGGTACTTTGGTCTCGGCTAACACTCAATACTTGCTAACTCTTTCAGGGTTAACCTAGAGCCCTTGGTTCCTCCGTATCTCACTCGGCCACTTTAAAGTGAACTTTCTGTGAGATATGGGGGTACCTTGGTCTCAGTTAACGTCTCAATACTAGTTAACTTCCTATACACAGTGCACTCCTCTTATATACCGTCTACGGTCCCCCTCTACGGGGTGTTTTATCCGCTCGATCAGACTAGGATAATCCTCGAGACGGCCCTATCCCCGTGCCCACAACCGGAATGTTCGGATGTCGTCCCACCAACTGACGCAAGTCAGCGAATTACCCTGCTACGCCGGGATACGAGGAAGGACCAAGAGGAGATTTAACTAAATCTACTCACTTGGCGGTACCTCCTTCACATCGATCCCGTCGCCCAGTGGATTCACTCGCCGGCTCGATCAGTCGCTGGTTGACATCCCACTCCTGACACCAAATGTTGATTCACGTTTCTCTCTCACATCGGTTGTTTCGACAATAATCGACCAGGCACCGGGGTTGCTTTAAACGTACGTTTATTGAGCAGGAGTCTCCACACAGGTTACAACCTGGCAAAGAGTCAAGCTGCCTGCCCTTAATTGCAAGGCTCTTTATATGTTAATGCCACCGTTTAGCACCTCCCACATTCCCCCCGATCAAAGAACCAACACGTTGGAAGAATACAGGAAACCAAGTATGTACATATAAGGGGATGATAGAGGAACCACACATAATCTCAGACCAGTACATCCCTTAGTCTTTCTGGCTAGGGGGGGGAGGTTGTGTATTCCTCAATCTTGTCAGACTGGGCCTGTGATCCTTTATTCATGACTACACAGTAACTGCAAGACATTGTGTATTCCCTCGTAACAGCCTGTTCCAGCAAGCCTGGTCAGCAGCCATCTTATGTCCTTTGTTTCAGTCTACCTGGCCAACCATTTTGTCTTACAGAACAGTCTTATAGCATTGATTCAGAATTTCCATTCATCATTCCCCCCTTTTGCCATTCTTATGGCAACACTCATAGTCCATTTAAAAGTCCCATTCGCCGAATAGCCTAGGGGGGGAGGTTGTGTATTCCTCAATCTTGTCAGACTGGGCCTGTGACCCTTTATTCATGACTACACAGTAACTGCAAGACATTGTGTATCCATTCTAACAGCCGGTTCCAGCAAGTCTGGTCAGCAGCCATCTTATGTCCTTTGTTTCAGTCTACCTGGCCAACCATTTTGTCTTTCAGAACAATCTTATAACATTGATTCAGAATTTCTATTCATCAAGCCCATGACACAACAATGGAGCCCATAACACAGGCCTGGAAACTATGACTCAACCCTGGAGCTGATGACACAGGCCTGGGGCCTATGACACAACCCTCGAGCCTATAACACAAGCCTGGAGTCTATGACACAGGCCTAGGTCTTATGATACAGGCCTAGGGCTTATGACACCGCCCTGGAGCCTATGACACAAGCCTGGGGCCTACGAAACACAGCCTCAGAAGTTTCAGAACTTAGGCGAAAGCCCACAACACAGGCCTGGGGCCTAAAATACAAGACCTGAGCCCACAACATAGGCCCGCAGCGTATAAAACAGCCCTGAGGCCAAAGAAACAGGCCCGGAATCTCAGAACTTAGGGCAAAACCCGGAACACAGACCTGGGGCATAAAACACAGGCCCGATGCCAACGTACAAAACCTCTGAACCAAAGAGCATTATTGCGAGATATTTTTGTGGACACTTACTGGCATGTAATATATTTGTGTATTTATGCTTGGAACTAAATGTTTTAGGTTCAGCTTTTTGTGCCATAAATCAGCAATTAGATGACAAAATTATATAAAGCACTAGACTAAGTGGGTCCCAGCATCACACGGGAGGGCTGGACACCCAACACAATATTCCACCTCTCCACCAATTCCAATATTGCTGCCAGTGAGGGGTGGGGGTGGGGGCTTTCTGTTGCGCTAGTATGAGTGTTGGGGGCCGAAGGTACTGATTTCCAGAGGGCTAGTATGGAATTTGTGGGCCAAATGGATTTTTGGGCTGGCAGCACAGTCACTGAGGGCTGGCAGCTCAGTCACTGAGGCCTGGCAGTACAATCATTTGGACCTGGCAGGCTGGCGGCTGAGAAACTGCCAGAAATTCTGCCCAAAACAGGTGAGACTGTAAGAGAGAAGGGGGAAGAGGGTGGACTGAATGGATTATTGGGCTGGCAGTTCAGTCAGTTACAGCTGGTGGGTTGGCAGTTCACTAACCTACGGCTCGTGGGCTGGCAGTGCAGTCACTCACGCCTGGTACGCTGGCAGTTCACTCACCCCCCCCCCCCCTACTCTGCTCCTTGCCGTTCCCCTCCCACCCACACATTCAGTGCATCTCCAAACAATCTCCCTCCCATGCACTCTTAGTGGCTCTCCCACAGAGCAGCCGTTCCTGCCTATTAGGTTCTATTGTGATGATGAACACACAGCATTAAAAGTGCAAAAAGGTTTTATTAAAGTTTACAATGTGAATGACTCTTAAAATATAAGAACAACTTAAATTTTAAAGATGAGGTTTATTAAGTTTTTACTTGTTGTGTCTTGTTGCGTCCTGTTGTGTTCTGCTCCTCGTTGCCTCTTGATGACTATTTCCTGTTGATAAAAAGAGACAATTTTAATATAGAGAAAGCCAGCGGTCAAATTTTAAGAAGGAAAATCTGAGAATTTATCTCAGAAGTCATCATTCAACGAAGCACGCTATTAATGACAACATTCTTGGGCGATGTTCCCTCCTTCAGGAAACCTTTGACATTTCCCTTCATATTTCTGTTGAGCTAGTATGTTGGGCCAAAGGTACTGGCTTCCAGAGGGCTAGTATGGAGTTTGTGGGCGGAATGGATTTTTGGGCTGGCAGCTCAGTCACTGAGGGCTGGCAGCTCAGTCGCTGAGGCCTGTACTTGCAGGGGGGCACCAAAATGCTTGGTGTTGCTGAAGACATCTGGAAGAGTTCTGTCCACAACTTTAAAGCATTCTCTCCTAATCATTGGACATTCATCCCAAACAATGACTTTCACTTGCTTCGTGAAATGTGCCGTCTTCTCGATGTTGCACAATGTATCCACGGCCACTTGGATGGGTATCTTGAATCGAGAATGTGTAGTTCTTCCACCAGGCAGAAATGTAGCTGCTATCCTAGAGGATACCACAGCAATAGCCACATCACCTTGACCTCTAACATTTCCTGACATGATGTTGAAAGAGCAGCCGAAAGACAATTTCAGTTGTTAATGAACACTGAAGATTTTGTGCAACATATTTTTTTGAGGTAGGGGCTGGCAGGGTGGGGGTGGTAAACATTGTGCAGCCAAGAGAGGGGCACAGCTTCAGGTGGGGGTTCTCGTGAGCTGATGCGAAATGGGGGGGGGGGGGGACTCATGCAGTGGATGAGGGCGGCTTCAGTGGGGGGTGCATCCTATAGCCAGGCGGAGGTAGGGCATGTCAATAGAGGAGATGGGGCAGTGAACAATTTACTCATGACCTGTGGACTCACTCACTGCCTTGGGATTAACTCATGTCCTTTAGACTGACTGACTCTCTCGACTTGTGGACTGACTGATGCCCGACTTCTGGAGTCACGTCCGACTTTTGTAAACTGAAAACGGTAACATCTACATTGAGGAACAGCTTCTTCCTGACAGCCATCACGCCATTAAA
The DNA here is from genome assembly GCA_036785375.1 of Leucoraja ocellata. Lineage (NCBI taxonomy): Eukaryota > Metazoa > Chordata > Chondrichthyes > Rajiformes > Rajidae > Leucoraja > Leucoraja ocellata. The sequence continues at coordinate 1,056,731 of JAWMAR010000332.1, forward strand.
CAAATAAGCTCTGAACTACGAAATACTATATTATTTCACACACACACTCACACACACACACACACACACACACACACACACACACACACACACACACACACACACACACACACACACACACACACACACACACATTCATACACACACACACACATATTCACACACACACATATTCACACACACATGTACACACACAGTCACACACACATATACAAGCGCACATATTCACACACACACATGCACATATATTCACACATACACACACATATTCACACGCACAAACATTCACACACACACACACATTCTCATACACATATTCACACCCACACAGACTCATTCACGCGCACACAAACTCAATGACACACACATTCACACAAAGACCCACACGCACATAGACTCATACACACACACATGGACTCACTCACTCACACACACACACACACACACACACACACACACACACGCACACATCGACTCAATCACACATACATACACAGACTCATCCCCCACCTCAAGACGCTGCCCTATGGGTGGTAAATGTCGTGCAGCTAAGGGCAGCTTCAGGCGGGGGTTGTCGTGAACTAATGAGAAGGGGGTGGGGTGTCCTCATGCAGGGGATGTGGACGGCTTCAGTAGGGGGTGCGTCTTGGGATTAACTCATGGCCTTTGGAATGACTCTCACAGCTTGTGGACTGATTGATGCCTGACTTCTGGAGTCACGTCTGACTTTTGTAAACTGAAAACTGTAACTGTGTACATTGAGGAACAGCTTCTTCCTGACAGCCATCACGCTATTAAACATAACAAATAAGCTCTGAACTATGAAATACTATATTATTTCACACACACACATATATATTCACATGCACTCACACACATATGCACACACACTCACATTCACACACACACACACATATATAATCATGCACATACACATATACACAAGCACATATTCACACACATACACACGCACACATATTCACAGACACACACGTATTCACATGCACTCTCATACACACAAAGACCCACACACACAGACTCATAGACACACACGCACACACAGACTCAATCACACACACATATATACATTCACACACATATATTCACACACACACACACACATATATATTCACACACCCACACATATATATATTCACACACACACACATATATATTCACACACACACATATATATATATATATATATATATATATATATATATATATATATATATATATATATATATATATATATATATATTCACATATGTTATACAGGGCCCTAGTGAGACCACACCTGGAGTATTGTGTGCAATTTTGGTCCCCTAAAATGAGGAAGGATATTCTTGCTATTGAGGGAGTGCAGCGTAGGTTTACAATGTTAATTCTCGGGATGGCGGGACTGTCATGCTGAGATAATGGAGCAGCTGGGCTTGTACACTCGGATGTTTAGAAGGATGAGAGGGAATCTCATTGAAACATATAAGATTGTTAAGGGCTTGGACACGCTAGAGGCAGGAAACATGTTCCTGATGTTGGGGGAGTCCAGAACCAGGGGCCACACACAAAGTTTAAGAATAAGGAGTCGGCAATTTAGAATGAAGACGAGGAAACACTTTTTCACACAGAGAGTGGTGAGTTTGTGGAATTCTCTGCCTCAGAGGGCGGTGGAGGCCAGTTCTCTGGATGCTTTCAAGAGAGAGTTAGATTAGTTAGAGAGGGATCTTAAAGATAGCGGAGTCAGGGAATATGGGGAGAAGGCAGGAACGGGGTACTGAGTGGGGATAATCAGTCATGATCACATTGAATGTCGGTGCTGCCTGAAAGGGCCGAATGGCCTCCACCTGCACCTGTTGTCTATGTTTCTATGTCCAATCTGTCCACATGTGACAGACCCTCCATCCCAGGGATCAACCTGGTACCTCAATCAAGCTATGTTAGCTTTCATTGCAAAAGGATTTGAGTATAGGAGCAGGGAGGTTCTACTGCAGTTGTACAGGGTCTTGGTGAGGCCACGCCTGTAGTATTGCGTACAGTTTTGGTCTCCAAATCTGAGGAAGGACATTATTGCCATAGAGGGAGTGCAGAGACGGTTCACCAGACTGATTCCTGGGATGTCAGGACTGTCTTATGAAGAAAGACTGGATAGACTTGGTTTATACTCTCTAGAATTTAGGAGATTGAGCGGGGATCTTATAGAAACTTACAAAATTCTTAAGGGGTTGGACAGGCTAGATGCAGGAAGATTGTTCCCGATGTTAGGGAAGTCCAGGACAAGGGGTCACAGCTTAAGGATAAGGGGGAAATCCTTTAAAACCGAGATGAGAAGAACTTTTTTCACACAGAGAGTGGTGAATCTCTGGAACTCTCTGCCACAGAAGGTAGTTGAGGCCAGTTCATTGGCTATATTTAAGAGGGAGTTAGATGTGGCCCTTGCGGCTAAGGGGATTAGGGGGTATGGAGAGAAGGCAGGTACAGGATACTGAGTTGGATGATCAGCCATGATCATATTGAATGGCGAATGGTGCAGGCTCGAAGGGCCGAATGGTCTCCACCTGCACCTGTTGTCTATGTTTCTATGTCCAATCTGTCCACATGTGACAGACCCTCCATCCCAGGGATCAACCTGGTGCCTCAATCACAAGGGATCTGCTCCACGGATGAGGCGTTCCACACCAGGACATCTGAAATGTCCTCACTATTCAGGGAACGGGGGTTCCCCTCCTCCACCATAAATGAGGCTCGCACCAGGGTCTCTTCCATACCCCGCAACACTGCTCTCTCTCCCCATCCCCGCACTCGCAACAAGGGCTGAGTCCCCCTAGTCCTCACCTTTCACCCCACCAGCCGTCACATACAAAAAGTAATCCTCCGTCAGTTTCGCCACCTCCAACGTGACCCCACCACTCGCCACATCTTCCCATCTCCCCCCATATCTGCCTTCCGCAAAGACCGCTCCCTCCATAACTCCCTTGTCAATTCTTCCCTTCCCTCTCGGTCCACCCCCTCCCCGGGCACTTTCCCTTGCAACCGCAAGAGATGCAACACTTGTCCCTTTACCTCCCCCCTCGACTCCGTTCAAGGACCCAAGCAATCGTTCCAGGTGCGACAGAGGTTTACCTGCATCTCTTCCAACCTCATCTATTGCGTCCGCTGCTCTAGATGTCAGCAGATCTATATCGGTGAGACCAAGCGGAGGTTGGGCGATCGTTTCGCCGAACACCTCTGCTCGGTCCGCAATAACCAAGCTGACCTCCCGGTGGCTCAGCACTTCAACTCCCCCTCCCACTCCGTCTCCGACCTCTCTGTCCTGGGTCTCCTCCATGGCCACAGCGAGCAGCACCGGAAATTGGAGGAACAGCACCTCATATTCCGTTTGGGGAGTCTGCATCCCGGGGGCATGAACATCGAATTCTCCCAATTTTGTTAGTCCTTGCTGTCTCCTCCCCTTCCTCAGCCCCCCTGCTGTCTCCTCCCATCCCCCAGCCTTCGGGCTCCTCCTCCTTTTCCCTTTCTTGTCCCCACCCACCCCCGCCCCCGATCAGTCTGAAGAAGGGTTTCGGCCTGAAACGTTGCCTATTTCCTTCGCTCCATAGATGCTGCTGCACCCGCTGAGTTTCTCCAGCTTTTTTGTGTAACCTCCCTGCTCATCAGGGGAATGCAGCAGCAGCCAAGTTCATGGCACCATGGGTGGCTCTGCGGCACATGAGGGGGGAAAAAGAGTGGAAGAGCAATAGTAATAGGGGATTCAATTGTCAGGGGAATAGATAGGCGTTTCTGCGGCCGCAAAAGAGACTCCAGGATGGTATGTTGCCTCCCTGGTGCAAGGGTCAGGGATGTCACTGAACGGCTGCAGAACATTCTGGAGGGGGAGGGTGAACAGCCAGTTGTCGTGGTGCATATTGGCACCAACGATATAGGTAAAAAAAGGGATGAGGTCCTAAAGGATGAATTTAGGGAGCTAGGAGATAAGCTTAAAAGTAGGACCTCAAAGGTAATAATCTCTGGATTACTACCAGTACCATGGGCCAGTCAGAGCAGAAATAGGAGGATATTGCAGATGAATACGTGGCTTGAAAAATGGTGCAAGGGGGAGGGATTCAAATTTTTAGGGCATTGGAACCAGTTCTGGGGGAGGTGGGACCAGTACAAACAGGACGGTCTGCACCTGGAATGGAATGGAACCAATGTCCTTGGGGGGGTGTTTGCTACTGCTGTCGGGGAGGATTTAAACTAATGTGGCAGGGGGATGGGTACAAGAGCAGAGGGGCAGGGGGGTGTAAAATGAAGGTAGAAGCAATAGGTAGCAAGGTGAAAAGTAAAAGTGGCAGGCAGACAAAACCAGGGCAAAAATCAAAAAGGGCCACTTTTCAACATAATTGTATAAGGGGTAAGAGCGTTGTAAAAACAAGCCTGAAGGCTTTGTGTCTCAATGCAAGGAGTATTCGTAATAAGGTGGATGAGTTGAACGTGCAGATAGCCATTAATGATTATGATATAGTTGGGATCACGGAGACATGGCTCCAGGGTGACCAAGGCTGGGAGCTGAACATCCCGGGATATTCAATATTCAGGAGGGATAGAGAGAAAGGAAAAGGAGGTGGGGTAGTGTTGCTGGTTAGAGAGGAGATTAACGCAATGGAAAGGAAGGACATTAGTTTGGAGGATGTGGAATCGGTATGGGTAGAGCTGCGAAACAATAAGGGGCAGAAAACGCTGGTGGGTGTTGTGTACAGGCCACCTAACAGTAGTAGTGAAGTTGGGGATGGCATCAAACAGGAAATTAGAAATGCTTGCGACAAAGGCAAAGCAGTTATAATGGGTGACTTCAATCTACATATAGATTGGGTGAATCAAACTGGCAGGGGTGCTGAGGAAGAGGATTTCTTGGAATGTATACGGGATAGTTATCTAAACCAACATGTAGAGGAACCAACGAGAGAGCTGGCTATTTTAGACTGGGTATTGAGTAATGAGGAAGGGTTAGTTAGTAGTCTTGTTGTGCGTGGCCCCTTGGGCAAGAGTGACCATAATATGATTGAGTTCTTCATTAGGATGGAGAGTGACATTGTTAATTCAGAAACAATGGTTTTGAACTTAAAGAAAGGTAACTTTGAGGGTATGAGACGTGAATTGGCCAAGATTGACTGGCAATTAATTCTAAAAGGGTTGACGGTGGATATGCAATGGAAGGCATTTAAAGACTGCATGGATGAACTACAAAAATTGTTCATCCCAGTTTGGCAAAAGAATAAATCAGGGAAGGTAGTGCATCCATGGATAACAAGGGAAATCAGGGATAGTATCAAAGCAAAGGATGATGCGTACAAACTAGCCAGAAAAAGCAGCATACCGGAGGACTGGGAGAAATTCAGAGACCAGCAGAGGAGGACGAAGGGCTTAATTAGAAAAGGAAAAATGGATTATGAAAGAAAACTGGCAGTGAACATAAAATCTGACTGCAAAAGTTTTTATAGATATGTGAAAAGAAAGAGATTAGTTAAAACAAATGTAGGTCCCTTGCAGTCAGAAACAGGTGAGTTGATCATGGGGAACCAGGATATGGCGGACCAATTGAATAACTACTTTGGTTCCGTCTTCACTAAGGAAGACATAAATGATCTGCCGGAAATAGCAGGGGCCCGCGGGTCAAAGTAGGTGGAGGAATTGAGTGAAATCCAGGTAAGTCGGGAAGTGGTGTTGGGTAAATTGAATGGATTAAAGGCCGATAAATCCCCAGGGCCAGATAGGCTGCATCCCAGAGTACTTAAGGAAGTAGCTCCAGAAATAGTGGATGCATTAGTAATAATCTTTCAAAACTCCTTAGATTCTGGAGTAGTTCCAGAGGATTGGCGGGTAGCAAACGTAACCCCACTTTTTAAGAAGGGAGGGAGAGAGGAAACGGGGAATTACAGACCAGTTAGCCTAACATCGGTAGTGGGGAAACTGCTAGAGTCAGTTATTAAAGATGGGATAGCAGCACATTTAGAAAGTGGTGAAATCATTGGACAAAGTCAGCATGGATTTACGAAAGGTAAATCATGTCTGACGAATCTTATAGAATTTTTCGAGGATGTAACTAGTAGCGTGGATAGGGGAGGACCAGTGGATGTGGTGTATCTGGACTTCCAGAAGGCTTTCGACAAGGTCCCACATAAGAGATTAGTATACATGGCATTGGGGGTTCAGTATTGATGTGGATAGAGAACTGGCTGGCAAACAGGAAGCAAAGAGTAGGAGTAAACGGGTCCTTTTCACAATGGCAGGCAGTGACTAGTGGGGTACCGCAAGGCTCAGTACTGGGACCCCAGCTATTTACAATATATATTAATGATCTGGATGAGGGAATTGAAGGCAATATCTCCAAGTTTGCGGATGACACTAAGCTGGGGGGCAGTGTTAGGTGTGAGGAGGATGCTAGGAGACTGCAAGGTGACTTGGATAGGCTGGGTGAGTGGGCAAATGTTTGGCAGATGCAGTTTAATGTGGATAAATGTGAGGTTATCCATTTTGGTGGCAAAAACGGGAAAGCAGATTATTATCTAAACGGTGGCCGATTGGGAAAGGGGGAGATGCAGCGAGACCTGGGTGTCATGGTACACCAGTCATTGAAGGTAGGCATGCAGGTGCAGCAGGCAGTAAAGAAAGCGAATGGCATGTTGGCTTTCATAGCAAGAGGATTTGAGTATAGGAGCAGGGAGGTTCTGCTGCAGTTGTATAGGGTCTTGGTGAGACCACACCTGGAGTATTGCGTGCAGTTTTGGTCTCCAAATCTGAGGAAGGACATTATTGCCATAGAGGGAGTGCAGAGAAGGTTCACCAGACTGATTCCTGGGATGTCAGGACTGTCTTATGAAGAAAGACTGGATAGCCTTGGTTTATACTCTCTAGAGTTTAGGAGATTGAGAGGGGATCTTATAGAAACTTACAAAATTCTTAAGGGGTTGGACAGGCTAGATGCAGGAAGATTGTTTCCGATGTTGGGGAAGTCCAGGACAAGGGGTCACAGCTTAAGGATAAGGGGGAAATCCTTTAAAACCGAGATGAGGAGAACTTTTTTCACACAGAGAGTGGTGAATCTCTGGAACTCTCTGCCACAGAGGGTAGTTGAGGCCAGTTCATTGGCTATATTTAAGAGGGAGTTAGATGTGGCCCTTGTGGCCAAGGGGATCAGAGGGTAAGGAGAAAAGGCAGGTACGGGATACTGAGTTGGATGATCAGCCATGATCATATTAAATGGCGGTGCAGGCTCGAAGGGCCGAATGGCCTACTCCTGCACCTAATTTCTATGTTTCTATGTTTCTAATCACAAGGATGTCCAAAACTGTAACACTCCAGGTGTCCCTCTAACCCTCCGCCCATTGGCCGGGCCGTCTGTCCGTCTCCCTCCTCCTCCAATGAGCAACAACAGGAGGCGGGACAACCTCCAGCTCCTCCGCCCATTGGCCGAGACCGATGTCCGTCGCTGTTTCCTCCTCCAATCACTGCCTGGAGGAGGCGGGACAACCACCAATCCAGCTGGATGGATCTAGTTGCCCATCACCCATCACCCATCTAATCAGCCACGTCTAGAGGCGGTACAGTCACCATCGCCCCCGCCCATTGGCTCTTCCATCCTTCAGTCTCCCATCCTCCTCCAATGAACGCAGTCGGGACAACCCTTAGACCCTCCCCCCCTCCTCCTTAGATGATCCGTCCGCCCCCTCTCCCGTCTCCGTCTCCATCCAACCAGCAACCACAGAGGGCGGGACAAACTCCAACCCGCGCCCGCCCATTGGCCGGTCGTTCCGTCCGTCAACCCTTCTCCAGCCAATCATCCCGCGCATTGGATGATCCGTCCGCCCATCACTCAGTCCCCGTCCAATCACAGCCTAGGGACCGCCGTCGGTCGCCGCCTCCAATCAGCGCGGTCGGGGGGCGGGACCTGGTGACGGTTGGTGCCCGGAGCCGCCGCCATCTTGTTCGCCGCCGCCGCCATTAGCAAAGATTTTATAGCTCCTTCCCTCCCTCCCTCCCTCCCTCCCTCCCTCCCTCCCTCCCCTCCCTCCCTCCCTCCCTCCCTCCCTCCTCCCTCCCTCCCTCCCTCCCTCCCTCCCTCCCTCCCTCCCTCCCTCCCTCCCTCCCTCCCTCCCTCCTCCCTCCCTCCCTCCCTCCCTCCCTCCCTCCCTCCCGTCCTGCCTGTTGCAGCGGCGGGGAAGAGGGAAGAGGGAAGAGGGAAGAGGGAGTCCACGGGTCGTGTCTCCACTGTCCAGGCCGCTGTGGGAGCGGGGCCACCGCGCTGTGTGAGCGGGCGGGGAGACTCGGGGCCGCTGTGGGAGCGGGGACAGCAGATTCACATCCATCCATCCATCCATCCATCGGTGAGTATTTTGTCCGCCGCTCCCCAGTGGACACCGGCTCTAATCTTGGGGAGAGACTTGGGTTAAATTCCCATTGAATGTGATTTGTTCTTGTCTGTCTGCAACACATTGAATTTATTGTTGTGAGTAAATGTGTCCCAGTGATAGATTGAAGCAGTTGAGGAACAACTGTGTTTTGTCATTGGATGTGTTTGTGTAGATGCTGCAAATCACACAGACTTGTATAAAGTTGTAACTACCAGTTGATGTGTTGAAAGCGCTGAGCAGTCTGGTGGAGTCAGAGCAAATGTCGGAGTTTGTATTACAGTTACTAAATGGCTGAATGTTCAGGGAACTATTTCATAATGAAACCGTCAGCTTTTTGTTATTTCCGTGTTCAGTTATTTGTGGTGGGCAACTTCCTCAATTGCCAGAGTAAAGTCTTTAATCAGCTTTCTGTAAGGAGAGTGCACATTTTTATCATCCTCTGGTCATAGCGGAGACTGTGATCCCAGGAGAAGGAGCAGCAGAATGATAGTAAGAGGAAGATTAAGGATTTAGGATTTGCAACACAGAATGCGTTTTGTACAATAATGAAATGACAACAAACCAGTGGGAACTATCGGGAATGTGAATGGAAGTATGACATTTACACAAATCTAATGACCACTGTAGGATGACGTGTGACTTTTGCAACCAGTTTTATGGGCATGGGAATTAAAAACAAATATTGCTATTCCAGAAGATCTGAAGAAAAAAGAGAAAATGCTGACATGCTGGAAACACTCAGCAGTTTGAGCAGCATTGGATTACAGTCCCAGTTCTGATAATGGATCATCCACCATTGTACTTACATAGTTTTCTGCATACACTATTTTAATCAATAAAGTAAATACACATTGTCTTTAATACACTGTTAACAAATGGTTGTCATTTATACCTGGCCAGATCGCACACAACGGTAAGATAAACACATATGTTTGATTTAGATGCTAGAGGTTGTTTAAAGGTAGTGAGATATCACCTGTCCACAGTTGGGATAGTTCAGGGCCACAGGTGGTACCATTTAATGCAGAATTGTATCGTTCAGCTATGATAATAGAGAATGTCTGCAAGATAGCACAGGATAACCCCTGTTTGTTGAGGATGAATCAGTTGGAGAACTGAGTACTGAGAGGAACAGATGTTTGTTCAACAATTCAGTAGTTCAAAATGTAGGTGCACAGTGAAATTCTTAAAGCACATATTACACATGCAGTCATCGCCATTTTCAAAGTCCAAATCAGATCCGCCCGCGATCTCGGTGTCCTGCAGCAGTTCCTGTGAACTTACCACCCTCACCTCACCCATCTATGTGTCCCGTGGGGCGCCTCCACCTACTTTGAATGGCTGTAGGCATGAACCCAGTTCGCCCGCCTACTGGGCCACACTTCGTGCCTGACCTCTCCAGCTCCCTCCCAGTAACTCCGTCCGATGAACCTTTGGGCGGGTTTGGGCAGCGTCCTGTAGAGATGAGACGGATAATTCTCCTGTGAAGTGGGACTGGTGGTGGTACTGCAGACATCAACTAACATCATGGAGACCCTGCAGAGTCCAGGCCTGGGATATAATCCTTCTATTCTGTAATGGGAACTACAGGGATGTGGTGGAATGTGCATGGGAGCAGTGAGGATTACAGAGTTGGGATGTTGCAGTTGGCCCATGAAATGGTTTAATTCCTGGTGCAGCTAGTGGGGAATTTGGCAATGGGTAACATGGTGGTGTGGAAGCTTTTGTCCTGGATAGCAGGGTTGTGGTAAGAATAGGGCCAGCAGAGTGTGACAGTAATTCCCCATCAGTGGGTATTTTCATCTTTCTCTGTGAGTTGAAGCCTCCAAACAAGTGAGATGTGGATGTTGGGGATTGGCCGTGTTTGGTCTGGAATAGTGATACGGTGATCAGGGTGTTTGAAAGCTTCAGGGATCTGGCACAAATTATGAATTGCTGCCTTGGATAGATCAGGCAAAGTCTTATGGATGACAGGGCAGACATGAAGAGCTTGGTGGTCTACTTTTCTTGTTTGTTGATTTGCAGGGGTTTACCATCTTGTTTGGATGGGGTGTTTTCCACATCTCCGTTGCACTGTAATGCTGTTTGTTGGTTCACAAGGCAATGTTTTCCTTCACATTCAATTGTCACCTGATGGTTCTGTTAATATTGTTTATTCCAGAGTTACAGAGTTTGTGATTGCCTGTCGACATCATGGCTGAAGGTGGTACCTGGGAAGGTGATTCAGTGGCCTCTACATCAAAGAAACAAAAAGGTTTGTGAACCTTCTGTGACATATATATGATGCTCTGACAGTGGGTGTACACCTGATGCAAGAAATGAGGTTCACAGGGAAGTGGGAATAGGGAAGGGGCTGAGCCCAGAGAGTTGACATCTACAGGGACATCACCGTCACAGGTGGGCGGATGCAGGAATTGTCCGATAAATCAGCAATCTTTCTGGAAACATATGATCTGAGTTGCAGCCAAAGTTAAGTCAGAATATCAGAGTCCAGAATCAGATTGTGCGCAGAAATGAGCCTTTGACCCGTTTCCTTCCTGTCACTATCTCTACACTAATCCCATTTCTGAGCACTTGCTCTGTCGTCTACTATCAATTTACAGTTAGAATGGATATCCAGGTGTTCCTACAATGGCCTGCGTGGGTCTTCTCCGGGATCTTCGGTTTCCTCCAAGACTCCAAAGACTAACATGTATGTAGGTTGATTGACTTGGTAAATGTAAAATTCGTCCCTAGCAGTTCTAGGATAGTGTTAATGCGCGGAGATCGCTGGTCGGCGCGGATCCGCGGTGGACAGGAAGGGCCTGTTTCCGCGCTGTATCTCTAACTCAATTTAAACAAATTGGTAACAAGGTCTCCCTGCACTTGCATTCTGTGCTGCAGCTGATGTCAAGAATGCTAAATGTCATCTTCGTGTGTGCTGCTGACTTTAGGGATCTCAGTGGTCTCTAGACCGTTGCAATTCATGGTGAATATCCTGGCTTTATTTGTCCCTCCTAGTTGCGGTCTGCTGTATGATTTTACCCATTTGTGTGCACAACAATGTGTTTCACCTTGGTACTTGTGACAATAAAGTATTATGAAATAGTTACATTGAAGAGTGATCTTAGAGATGTATATCATCATGGGGCGAGGGGTAAATAAATAGGGTGTCAGCGCTGGTATTTTTCTTCCTCGGAGAATAAGAATCTTAAGGGCTTAAGGTGAGCAGGGGAACCATTTAATAGGATCCCGAGGGTTAACATCTTCACACAGTGGTGGGTATATGGAACTTCGGCCCAACTTGCCCACACCGCTGAAACACCTCCAAGCTGTACTAGTCACACCTTGCCACATATCCGTCTAAACCTGTTCAATCCATCGACCTGTCTAACTGTCTTAAGCGTTAGGATAGTTCCTGCCTCAACTATCTCCTCTGGAAGCTTGTACCATACACCCACCACCCTTTGTGTGAACAAATTACTTGTCGGATTCCTGTTAAATCTTTTCCTCAAAAGACATTTGGACAGAGTGGTTTAGAGAGATGAAACGTCAACCCATGGATTGATGGGACTTGATTTGATGGGTAATTTTAGTTAGGTTGGGTCAATTGCCTTAGCTTGCTCTATTTCTAAGATGACTATTAAGTTCCATTTCCCCCAGAATGTCAGCTCAGATTGTTACCGGCTATTCCCAACCTGTGGTTTTCTCAATTTGAAATTGCTCTGCAACTGCAATTTATGTTGTTTTTTCAGGTGGGAAATTAACTAAAATGGGCAAGATCCTCAAAAGACTTTGGCCAGACACCTCATCAAAGAACGATGGTCAGAACACAGGAACAACGACAGAAAAGCAAAGTCGGATTGAAAGCAGAACTTCAATGGAATGTGAAGCTGCTGAAGAGGAACGGGAACAATGTCAGTCCCGAGAAAGAGGAATAGGAGACGTGGTTCACGCCCCTGGAACTGAATCAAGTGATGAAATCCATCATGACCGAGATTCATCAAACAAGGATTCATCGAGTCCCATCCAAGTAGCAGGTGCGTGAAATGGGAGGGCAGTGGATGCTGCAGAATGGTGAAGACTGTAGGGACAGAGAAGAATAAAAACAAACGGGTTAGGGCGAGGGGAAATGGGAGAGTTTTTCTGACTAGGTTCTTGACCAATAGTATTCTGCAAGGATCAGTTCTGGAACCTCTGCAATTTCTAAACAATGCCATGATTTGGACAAAAACGTTGGTGGTCAAGTTAGTAAGTTAAAATAGAACTTTTTGCAGAATTGTGGATCATTGCACAATTGTGGTTGTGGTGAGAGGAATGTTTTAACGGGACAGGCTGGACTTTTTTTAGGCAGACTTTGGTAGGTTCCTGGAACTTCCTGGCTGAGGAGTTGGTGGAAACACTATTTAGATTAACACATGACTGACACAGTCAGGGAACAGAGCGAACCCGTCCGCGAGCAGGTTGAAGGGATTAGTTCAAATTGGCATGATATTGTTGGTGCATATGTGGGGATGAAGGGCCAGTTCCCGTGCTGCACTATTCTATGTTCTATGTGTCATCTCCAGGTTTGGCTTCATTAATCCAAATCATAGTCATAGACTCATTCAGCAAGGAAACAGCCTCCTCGGCCCAAGATGCCCCATCTACACTGGTAGATAGCATATGCCCCATTATGCCTGTCTGATTTCCTCCTTTAGTATGCTCCTCAATTCCTGAATCTGCTCTGGGAATCGGCTTGATCCCACGTTCCTATATCGATCCCAACCTGCCTCCATTTTCCTGACCAGAGCCTCAAATTCTCTCATCATTCAAGCTTACTTACTCCCACATGTCTTGCCGTTCTCTTTAATATCAGCATGCATGCCTTGAACTTGTCACCACATTTTGCAAAGCATCCCAATTTCCGAATGTTCCTTTGACAGCAAATAATTGGAATTTAGAAGTATTTTTAGAAATTGAAATCTCCCACAATAAATACCTTGTTGGCCTATAGCTATCCACAATCTCTTGGCAATAGTGTTCCTCCAATTACCGCTGAATACCCCACCCCTCCCCCCACAATTGACGCAACAACAAGGTGATCAGCCCGTTTTATTTAATAGCTCCATCCATACAGACTTACTTGACCAAACCATCAGTCATGTCACCTCATCTACTGCTGTAACATTCTTCCTAATCAATAAAGCATCACCCCGTCCTCTTTCACCCTCATCTCACTCTCTCCTGCAGCATCTATATCCTGGAACATTAAGATGCCAGTCCTGTCCCTCTCAGCCAGATTTCTGTAATGGCTACAACATCCCAGTCGCACATACCTATCCACACCCTCAGCTCATCCACCTTACCTCTCAGGCCTCTCACATTGAAATAAAATGCAATCAATCAAACAACCCTTCCTAGCTCGTTGTCTAGCCTATATTGTCTACTGAAAGTTCCCTGATCATAATCCATACTAACCTCCAGCATCTGCTTTTGTCATGCATTGGATCCCACTCTTCCACCAATCTAGTTTAGATACACGCACAAACCTGCCTGTCAGGGATTTGGGATTCCCATCCGGTTCAGGTGCAACTCACCCCTTTGTACGTCACGTCTGCCCATCAGTGATCGCAGAGGTACAAAAGTCTAAATCCGTTCCCCCTGCACCAGCTCCTTAATCACTCATTCACCTGGCATTTTGTCCTGTTCCTACACTCACTAGCAAGTAGCACAGGAAGTGCTACGGAGATCAGTGCCCTGCTTTCTTACTACCTTTTGCCTAACGTGCAATATCATTTGTGTCAACATGCACAACGACCTCTGGCTCCTCATTCTCTCCCTTGAGAATGTCAAGTCACCGCTCCATGATGTCCTGGCCACCCTCCTGGAGCAGGATGTCAAATAGCCGCTCCGAGACGGCAGCACACCATCCAGAATTCCCGACTGCTTCCACAGAATCGCCTTTCCACAAACTCCTAAACTTCTCCCCCATCCCCCTCCCCCCCCCCCCCCCCCCCCCATCTCCTAACTGATGTGTATCCTAGTATCCTACCACTATGGCTCTCCCAGGCACGATGCTTCATCCTGCCTAATACTACAGCCCTTCCCTGACGGGTCATCCCCTAAGAGTCTACGTAGCATCTCAGTCGCACACACCTATCCACACCCTCCTTGCTCGCTGTCATGCCTCTACTGTGCACTGAACCTTCTCTAATCACAATCCATACTGGCCTCCATCTTCTCATCTGCCTCAGTCATGTATTGGACCCTACCCATCAACCATTATAGTTTCAATCCACCCACATAGCAGTAGCAAACCTGCCGGCCAGGATGTGTAAGAAGGAGCTGCAGATGCTGGTTTAAACCAAAGATTGACATAAAGCTGGAGTTTCTCAGCGAGACTGTCAGCATCTATGGAGAGAAGGAATGGGTGATGTTTTGGGTCGAAACATATATTCAGACTGGTTAGGGATAAGGGAAATAGACGGTGATGTGGAGAGTGGACTGTAAGGTGCCAAGTGAAATATAAGATGCTGTTCCTCCAATTTGCGTTTAGCTTCACTTTCACAATACAGGAGACCGAGGACAGAAAGGTCGGTGTAGGAATGGGAGGGGAATTCAAGTGTTCAGCAGCCGGTATTTTCAGGTATTTTATAATGAAAAATGTATGGTGGCGCTCTCTCTGAAGTTTTTGTTTTTGATTACTCTTTGATAAATGTTTATATTATACAAAACTAACATTTCAATTTGAGACTACTAATTACATAATTAATGGAATATAATAATTATTTATTTCCCCCCACAAACTGTTTGCATCGAATTGGAAACTTTCCTTTTAAGGAAAGTACGGAGCTAGTATTTTTATTAACCAAAAGCTACGGAAGTCCATAGATGCTTAGCCACATTAGGGTGGTATTCACTAACTGCACTAATTGTAGTTGTAGTTGCTTCTTCTTTTTACTTTCCACACTTTACTAACCTAATTTGCTATCACTTTTTTAATCATATATCATATTATATTTTGTATTTGGAATGGAATTGCATATTTTATTTAAGGAGATATGTTCGGATGGAAAACAGACGTGACCTAAAATTCATCTACCTGTTGTTCGAGTATAAGGTAGGGTTGAGTGTGCTGAATCATCTGCTCTACCACTTAATCACAAGATGCAAGACATGAATATAATTCTGTAGTTGGAATGTTCCGGAATGTACACGACAAAACTTAATCGGTGGAGATTTAAATTGTACATTGGATGCTTGTTTGGATAGATCATCAACTGAAAGAAAACTAAAATCTCGATCAAGTGAATTTTTAAACTCATACATTAATACTACTAATATTAAGGATATTTGGAGAATTGAAAATCCATCGGGCCGAGACTATTCATTTTACTCACCAGTACATAAAACTTACTCAAGGATAGACTATTTTTTAGTAGATTCAAAACGTATCTCATTTACCTATAACTCGCAATATCATAACATCATTATCTCAGACCACGACCCACTAACATTTATGATCAAACTAAACGGAATGGTAGAGACACAGTCACAATGGAGATTTAATCCCCTAATTTTAAAAGATAAGTTATGTAATGAATACCTAGTAAAACAGATTAAAATGTTTTTTGAGGCTAACGATAGCCCTGAAATCTCTGCTTCCCTTCTTTGGGAAACATTTAAAGCATTTGTACGAGGAGCATTAATTTCTTCCCAATCATTTTTTAATAAAGAGAATAGGGCCAAACAACAGAAACTGGAAATGGAAATAAAGCAATAAGACACAGAAAATGCAGCAGCACCATCCACGATAAAAAAAAATTAAATTGCAGTACTGAAAAATAAACTAAACAAGATATATTCAAATCAAGTTATAAAACTTTATCAACATACAAAACAATTAAGTTTTGAATTTGGTGATAAACCACAAAAACTATTAGCACGTCAACTTCGTAAATTGGATGGGGGGAAAACAATATACAAAATTAGACCAGACAAGGGAGAAACATTAACACTGCCTAAAGATATTAATGATAGATTTCTACAATACTACCAAAAATTGTATTAATCTAAGATAACAGAACAATCAACGGGAATGGAAACATTTTTACAGAATTGTAAGCTTGCGGGTCTAGATCAGAAAGAGAGAGAATTGCTAGGGTCTGAAATTACGATAAAAGACATCGAAGAGTCAATCAAATCTTTAAAAAACGGGAAGGCTGCAGGCCGCGATGGTCTAAATTCTGAATTTTATTAAAAAAAATTATGATTTGCTTTCCCCACGCCTACAGACAATGTACAAATACGCTTACACTCAACAGAAACTCCCAGAAACTCTAAATGAATCTCCAATCATACACATACCAAAAACGGACATGATCTTGAAGACCCAGGTTCATACAGAGCCATAGCCCTCTTAAATACTGATCAGAAAATATGAACTAAAATTCTATCTAATAGATTGAGCTTAGTGATCAGCAAATTAATACATCCCGACCAAACAGGGTTTATCCCAAACCATTATTCATTTTATAATCTGAGAAGATTATTTAATATTATATACTCCAATAGAATTCCTAATGCAGATCTAGCAATTATTTAGTTAGATGCTGAAAAAGCATTTGACCAGGTAGAATGGCCATATTCATTTTCCGTGATGGAAATTTTTCAACTAGGAGAGTTAACTGTACATGGGTTAAATTGTTCTATTCTAATCCAACAGCCAGAATATTAACAAACAAAATGTTATCAACTAAATGTAATCTCTCTAGAGGCTGTAGGCAAGGATGTTCACTATCCCCACTATTATTTGCTCTTGCAATCGAACCCCTAGCAGAAAGTGTTAGAAACCATCCAGGAATATATGGATACAATACTAGAGACACAAGGAATAAAATTTCCTTATATGCAGATGATGTACTAATATATATTACAAAGTTAGAAACTAGTATTCCAAACCTATTAAATCTAATAACTCAATTTGGTCAGTTTTCGGGATATAGAATTAATTGGAATAAAAGTGAAATAATGCCAATAACAAAATTCAATTTACATACAATACAACAATCCCCTTTTAAAATAGTTAAAGATAAATTTAAATACTTAGGAATCTATGTAACTAAGACATATATCTCTTTATTTAAACTAAATTTCCCACCCTACTGAATAAACTACATAAGAATATTCAATACTGGAAAACACTCCCCATTTCTATGCTTGGGAGAATTAATGCTATAAAAATGATTTTTTTACCGCAACTGCTGTACCTATTTCAATTAATTCCCATATATATCCCAAAAACTTTTTTCAAAAAAGTCGACTCCATTGTTACAATTTTTGTCTGGGATTATAAGAATCATAGAATAAGTAAAAAACATTTATGTAAGTTAAAGATAAATGGAGGTTTGGCTTTGCCAAATTTCTTATTTTATTTTTGGGCAGTCCATATTAAAAACATGAATTTATGGCTGGAAGAAATGGATCGACAACCAGATTGGTTAATGATGGAAAAAGAAGACTGTCTACCTTTTGAAATAGGTCCGATCATATTTGCCCCCACAAAACTGCACAAAAAAAACATATAAAGAAAACCCCATAATACATAGTGGAATACGAATTTGGAAACAAATAAAAAAAGATTTAAAATTGAATAATATACCACTATGCCTTCCCATTGTAAATAATCCTTTATTCAAATCATCCTTCATAGACAAAGGTTTCACACAATGGAAACATTATGGAATCAAAAATATTTGACATCTTTATGGGAAGGCACTTTTCTTTCATTTCAAGAGTTACAACAGAATTATGGACTGCACTCAAATCATTTCTTCAGATATCTACAAATTAGAGATTATGTTCAATCTAATACACAAGTCTACAGGAGTAGGGAATCAGAAATTCTTGATGAATGTTTGAGCAAGCATCCTAATACTGAAAAACTAATAGCTTATATTTATAACACCCTACTAAACAACGAGGTACCACCGACCGAACCATATAGATACAAATGGGAAAATGAAATAGGTCACCCTATAACGAAAGATATGTGGGACGAAAGTTTACAACAGATACATCAATGTTCATTAAATGCCAGACATACTTTAATACAATTCAAGGTCTTACATAGACTACACTAAAGTAAAACTAAATAGAATCTTCCCACAAATCTCTCCTATTTGTGATAAATGTCTACATCTAGCGGCTAATTTAACACATACGTTTGCAAACTGTATAAAACTTAAACATTTCTGGACTGATATTTTTTAAATAACTTCAGAAGTTATTAATACAAAACTGGACCCAGACACAAAATTAATAATACTTGGAATATCAATATCTATCAATAAATGGCATATCTATATCTATATCTAATATCAGAGCAAAGTTTAACACTCACAACAAATCAAAGAAATTTCCTCAACTACAGTATAATAATCGGGAAAACATTAATATTAAAATTTTGCAAAGGCCCTACAACCCCCACAATTAAAATGTGGATTACGGAAATGTCGGAGACCCTATACTTAGAAAGAATTAGACTTGTCTTAATGGACAAAGAAGATCTTTTCGATAAAATCTGGGCTCCATTCATGAACTATCTGAAGGGATAGATTGGCACAGCACGAGGATCCAACTGAAACGTGAACTCGGGATCAGATGAAAAGCTATACTTTCTACGAACCTATCTCCATTGACGTATTATAGGTAACCCATTCCACCTCTTCCGTTTTTCTGTTTTTTTTTATTTGTAACTTTCTACCCTCTCTTTCTCTCTCTTTCTATAAAAAATAAAAACACTAGAAGCAGAAGTAATTGATAATTGAAAATTTTAATAATGTATGACTGATGTATATGAAAAGTCTTTTTACTATAATATGTAACTATACTTTATAATATGTCTACTTCTAATAAATATATTTAAAAAACAAGAAATTAAAAAAAAATGTTCAGCAGCCAGGAGATCAGGTAGTTTCAAGCGGGCTGAGAGAAAGTGTTCGGCGAAACTATCGGCCAGTCTGCGTTTGTTGTCGCCGATGTGTAAAAGGCCTGTTCCACTTGGGCGTCATTTACGCGACATCAAGTGATGCGCGCGTGGTGCGTGGTGACATCGGCAGTGACACGCGGTCGTGGTGACATCGGCAGTGACACGCGGTCCCGTGCGGCACCCCAGAATTCTGGGATTCACAAAACCTTCGCGCGTGACGCGCAAATGACACCCAAGTGGGACAGTCCCTTTAGAGTCCACATCTTGAACAACGGATACAGTAGATGAGGTTGGAGGAGGTGCAAGTTAACCTGAAAGGACTGTCCGGGTCCCTGGACAGAGTCGAGTGTGGAGGTATAGGGACAGCTGTTGCATCTTCTGTGGTTGCAGGGGAAGGTACCTGTAGAGGGATTGGTTTGGACGGGAATGGATGAGTTAAGCATGGAGTCGGAGGGAACGGTCTCTGCGGAAGGCGGCAAGGGGTGGAGATGGGAAAATGTGGCTCATGGTGGAAAATTTGCAGCAGTGTGTGTTGTATGCGACGGTTGATGGGGTGGAAGGTAAGGACGAGGGGAACCTGTCTTTGTTCTGACGAATGGAAGGGGGAAGGGCGGAGCTGGGGGTAACGAGGGGACATGAGTGAAGGCCTCTTCTATGATGGGAGAGGAGAACCCCCGTCCCCTGAAGAATGTTGACATCTCGCATGTTCTAGTATGGAATACCTCATCTTGGGCACAGACGGAGGATTTGGAAGTAGGGGATAGAGTCTTTGCAGGAAGCAGGATGAGAAAAAAATGTAGTCGAGATAGTTTTGGGACTCAGTGGGTTAGTAATAGACGTCAGTCAATAGTCTATTTCTTGTGATGGAGACAGTGGGAGCTGCCGCTCAGAATATTGGCATTCCCCTTAGGTTCAGGTAAAACTCATCCCTCTTGTACAGGTCACGTCTACCCCAAAATAAGTCCCAGTGGTACAAAAGTATGCATCCCTACCCCTTCACCACGCATTCACCTCTCTTTCTTTCCCTGTTCCTACACTCACTAGCACGGAGCACAAGGAGCCCTACGGAGATCACTGCCCTGTTATTTTACAATTTCCTAACATCCTATGTCATTTGTGCCAACATGCACAGCAACTTCTGGCTCATTCTCCCCCTTGAGAATATCAAGTAGCCGCTCCGAGTCATCCTGGTCCCTGGAAGCAGAAAGCAACGCACAATCCTGTAGTCTCGATTGCTGCCACACAATCTCCTGTCCACCCCTCTCCCCAACAGACGTGTATCCTTCCACTATGGCTTTGCCAGGCACGGAGTCTCATCCTGCCTGATACTATTGCTCTTCCCTGACGGGTCATCCCCTAACAGTTGCATCATTCCTCCTGCCTCTTGACGGCACTGAAATAAGATCCAACAAGTTCAAAAGGCTGCACGACTGTACCTTTATCTCCTGCCCCCTTTCCTCGGTCTCCTTGCTGAAGACTCACACTTGCCCTGTACACAGCACGTTACCTGTACACAGTCTCTCTATTAATACAACTACCCCCGACAGGCCGCTTCACTGCATCTTGCCGTTTTATTACTTGCTCAAGCAGCCAATTCCGATGCTCCAAACAATCCGCGCACCATATTTTAGCAATGTTACAAAATATTGAGATTTAAAAAATCAAGTCTGCAATTTATCCCATCAGATAAAGCATAACAATAAGTTTAATTTGACACCAAATTCACTTTCATATCTCAAGTATTAAAAAAGTTATGACAATTTTCATACTCGGAAATTAGCATCTTGTTCCCTATTGATTTTCAATGGACATTACAAAAAAGCTGTGATCTTGGATAGTCAAAGCCCATTTCTTAAGGAAAGATTAACATTTTTAAATAGCCTAAGTGTCCAAAGATTATTCACAAATAATTCACAATATAACATGATTTTTATATCTAATTTACATTAATTTATAGGCCAAATGGAAGGAATTTAGTGTTCAATTGCTGTAAATAAATGCCCATTTAAATCGGCTTTCTAGTGGGTTCATGTGGAACGCGCTGGTTTAGAACGTTGACATAGCGCTGGATTAGTGCCCTCAAATGCCGAGAAAAATACTGCGGGATATAAAAAGCCCAAAATGAACTACTCGCTATAGATAACTTGATATACAGGGTTATATATATGCCCCATTTAATGTAAAAATAAGGTACATACCTTTAATTGTTTGCTTTATAAAACCCTGGGGCTGCGAGAGGTTGCGAAATGAGACAGTAATTTTAAAACTATTAGAACTATATTATCGAGGCCTATAAAACTAATAATACCTTTTGCGACCGGGTCTTGCAGCGATTTTTCGTTAATGATTTACTAGGCTGAACATGTGCGATTAGTACAGCCTAGTAAAAATCGCGTTTTAAACCCGCCCCCTCCAAACAGCGCCAAAATCGCCGACATGGCTGAGGGCAGATTCCCAATGACGATTCAGGTAGGTTTTGTAACATACCTACATATTTTCAAGTGCCCTGCTAAACTGGGAAGTCCTTTTATCCGCGTGGTTAATGTAGGCTGTAAAATAGGGAGACCCAGCACTGGCCTTTGCAGCATCTGTCTAGTTATTGACCCATTTATCCAAGTGAATGGGCTGCCACACAAGTGGTCAGTGTTATCCTGGATGGTGTAGGAGCTGCAACATCTCTTGTGTCCCTTGTGGTCCATGGGGAAAGGTTTGAATGTGAAGAAGCGAGTGGCTCAGTGCAAGATTTCAATAATGTTACACCACCAGGCCACAGGATGGAAATGCCTTAAACAATTTAGTTTCTGGTTCAATGTTGACATTCCACGTCCCCTCCCCCCCCCCTCCCCCAAAACCTACCCGTTCCCACCCCCAACACCGGGAGATTGATCGTGGTGGGTAGTGGTTCACGGTTCACTTGGCAATCTTTTCATTCTTGTCTTAATTACTGTCTAATCCCACTATTATTATTCGGGTTACTGCAGAGCAGCAGAATATGGTAACACCTATCCACACCACGGCTGAAGTTGGAAACAGGACTGTGGCTCCAGTGACCTCAACAACAAGGATGGACACAGGTGTGTTGCAGAATTCTGCACAATATAAATGTTGTCTTGATATCTGGTTTGCATCTAGTACATGGTCCACAGGTCAGAAGGACAGGGGATTAAGGAAGGGACTGAGAAAGAGAGGATGTTAACATCTGCAGGCAGTAGTTGAAAGGACAGAGGGAGGCAATGAATCATCCTCATTGAAGATTCAGATGTGAATTAATGCAGTGACTGAGGAGAGGCTTTCTGAGAAAGTGAAGAGTATAAGATGGTGCATGAATCGTGGCGACTCGTGTGTTTGGACTTTGTGTAGTCTGTACTGTTGGAGTTATTATGGCCCACGTTGTGTGTCAGAGTCATAGAGGCACACGGCGTGGAACACGGCTCTTCAGCCCCACCTTGGACACGTCACACAACATGGCCGATCTACTATAGTCCCACAAGCTTGCGTAAGGCCCATGTCCCTCTAAACCTAACCTATCCATGTACCAATTTTAACATAAAATCCCCGACTCCACCTGAAACCTATATCATTGTTTCTTCATTACCCTCCTCGGGGTAAAAGGCTGTGTGTATTAATCTATTATATATTATAGATTATGTATCCACTCCTCTCTTGATCCTCGTGTATAGGAGGATGGTCACTGAACCTGTGTACATGACAAAGTATCATTGAAGCCAGGGAACATGAGGCCACAGAGAGTGGAGCGATGGTGATGGGTGGGACAGACTAGGTTGAAGGAGAGCAATTGCAATGCGTGTCCATTATCCATGAGTAAACTGGGTGGTTCATGCATGTGGAAGATAATCCTAGGGAGATTAGCTGGCATCACCCGCAGTGTTGCCTCAGGTGATAAGTGCACCTGCACCTCTTCATCCGTGCGTTTGTCTACTGTGTTATTGCTGTGATATGTTCCCTGTTCCACACTGTCTCATCCCCCTGGGCCCCACACTGTCCCATCCCCCTGGGCCCATGCTCCCTGTGTCACACACTGACCCATCCCCCTGGGGCCCATGCTCCCTGGGCCCCACACTGTCCCATCCCCCTGGGGCCCACACTGTCCCATCCCCCTGGGGCCCACACTGTCCCATCCCCCTGGGGCCCATGCTCCCTGTGTCACACACTGACCCACCCCCCTGGGCCCCACACTGTCCCATCCCCCTGGGGCCCATGCTCCCTGTGTCACACACTGTCCCATCCCCCTGGGGCCCATGCCCGCTGTGTCACACACTGTCCCATCCCCCTGGGGCCCATGCCCGCTGTGTCACACACTGTCCCATCCCCCTGGGGCCCACACTGTCCCATCCCCCTGGGGCCCACACTGTCCCATCCCCCTGGGGCCCGTGCTCCCTGGGTCACACACTGTCCCATCCCCCTGGGCCCATGCTCCCTGGGTCACACACTGTCCCATCCACCTGGGCCCATCCCCCCTGTGTCACACACTGTCCCATCCCCCTGGGGCCCATCCCCCTGGGTCACACACTGTCCCATCCCCCTGGGCCCATGCTCCCTGGGTCACACACTGCCCCATCCCCCTGGGGCCCGTGCTCCCTGGACTCTTGGCACTAACCTTTGTTCTATATAATTATATTGTATGTCATAAGTAGAAAAAAACAAAATGCTTAGTCTGCATGAATATCGCCTTCTCGTATAACCATATATGGCTAACACTTCCTCTGTCAGAAGAACCTGCATCGCCATTCAATATGATCATGGCCGATCATCCAACTCAGTATCCCATCCCTGCCTTCTCTCTATACCCCCTGATCCCTTCAGCCACAAGGGCCACATCTTAAATATAGCCAATGAACTGGCCTCAACTACCCTCTGTGGCAGAGAATTCCAGAGATTCACCACTCTCTGTGTGAAAAATGTTTTCCTCATCTCGGTCCTAAAAGATTTCCCCTTTACCCTTAAACTGTGACCCCTCGTTCTGGACTTCCCCAACATCGGGAACAATCTTCCTGCATCTAGACTGTTCAACCCCTTATGAATTTTGTAAGTTTCTTTAGATCCTCCCTCAATTTTCTAAATTCCAGCGAGTACAAGCCGAGTCTATCCAGTCTTTCTTCATATAAAAGCGTGACATTCCAGGGATCAGTCTGGTGAACCTTCTCTGCACTCCCTCTATGGCAAGAATGTCTTTCCTCAGATTAGGGGACCAAAACTGTACGCAATACTCCAGGTGTGATCTCACCGAGACCCTGTACAACTGCAGTAGAACATCCCTGCTGCTCTACTCAAATCCTTTTGCTATGAATGCTAACATACCATTCGCTTTCTTCACTGCCATGCTGCACCTGCATGCCTACTTTCAATGAATGTACCATGACACCCAGGTCTCGTTGCATCTCCCCTTTTCCTATTCGGCCACCATTCAGATAATAGTCTACTCTCCTGTTTTTGCCACCAAAGTGGATTAGCTCACATTTATCCACATTATACTGCATCTGCCATGCATTTGCCCACTCACCCAGCCTATCCAAGTTACCTTGCAGCCTCCTGGTATCCTCCTCACAGCTAACACTGCCCCCCAGCTTCGTGTCATCCGCAAACTTGATGATGTTGCATTCAATTCCCTCGTCCAAATCATTAATATATATTGTAAATAGCTGGAGTCCCAGCACTGAGCCTTGCGGTACCCCACTACTCACTGCCTGCCATTGTGAAAAGGACCCGTTTACTCCTACTCTTTGCTTCCTGCCTGCCAGCTAGTTCTCTCCACATCAATACTGAACCCCCAATACCACGTGCTTTAAGTTTGTATACTAATCTCTTATGTGGGACCTTGTCAAAAGCCTCCTGATAGTCCTAATATAACACATCCACTGGTTCTCCCTTATCCACTCTACTAGTTACATCCTCGAAATTTTGTATTTACATTCTTGTCTGTTTAAAATATTGAACCATAACAGCAGGAAATGGGGAGGGTAGAAATCGGTGCAAAACATCAGAGAGAGTGGTGGTGATAATGCGGGTGTGCGGGTTGGATTGTTATTTAAAATTGAATAATTCACTGTCCATACCATTGGATTGTAGGCTAGCCAAGCGGAATTTGAGATGCTGGTCCTCCAGTGAGCATGTGTCCAAGGACAGAGAGGTTGCTATGGGAATGGGAAGAGAGTTACAATGTTCGGGAATTACGCTTTTTCCGGTTGTTAACCATTTTTACTCGTGCAGATTTCTCCCCTTTCCCTTTCCACATACATTAATTCATCTTGCTTCACAATTTGAAACTCTTATTTCCTTGTATTTCACACCTGTCTTTTCATCTCTGGTCTTTCTCCATCAGCCTATCAAACACTCCCCTCACCTGTATCCACCTTACTTACCAGTCTTTGACCTGTCCCTCCTCTTGTCCACACGTCTCCCCACTCACCGCCACCACAATCAGCCTGAAGAAAGGTCCAGACTTGAAACGTCACCTATCCATATTCTCCAGAGATGGTGGTTGGCCCACTGAGTTCCCACAGCACATTGTCTTATTCCCATATTCTGTTTTGATCATTCTAATTAGGGGGCAGGAACAGTGAGGATGAGGGTTACACAGAAAAGCTGGAGAAACTCAGCGGGTGCAGCAGCATCTATGGAGCGAAGGAAATAGGCAACGTTTCGGGCCGAAACCCTTCTTCAGACAGTCTGAAGAAGGGTTTCGGCCCGAAACGTTGCCTATTTCCTTCGCTCCATAGATGCTGCTGCACCCGCTGACTTTCTCCAGCTTTTCTGTGTAACCTTCGATTCTCCAGCATCTGCAGTTCCCTCTTAAACACAGTGAGGATGAGGGTTGCTGTTGTAGCTGGAGCCAAGGGGACTGATTCAGATGGTATTTAGTTTCTCTCTTTGTACACACAGATCTAACGCCTACATACTATGCGCTCCTGACACAGTGGAGCGAGTACCAATTGTTCCAGCTGACAAAATTCTATCGGGAGAGACTGAAACAGGCGATTGAAGAAAGGGTTGAAAGCCTCGGCTTCATGATGAGACATCAGGGATGTTTCAGTGAACAAGAACACGGGGTAAGTGGAAGGAACACGGTGACTTATGTTTCCTGTCACAGAACTGACGGCATTGTGGGGAAGAGCTAATGGTCAAATCTAAAATGGAGTAGTTCATCTACAAAAGCATGGTCTAGTAGAACAAAAGAATGGCTCGGTGCCATGTCGGAATGAATTTGTAAATTATATGGGGCACAATATGGAGGACAGGTTGTCTTTTCAATAAAGACATTAAGATGGGATCCTGCAGTAATAACATGTGCTTCTTTCAAGGCCATAAAGAAGCCAAGATTGAAAAAATAGCTGGCGCTCCATAGATAAGTAATAACTTGTTATTGGATCAGCTTGATTTGGCCCCAGCTTTTCCCATATTCTGAAAGTCTATACAATCTTTCAGTTATGCCATATTCAGACTTGGTAGGAGGGATTTACTGAAAGGAACAATGTATAATTGTGCTAACTTTCCTTTATTCTGTGAGTGGAGCCCGAGAAGCACTGAGCAACGTTTGTGCTCATTGTAGATCTTTCCACTCCCGTCTGATGAATCAATTAAAGATTGCCATGGTTTACCTTAAACAATTTTGTTGCTATCTGCTGTTGAAGAAACAAACTTTGACACAGTCCGCTCACCTCACACTGAATAGTGCAATGGAGGCACTGATCGAGTTCTGATCAGTTTGCGTCCTGTAGATCTGGTATCAGGAATAAAACATGTGACCTGGGGATTTCTGAGAATGGTCCATTCTGATCCAGCTGTTCTTCCTACACATGCATCTGAACACAATGGTCAGGGAGCAGTAATCTTGTAAACCCAGAATCAAAAACGATAAATTCATCACTGGGTGAAAAATATTTTTCTCACCTCAGTCTTAAATGACCTCCCCTTATTCTAAGTCTGTGGCCCCTGGTTCTGGACTCGCCCAAGATTGGGAACGTTTTTCCTGCATCGAGCTTGTTCAGTCCTTTTATAATTTAATATGTTCTATAAGAACCCCCTCATCCTTCTAAACTCCAGTGAATACGAGCCTAGTCTTTTCAATCTTTCCTCATATGACAGTCCCGCCATCCCAGGTATCAATCTTGTGAACCTACTGCTTCAATCACAAGGATGTCCTTCATCAAATTAAGAGACCGAAACTGTACACAATACTCCAGATGTGGTCTCACAAGAGCCCTATACAACTGCAGAAGAACCTCTTTACTCCTATACTGAAATCCTCTTGTTATGAAGGCCAACATTCCATTAGCTTTCTTCACTGCCTGCTGTACCTGCACACCAACTTTCAGTGACCGGTGTACAAGGACACCCAGGTCTCGCTGTACCTCCTCCTTACTTAACCTAACCCCGTTGAGATAATAACCTTGTTTTTTTTGCCGCCAAAGTGGATATCCTCACATGTATCGATATTATACTGCATCTGCCACGCATCTGCCCACTCACTCAACCTGTCCAGGTTACCGTGCAAACCCCTAACATCCCCTTCACAGTTCACACTGCCACCCAGCTTTGTTGCATCCGCAAACGTACTAGTGTTGCTCCTAATTCCCTCTTCCAAATCAGTAATACATATGTTAAACAGTTGTAGCCCCAACACCGAGCCTTGTGGCACTCCACTCGCCACTGCTTGCCATTCTGAAAAGGACCTATTCCTACTCTTCCTGCCATTCCTACTCTTTGCTTCCGGTCTGCCAACCAATGTTGCTTCCGGTCTGCCAACCAATGTTCTACCCATGTCAACACCCTACCCCCAATACCATGTGCTCTAATTTACGCATCTGTGGGAAGAGAAGCAGTGTTAATGTGCAGTGAAAGGAGGGGATGAGCTGCAGGAAATGTACAAGAGAGTGATGTCTTTGATCGGGTAAAACTGGGGTAGGTATACAAATATAAACGTTATCTGGTCAATGAGTGAATTCCGGCTCACACAGGGTAAGAATGTAGATGAAAGAACATAATAGCTTCAAAATGCAGAGCGGGAAGAAATGCAGATTGGACTGGACACGTCCATGTGAGGCCAAAAGGAATTGGATTAATTTCACATCAATTTCAACACAGCCATCATTGGCCTGAATGGCCTGTTCCCGTGCTGTACTCTGCTGTGTTCTCGGACACTGCCAGGTGTGAAGTGAGATTCCCACTGTCACGACTCTGGGAGTACACAGTTTGTCAGCACAGTGCCATGGGTGTATGAAGAGGCAGATCAATGCCAGTCACTATGCTCACAACTACAGGAATATCCCATCACTGAACAGCTAATTCCCTCCCCATTAGCATCGTCTCAGTCACTTCTCAATATGTTCATTGTTGTTCTTCACAGAGTGTCGCTGAACTGGTGGTAAAGGGAAACCGCAGAGACAGTTCCATACTCTTCCACAGTCTGGTGATGGAGAAGGGTAACCATGCCCGGCGGGTGATGTGGGAATCCTTTGTGAAAATGCAGAATGAATTACCAAAGCTGAACAAAATACTGAAAGAAATCCAGGAGCTCGGTACGGTAAATCAACACACTGAACTGAATATCACATTGAAACACTGGAGTTAACAATGTTATTCAAGTCTGGTTTAATGAATGCTCGTTGATTTGAACAGGTCCTGATCCACAAGAATACATGAACATCATCGGAGGTTTAACTGAATTACCCTCTCATATGGAAGGTGGGTGTTGAAATGTACAGTTCACACCAATGACTTGTTACAATTGATGTAATACTGAAACTGTTCAGAGTTTTGCAGAATGGGAAATCAGAAGATCAAAGGCTAAGCAATTGTTAGACTGACACGGGGATTCACTATGGATTGCTTCTTTGTCTGTAGATTCAGGTTTAGCTTAGTTTAATGTATTGTCACATGTACTGAGGTACGGTGAACAGCTTTTGTTGTGTGTTATCCAGTCAGCAGAAAGACAATACATGATTATAATCGAGCCATTTACAGTATAGATAAACTATGAGGGAATAACGTTTAGTGCTAGGTAAAACGAGGAATGTCCGATCTAGGATAGTCTGAGTGTAACCAAAGAGGTAGATAGTAGTTCCCAGATCACTTGATCTCTGACATACACTGGAACTATTACACTGCATTATTTCAACTCCTCCAGGCGTTAATTGTACAAGGTTTTGCAATGTATCAGGTTGTGGAAGAGATCTGTGAAATCCAGTGCTCACCTGGGGGAGAATGTGTATGTAGTGATTCCCCACACACTCCTGGATGTCCCTGACACACTGTGTAACCCCACACACTCCTGGATGTCCCTGACACACTGTGTAACCCCACACACTTCTGGATAGAGTCCTGACACACTGTGTAACCCCACACACTCCTGGATAGAGTCCCTGACACACTGTGTAACCCCACATACTCCTGGATAGAGTCCTGACACACTGTGTAACCCCACACACTCCTGGATAGAGTCCTGACACACTGTGTAACCCCACACACTCCTGGATAGAGTCCTGACACACTGTGTAACCCCACACACTCCTGGATAGAGTCCTGACACACTGTGTAACCCACACACCCCTGGATAGAGTCCCTGACACACTGTGTAACCCCACGCACTCCTGGATAGAGTCCTGACACACTGTGTAACCCCACACACTCCTGGATAGAGTCCCTGACACACTGTGTAACCCACACACTCCTGGATATCCCAGACACACTGTGTAACCCCACACACTCCTGGATAGAGCCCTGACACACTGTGTAACCCCACACACTCCTGGATAGAGCCCTGACACACTGTGTAACCCCACACACTCCTGGATAGAGTCCTGACACAGGGTGTAACCCCACACACTCCTGGATAGAGTCCCTGACACACTGTGTAACCCCACACACTCCTGGATGTCACTGACACACTGTGTAACCCCACACACTCCTGGATAGAGTCCCTGACACACTGTGTAACCCCACACACTCCTGGATAGAGTCCCTGACACAGGGTGTAACCCCACACACTCATGGATAGAGTCCTGACACACTGTGTAACCCCACACACTCCTGGATGTCCCTGACACACTGTGTAACCCACACACTCCTGGATAGAACCCTGACACACTGTGTAACCCCACACACTCCTGGATGTCCCTGACACGCTGTGTAACCCACACACTCCTGGATAGAGTCCCTGACACACTGTGTAACCCCACACACTCCTGGATAGAGTCCCTGACACACATTGCAGTTAATATCACAATCGGCTGGTGATTTTCTCAGCCGTGGCTCGCTGTCATCTTGTGCGTCTCTAATCAGGTTTACCTCACTCTACTGAAATCCGTCAATGTTATTGAAGGGCATTGAACTCATTCTTGTAATCATGAATGTTGAGTTTTGAGTTGAGCCATCTAACATTGTGTCCATTATCTGCCTGTTCCCATGCAAGATGTTCAACAGAAACACAAGGAGACACTGAAGGCACAGACTGAAACACTGAGTGTGAACACCATCCTGATGAACGAGAAGGTTAAGGATTTCCTGCTGCTAGATCGATATGCAGAGCTCACAATCATCTCCACTGTACGAGATCGGACACTGGTGGAACATGAGCTGCTGGCAAGAGGCCAGGACCATGAAGAGTGGAGAGAGAAATGTCTCTGGGGAAAACTGGAAAAAATCAGGACTGATCAATTGTTCCACAGCAGCTTTACCCGGAGTAAATCCCGATCTGGGAGTTCAGCAACAGTGGCCGGAGTCGCGGGGATCGGAAAAACAACAATGGTGCAAAAGATTGTTCATGACTGGGCCACAGGGGAAATATACCAACAATTCCAGTTTGTCTTCAGTTTTAAATTCCGGGATTTGAACACTATTAACTGCAGAATAAACCTGAGGGAACTGATTCTGGATCAGTATCCATACTTTGGGAATATGCTGCGGGAGGTCTGGAAGAACCCAGAGGGATTGCTGTTTATATTTGATGGTCTGGATGAATTCAAGGGCAGAATCGATTTTGCTGACAGTCGGAGAAACACAGAACCTAAGCACCAGTGTCCAGATCCCGAGTGGTGGTGTGAAGTGTCTGATATTGTGTACAGTTTAATCCAGCACAAGCTGCTCCCAGGGTGTTCAGTGCTAGTGACCACCCGCCCCACTGCGTTACATTTACTGGACAAGGCAGAGATCAGTGTCCGGGCTGAAATCCTGGGATTTGTTGGTGAGGAACGGAAGGAATATTTCACCAGGCATTTTGAAGATCAGTCGGTGGCAGCAGCTGTTTTCAAACATGTGAAGGAGAACGAGATCCTGTACACCATGAGCTACAACCCCTCCTACTGCTGGATCCTTGTCCTGACACTGGGCCCCTTCTTCACACAAACACACCGGGACCCGCAGCGAGTTCCCAAGACCATCACACAACTATATTGCTACTTTATTTACAACATCCTGAAAAACCACGGCCGTGAGATTGAGAACCTCCGTGAGGTGTTACTGAGGGTTGGTCAGATGGCCTTCACTGGAGTGGCTGAGAAGAAGATTGTGTTCACAGATGGAGATTTGATCAAATACAATCTGCAGCCTTCCCAGTTCCTGTCCGGGTTCCTGATGGAACTTTTGGAGAGAGAGGATTCAGCCCGGAGCGTGGTGTACACCTTCCCGCACCTCACCATCCAAGAGTTTGTAGCCGCACTCGCTCAATTCCTGACTGTAGATCCCGGGAATATCGTGAACTTCCTGTCTGAAGCCCACAGCACGACAGACGGGCGGTTTGAAGTATTTCTCCGTTTTGTCGCTGGTCTCTCCTCCCCACAGACAGCTTGGATCCTGGAGGAGTTTCTGGGTAAATTCCCTCATCAAACAATCTGCCGAGTGATTGACTGGGTGAAGGAGGAGGTTAAACGCCGGGCTGGAATCCCAGGGACTGTAACTGGTAAACGGAGATTCTTGAACACGATGCACTACCTGTTTGAGTCTCAGAATCCTGCAGTGGCTCAGCAGACACTGGGATCTGTGGAAACACTTTCATTCAGTAGACTGGGACTGACCCCGATTGACTGTGCGGTCCTGTCTCATGCCATCAGGCTCTGTGATACAATCAAACGCCTCGATCTGGGGAGCTGCCGCATTCAGTGTGAAGGTCTCCAGCGGCTGGGACCGGTTCTGTACAAGTGTCAGTACTTGGGGTAACTGTCCGTTTGATGCCAACACTGAACTGTAAAATTGTTCCACTATTTTGTTAATAAGTACAGCAACCCTTCTATGGGGCCGAGCGGCCATCACTGTGCTCGGGGGGTAACCCCTCCTATTTTAACCTCCCCCGTCCCCCCCTCCCCCAGGTCACCAGTGGTTGACTCCGCCCCCCCCCCTCCCCCAGGTCACCAGTGGTCGACTCCGTCCCCCCCTCCCCCAGGTCACCAGTGGTTGACTCCGCCCCCCTCCCCCAGGTCACCAGTGGTCGACCCCTCCCCCCCCTCACCCAGGTCACCAGTGGTTGACTCTACCCCCCCCCCCCCCCTCCCCCAGGTCACCAGTGGTTGACTCCATCCCCCCTCCCCCAGGTCACCAGTGGTTGACTCCATCCCCCCTCCCCCAGGTCACTAGTGGTTGACTCCGTCCCCCCTCCCCCGGGTTACAAGTGGTTGACTCCGTCCCCCATCCCCCAGGTCACCAGTGGTTGACTCCGTCACCCATCCCCCAGGTCACCAGTGATTGACTCCGCCCCCCCCCTCCCCCAGGTCACCAGTGGTTGACTCCACCCCCCCCCTCCCCCAGGTCACGCGTGTTGCAGCCGTTCTCTGCAGGGGGGGGGGGCGCGGGGGGGGGGGGTGAGGGGGGGCCGGAGTCGACCACATTTCCTGGTCGTCGGTCGGGGAATGAGAATAAATGGTGAAAGTCTCCAAACACCGCAACCACAGAGATTTATCCAATAATGTGCTGAGATGCTTCCACAAATATCCGTTTGGGAGAAGTTATCTATCTCAGCCCCGGGTTTGGATCAGTTTGTTTCTTACTCTGTCTGTTTGTGTTTAGACTGGGAGGCAACAACCTGGGAGATTCCGGAGTGAAACTGGTGTCTGATGCTCTTGAGGAACCCGGACTGTAAAATACAGACACTGTGGTAAGTCCCAGACTGTGAGAGATTGTGTTTACGCTCACTGGGTGTCTGGCACTGAACATTAATATGATCAGTAATTGTGTCACTGATAAACACTGGGGATTTGCACCGTCTCCTGTCTCTCTGTGTCCCTCACCCTCACTCTCTCTCATCTCCAGGCTGGACAGTGTCGGTCTCACAGATTCTGGAGCCAAGGTTCTCGGCTCCGCTCTCAGTACAAACCATACGGTGACGGAGCTGTACCTGAGTGTGAATAAACTGGGAGATTCCGGAGTGAAACTGGTGTCTGATGCTCTGAGGAACCCGGACTGTAAAATACAGAGACTGCGGTAAGTCCCAGACTGTGAGAGATTGTGTTTACACTCACTGGGTGTCTGACTCGATCTGAGTTAGATAGAGCTCTATGGGCTAGTGGAATCAAGGGATACAGGGAGAAGGCTGGCACGGGTTATTGATTGGGGACGATCAGCCAGGATCACATTGAATGGCGGTGCTGGCTCGAAGGGCTGAATGGCCTCCTCCTGCACCTATTGTCTATGTATCTATGACACAGAACATTAATATGATCAGTAATTGTGTCGTTGATAAACACTGGGGGATTTGCACCATCTCCTGTCTCTCTGTGTCCCTCACCCTCACTCTCTCTCATCTCCAGGCTGCGCAGTGTCGGTCTCACAGATTCTGGAGCCAAGGATCTCGCCTCTGCTCTCATTACAAACCATACGGTGACGGAGCTGGTCCTGACTAGGAATAATCTGGGAGATTCCGGTGTGAAACTGGTGTCTGATGCTCTGAGGAACCCGGACTGTAAAATACAGACACTGGAGTAAGTCCCAGACTGTGAGAGATTGTGTTTACACTCACTGGGTGTCTGACACTGAACATTAATATGATCAGTAATTGTGTCACTGATAAACACTGGGGATTTACACCGTCCCCTGTCTCTCTGTGGCCCTCACCCTCACTCTGTCTCATCTCCAGGCTGCAATGTGTCGGTCTCACAGATTCTGGAGCCGAGGATCTCGTCTCCGCTCTCAGTACAAACCATACGGTGACGGTGCTGGACCTGAGTGGGAATAAACTGGGAGATTCCGGAATGAAACTGGTGTCTGATGCTCTGAGGAACCCGGACTGTAAAATACAGACACTGGGGTAAGTCCCAGACTGTGAGAGATTGTGTTCCCACTCACTGGGTGTCTGACTCGATCTGAGTTAGATAGAGCTCTATGGGCTAGTGGAATCAAGGGATACAGGGAGAAGGCTGGCACGTGTTATTGATTGGGGATGATCAGCCAGGATCACATTGAATGGCGGTGTTTGCTCGAAGGGCTGAATGGCCT
This sequence comes from Leucoraja ocellata, assembly GCA_036785375.1. Classification (NCBI taxonomy): domain Eukaryota; kingdom Metazoa; phylum Chordata; class Chondrichthyes; order Rajiformes; family Rajidae; genus Leucoraja; species Leucoraja ocellata. Next base: position 1,091,507 of record JAWMAR010000332.1, read on the forward strand.
CCTCCTGCACCTATTGTCTATGTATCTATGACACTGAACATTAATATGATCAGTAATTGTGTCACCGATAAACACTGGAGATTTACACCGTCTCTGTCTCTCTGTGTCCCTCACCCTCACTCTCTCTCATCTCCAGGCTGGAGTATGTCGGTCTCACAGATTCTGGAGCCGAGGATCTCGCCTCTGCTCTCAGTACAAACCATACGGTGACGGAGCTGGTCCTGACTGGGAATAAACTGGGAGATTCCGGAGTGAAACTGGTGTCTGATGCTCTGAGGAACCCGGACTGTAAAATACAGAAACTGGGGTAAGTCCCAGACTGTGAGAGATTGTGTTTACACTCACTGGATGTCTGACACTGAATATTAATATGATCAGTAATTGTGTCACTGATAAACACTGGGGATTTACACCGTCTCCTGTCTCTCTGTGTCCCTCACCCTCACTCTGTCTCATCACCAGGCTGCGCTGTGTCAGTCTCACAGATTCTGGAGCCGAGGATCTCGTCTCTGCTCTCAGTACAAACACCTCACTGACGGAGCTGGACCTGACAGACAACTCCCTCACAGACCGCTCTGTCCCCGCTCTCCACCGCCTCATACTGACCCTCCGGAGTCTGGTGCAGATCAGGTGAGTGTTTGTGTTAGTGTTTAATGTGATCAAATATCAGGGGATCCATCCATCCATCCATCCATCCATCCGCGGGCTTCTTTCCCCTGTGATTGTGTTCTGTAAATGTTGTTGAAATATCAACCCCAGTCCCTGTTATTGACACTGATGTTTCATCTGTTTATTTCCTCTTTATTCCTCCACATGTTTCAGGCTGTGGGGGAATAAGTTCAGTGCAGACGGACAGAACCAGCTGCTGAGTCTGCGGGGAACCAGACGCGGACTGAGTGTGGAGTGTGAACATGTCTGGGTGTAAACGTCACCGCCCTGGGGACTGGAATATTGTTGGCCGATTCCCTGCTCCTCCCCTTTAAACGGCCGCCCATCCTCCCCTTTAAACCCTGACGCTTCCCGGGCCGGCCGGGCGGTGACGTCAGAGGCGACCCTGCCCGCTGTCACGTGACCCGGGTATGTGGCGCTGCTGATGCTACCAGGCCGGTGATGCCCCCAGTGGGGGACGGGGGCATTGCAGCCGGACCTGCAGGATCCCAGATGTGACTTTATCATCAGTGGCCCCCGCTCCTGCTGTGGCTTAATGGTGACAACAGCAGCAGCAACAACAGCAGCAGCAACAGCAACAGCAGCAGCAACAGCAGCAGCAACAGCAACAACAGCAGCAACAGCAGCAGCAGCAACAGCAACAGCAACAGCAACAGCAGCAGCAGCAGCAACAACAGCAACTGCTTGATGCTACCTAATTATCTACCGGCGTAGACGCTGCCGTGTCTGCCTGCCTGCATGCCACGTTGTACTGCTCCTTGCTGCTGTTCATGTTGTCACTTGCGGGCGGAGCACCAAAGCAAATTCCTTGTATGTGAATACTTGGCCAATAAACATATTAATTCATTCATTCATTGTTCAAACTGTTCATTCACACAGCAATGTCTGTTACTGCTTTACCGTCTGTAAATGAAAGGTAAATGGTTTATTATAGTTTAATACTTGTAAAGTTTCTTCATGTCCACGTTGCTAATATTTGCTGAAATCAACAAACATTTGCCAATTCCAGATTTCCTGTCGGATTGTTGATGATTTGAGCAGAAATAGGTGACCTAACCCACCTGTGTCCATTCTTCATTCACTCCATTCTCCCCCTCCACTCCCAGACCTTTCTCCATCAGTTTACCCTCCCGTATTCTCCCCTTCTTCTTCCTTATCCTGATCAACCATCAGTCTCCTCCACCCTGCTCCTGCAGCCTGCCTTGTATCCCCCCCGCCTGCTCCCCATCCCACTCCCCCTCCTGCTCCCATCCTGCCCCCGCTCCTGCACCCTGCCCCGTACCCCCCCCGCCTGCTCCCCATCCCACTCCCCCTCCTGCTCCCATCCTGCCCCCGCTCCTGCACCCTGCCCCGTATCCCCCCCGCCTGCTCCCCATCCCACTCCCCCTCCTGCTCCCATCCTGCCCCCGCTCCTGCACCCTGCCCCGTATCCCACCCCGCCTGCTCCCCATCCCACTCCCCATCCTGCCTCCGCTCCTGCACCCTGCCCTGTATCTCCCCCCGCCTGCTCCCCATCCCACTCCCCTCCTGTTCCCATCCTGCCGCCGCTCCTGCACCCTGCCTCGTATCCCCCTCCCCGCCTGCTCCCCATCCCACTCCCCCTCCTGCTCCCATCCTGCCCCTGCTCCTGCATCCACCCCTCCTATTCCTCCGTACTCCCCCTCCATCTTGCCCCTCCTACTCCCACCTCCTCCTCCTGTTTTCCCCTTCCTGTTTCCTCCTCCCCCTCAAATCCTGATCCACTTCCTCATCACCTCAGTCCCCCTAGGTCTCAGCCCCTCCTGCTCTGCCTACGTGCTACCCCCTCATGTTACCCCCTCCTCGCCTGGATTCCGTCTCCCTCTCCTTCCCACCCTCCTTCCCCCACTCCTCCCCCTCCATCCCCTCCTCCTTCCCACCCTCCTTCCCCCACTCCTCCCCCTCCATCCCCTTCTCCTTCCCACCCTCCTTCCCCCACTCCTCCCCCTCCATCCCCTCCTCCTTCCCACCCTCCTTCCCCCACTCCTCCCCCTCCATCCCCTTCTCCTTCCCACACTCCTTTTCGCTCCACACTCTCCCCCTCACACCCTCTCCCTCTCTCTCTCCTTTAATGGTCCCCACCTATAATTAGCGGATTGTGTCCACACTTAGAGCTTGGGAAGATGAGCTGATCCTAAATAATGTAATGACAGATGGGAGGAACACCTTCTATATATACACAGCTGTTCGATCAACGTTAGGCATTTGTTAATTCAATTTAAAATATTGCATAGACTCTATTATTCAAAGTCTAAACTGAATAAGATCTTTCCAAATGCATCTCCTATTTGCTATAAATGTCTTCTTCAGGAAGCAACTATAACCCATTCCTTTGTCTCTTGTAGAAAGTTATATAACTTCTGGAGAGCAATTTCTGAAAAAAATTCAAAAACACTGAAAATAAAACTGGACCCCCACACGGAACTGATCAATCTAGGTACTTCACAAGCCTGTTCTGAGCTATCACTATTTCAAAGATGTTTCCTTCATTATGGCAGCAGAACAGCAAAAAAACTAATACTTACATTTTGGAAACATACATCAGTCCCTACTCTTAAGATGTGGATTACAAACATGTCCGAGACGCTACATCTTGACAATAATAGACTTGTCTTGGCAGATAAACCAGGGCATGTTTCGAAGACATGGACACCATTAATTGATTTATTACAAGGATAGCATGGCACAACACAACTTTGGATTTAAATCTAATTACGGGTTGGGTGGGGAGGGATGTGAGGCAGGTATATCACCACTTTTTTCTTTTTCTTTTTGTCCTTTTATTTGTTTTTCTATGCATCACTTCTAGCTTTCGTTTATTCACTCTTTGGCTACAATACTTTGGTAATCTAGTGGTTTAATTTTTGTACATTTCACTATTTCTCTTTCTTGCTTTTTCTCCTTACCTTTCTTCTAACTAAAGCTAAATAGTTAAAATTGAAGCTGTCCGATAACTGGATCATTTTATATGCCGTTGGTTATATTTGTGTACATTTGATTCTAATAAATAAAAAATGAAAACTAATATAAAAAAAGAAAGCAGGGCTGCCAACTCTCACGCTTTGAGCGTGAGAATCACGACCTCAAGCAAACTCACGCCCTCACGCCGATCAGAAATGTCTCGCGCTCTGTGATGAAAAAATCTGTGATCAACGAAAATTTCAAACCTGGGATAAACTGCATGGTCCCGCGGGCTGTT
>JAWMAR010000332.1:1095592-1108092 GCA_036785375.1 Leucoraja ocellata
GGAGGGAGGGAGGGATAGAAAGAGAGAGGGGGAGAGAGGGGAGGAGAGGGGATGAGAGGAGGGGAGAGAAAGAGAGAGGGGGAAAGGAAGAGAGAGGGGGAGAGAGTGAGAGTGGCAGAGACTGGGGGAGAGGGAGAGAAAGAAGGGGAGAGAGAAAAAGGGAGAGAGAGGGGGAGAGAGAGTGAGTGTGGTAGAGAGTGGGGAGAGAGAGAGAGAAAGAGGGGGAGAGAGAAAAAGGGAGAGAGAAGGGGAGAGAGAGAGAGAAAGAGGGGGAGAGATAAAAAGGGAGAGAGAGGGGGAGAGGGGGAGAGAGAGAGGGGGGGATAAAATGAGAGTGGTGGAGATGGGAGAGAGGGAGGAAGGGGGGAATAAAGTGAGAGAGGGGGAGAGGGGGGAGAGGGGGAGAGGGGGAGAGAGAGGGAGATAGTGAGAGTGGTGGAGACTGGGGGAGAGGGAGAGAGGGGAGAGAGGGAGTGGGAGAGAGAAGGGGGAGAGTGAGAGGGGGGAGAGAGGAGGAGAGGGGGAGAGACTGGGGAGAGAGAGAGAGAGGGGAGAGAGAGTGAGAGTGGTGGAGACGGGAGAGAGGGAGGAAGGGGGGAATAAAGTGAGAGAGGGGGAGGGAGAGTGAGAGTGGTAGGGACGGGGAGAGAGAGAGAGAAAGAGGGGGAGAGAGAAAAAGGGAGAGAGAGGGGGAGAGGGGGAGAGGGAGGAAGGGGGGAATAAAGTGAGAGAGGGGGAAAGGAAGAGAGAGGGGGAGAGGGGGGAGGGAGAGAAGGAGGAGAGAGAGAGAGGAGGGATAGAGGTGGTGGTGACTGGGGAGAGTGAGAGAGGAGGGGGAGAGAGGGAGAGAGGGGAGAGAGAGGGGGGAAAGGAGAGATAGAAAGAGAGAGGGGAAAGGGGGGAGAGAGGGAGAGAGGGATAGAAAGAGAGGGGGTAGAGAGAGGGAGGATAGTGGTGGAGACTGGGGGAAGAGGGGGAGAGAGAGAGGGAGGGAGAGGGCGAAAGGAAGAGAGAGAGGGGGGAGAAAGTGAGAATGGGGGAGAGTGAGTGGGAAGGGGAGAGGGAGATAGTGAGAGAAGGAGAGAGAGAGGGAGAGAGATGGGGGAGAGTGAGAGGGGGAGAGAGGGGGTAGAGGGAGGGGGGAGAGAGAGGGAGAAGGAGGGGGGAGAGAGGGAGAAGGAGATAGTGGGGAGAGAAGGGACATGAGCCCTCACCGGCTACAACTGCAACATGGAAGAACATCAGGAGATGGAGGTGTCCGTGCATGGTGAGAGTACTGGAGTACAGGGACATCTGTGGAGACCTCACTCCCTCCAGCACCAGGTTTATAGACAACTTCCCCAGGGGAGGGGAGGGGAGGGGAGGGGAGGGGAGGGGAGGGGAGGGGAGAGAGACACAGTTTGCTTGTCCGTTATTGTGGTCTAACGGAGACTTACTTCATCGATGCCTTTCACAATTAACTTACACAACTCACCCAAGCTCAGTTGCCCGTCCTGCTGCAGTTGTACAGGTCCCTGGTGAGACCACACCTGGAGTATTGTGTACAGTTTTGGTCTCCTCTCCTCTCCTCTCCTCTCCTCTCCTCTCCTCTCCTCTCCACTCCTCCCCTCTCCTCTCCTCCCCTTATATGAAAGTAAGCATGCAGGTACAGGAGGCAGTGAAGAAAGCAAATGGCCTGTTGGCCTTCATAACAAGAGGAGTTGAGTCTAGGAGCAAAGAGGTCCTTCTGCAGTTGTACAGGGCCCTGGTGAGACCACACCTGGAGTATTGCGTACAGTTTTGGTCTCCAAATCTGAGGAAGGGCATTCTTGCCATAGAGGGAGAGCAGAGACGGTTCACCAGACCGATTCCTGGGATGTCAGGACTGTCTTATGAAGAAAGACTGGATAGACTTGGTTTCTACTCTCTAGAATTTAGGAGATTGAGGGGGGATCTTATAGAAACTTACAAAATTCTTAAGGGGTTGGACAGGCTAGATGCAGGAAGATTGTTCCCGATGTTGGGGAAGTCCAGGACAAGGGGTCACAGCTTAAGGATAAGGGGGGAATCCTTTAAAACCGAGTTGAGGAGAACCTTTTTCACACATAGAGTGGTGAATCTGTGGAACTCTCTGCCACAGAGGGTAGTCGAGGCCACAGTTCATTGGCTATATTTAAGAGGGAGTTAGATGTGGCCCTTGTGGCTAAAGGGGTCAGGGGGTATGGAGAGAAGGCAGGTACGGGATACTGAGTTGGATGATCAGCCATGATCATATTGAATGGCGAATGGTGCAGGCTCGAAGGGCCGAATGGCCTCTACTCCTGCACCTAATTTCTATGTTTCTATGTTTCTATGTGTCTCCATATGTCCCTATATGTCTCCACATGCCCCCATATGCGTCCATATGCCTCAATATGTATCCAATATGCCTCCATATGTCTCCATATTTCCCTATATGTCTCCATATGTCCCCATATGTCCTTATATGTCTCTATATGTCTTTATATGTCTCAATATGTCTCAATATGTCTCTATATGTTTCTATATGTCTCCATATGTCTCTATATGTCTCTATATGTCTCAATATGTCTCAATATGTCTCTATATGTCTCAATATGTCTCTATATGTCTCAATATGTCTCCATATGTCTCTATATGTCTCTATATGTCTCTATATGTCTCTATATGTCTCAATATGTCTCTATATGTCTCTATATGTCTCTATATGTCTCTATATGCCTCTATATGTCTCTATATGTCTCTATATGTCTCAATATGTCTCTATATGTCTCAATATGTCTCTATATGTCTCAATATGTCTCTATATGTCTCTATATGTCTCTACATGTCCCAATATGTCTCCATATGTCTCAATATGCCTACATATGCCTCTATATGTCCCAATATGTCTCTATATGTCTCTACATGTCCCAATATGTCTCCATATGTCTCAATATGCCTACATATGCCTCTATATGTCCCAATATGTCTCTATATGTCTCTATATGTCTCTATATGTCTCCATATGTCTCTATATGTCTCTACATGTCCCAATATGTCTCCATATGTCTCTATATGTCTCTATATGTCTCAATATGTCTCCATATGTCCCAATATGTCTCCATATTTCAATATGTCTCTATATGTTTCTATATGTCTCCATATGTCTCCCTATATGTCCTCTATATGTCTCTATATGTCTCCATATGTCTCCCTATATGTCTCTATATGTCTCTATATGTCTCAATATGTCTCAATATGTCTCTATATGTCTCAATATGTCTCAATATGTCTCTATATGTCTCTATATGCCTCTATATGTCTCCATATGTCTCTATATGTCTCTATATGTCTCCATATGTCTCTATATGTCTCAATATCTCATATGTCTCCATATGTCCCAATATGTCTCCATATTTCAATATGTCTCTATATGTTTCTATATGTCTCCATGTCTCCCTATATGTCTCTATATGTCTCTATATGTCTCCATATGTCTCTATATGTCTCTATATGTCTCTATATGTCTCAATATGTCTCAATATGTCTCTATATGTCTCTATATGTCTCAATATGTCTCTATATGTCTCTATATGTCTCAATATGTCTCTATATGTCTCCATATGTCTCAATATGTCTCCATATGTCTCAATATGTCTCTATATGTCTCAATATGTCTCAATATGTCTCTATATGTCTCAATATGTCTCAATATGTCTCAATATCTCTATATGTCTCTATGTGTCTCAATATGTCTCTATATGTCTCTATATCTCTATATGCCTCTATGTGTCTCCATATGTCTCCATATGTCTCAATATGTCTCTATGTGTCTCAATATGTCTCTATATGTCTCCATATGTCTCTATATGTCTCTATATGTCTCTATATGTCTCTATATGTCTCTATATGTCTCTATATGCCTCTATATGTCTCTATATGTCTCCATATGTCTCAATATGTCTCTATATGTCTCAATATGTCTCTATGTCTCTATATGTCTCTATATGTCTCTATATGTCGCTATATGTCTCAATATGTCTCTATATGTCTCTATATGTCTCTATATGTCTCTATATGTCGCTATATGTCTCAATATGTCTCTATATGTCTCCATATGTCTCTATATGTCCTCTATATGTCTCCATATGTCTCTATATGTGTCTATATGTCTCTATATGTCTCAATATGTCTCTATATGTCTCTATATGTCTCTATATGTCTCTATATGTCTCTATATGTCTCTATATGTCGCTATATGTCTCAATATGTCTCCATATGTCTCCATATGTCTCTATATGTCTCTATATGTCTCCATATGTCTCTATATGTCTCTATATGTCTCTATATGTCTCAATATGTCTCCATATGTCTCTATATGTCTCTATATGTCTCTATGTCTCTATATGTCTCTATATGTCTCTATATGTCACCATATGTCCCTATATGTCTCTATATGTCCCTATATGTCTCTATATGTCTCTATATGTCTCTATATGTCCCTATATGTCCCTATATGTCTCTATATGTCTCTATATGTCTCTATATGTCTCAATATGTCTCTATATGTCTCAATATGTCTCAATATGTCTCTATATGTCTCTATATGTCTCAATATGTCTCTATATGTCTCTATATGTCTCAATATGTCTCAATATGTCTCAATATGTCTCAATATGTCTCAATATGTCTCAATATGTCTCTATATGTCTCCATATGTATCTATATGTCTCCATATGTCTCTATATGTCCCAATATGTCTCCATATGTCTCCATATGTCTCAATATGTCCCAATATGTCTCTATATGTCTCCATATGTCTCTATATGTCTCCATATGTCTCTATATGCCTCCATATGTCCCAATATGTCTCTATATGTCTCCATATGTCTCTATATGTCTCCATATGTCTCTATATGTCTCCATATTTCTATATGTCTCTATATGTCTCCATATTTCTATATGTCTCTATATGTCTCTATATGTCTCTATATGTCTCAATATGTCTCTATATGTCTCCATATGTCTCTATATGTCTCTATATATCTCTATATGTCTCCATATGTCTCTATATCTCTATATGTCTCTATATGTCTCAATATGTCTCCATATGTCTCTATATGTCTCAATATGTCTCAATATGTCTCAATATGTCTCTATATGTCTCCATATGTCTCTATATGTCTCAATATGTCTCTATATGTCTCCATATGTCTCTATATGTCTCAATATGTCTCAATATGCCTCCATATTTCCCTATGTGTCTCTATATGTCTCCATATGTCTCTATATGTCTCAATATGTCTCCATATGCCTCAATATGTATCCAATATGCCTCAATATGTCTCTATATGTCTCAATATGTCTCAATATGTCTCAATATGTCTCAATATGTCTCTATATGTCTCTATATGTCTCCATATGTCTCAATATGTCTCTATATGTCTCAATATGTCTCAATATGTCTCAATATGTCTCTATATGTCTCTATATGTCTCCATATGTCTCTATATGTCTCTATATGTCTCTATATGTCTCTATATGTCTCTATATGTCTCTATATGTCTCTATATGTCTCCATATGTCTCTATATGTCTCTATATGTCTCTATATCTCCATATGTCTCAATATGTCTCTATATGTCTCTATATGTCTCAATATGTCTCCATATGTCTCAATATGTCTCCATATGTCTCAATATGTCTCCATATGTCTCAATATGTCTCTATATGTCTCTATGTGTCTCTATGTGTCTCTATATGTCTCTATATGTCTCTATGTCTCTATGTGTCTCTATGTGTCTCTATATGTCTCTATATGTCTCTATATGTCTCTATGTGTCTCAATATGTCTCTATATGTCTCTATATGTCTCAATATGTCTCTATATGTCTCTATATGTCTCAATATGTCTCTATATGTCTCTATATGTCTCAATATGTCTCCATATGTGTCTCTATATGTCTCTATGTGTCTCTATATGTCTCTATATGTCTCAATGTGTCTCAATATGTCTCCATATGTCTCTATATGTCTCTATGTGTCTCAATATGTCTCTATAATGTTCACCCGACGCCGATGATCCAGCTTCGCGGCAGAGGGCCTGAGAACATCGGGTTGCCTGAGGAGGCCACATATAGACCCCGACCTCGGGTGGACTATGAGGGGGAAAACTGGATATGTTTAGTGCCTTCCCTCACAGTGAATTCTGCTGTGGGGGGATGTTTCATGTTGATTTCTATAGTGTACTGTGTTCTGTGTCTTTTTTTCTTTTTTCTCTTTTTTGTTTTGTATGGATTTATTGACATTTGGTCTGTTCAATTAGTTTAATCAAACTCTGTAAAGCACTTTGGTTCAAATACTGGGTTTGTTGAAAAGTGCTATATAAATAACCATTATTATTATTATTATTATATATCCATATATGTCTCAATATAGCTCCATACGTCTCCATATGTCTCTCAATGTCTCCATATGTCCCTATATGTCTCTATATGTCTCAATATGTCTCTATATGTCTCAATATGTCTCCATATGTCTCTATATGTCTCTATATGTCTCTATATGTCTCAATATGTCCCTATATGTCCCTATATGTCTCTATATGTCTCTATATGTCTCTATGTGTCTCAATATGTCTCAATAATGTTCACCCGACGCCGATGATCCAGCTTCGCGGCAGAGGGCCTGAGAACATCGGGTTGGCTGAGGAGGCCACATATAGACCCCGACCTCGGGTGGACTATGAGGGGGAGAACTGGATATTTTTTAGTGCCTTCCCTCACAGTGAATTCTGCTGTGGGGGGACGTTTCAGTTTCATGTTGATTTCTATAGTGTACTGTGTTCTATGTCTTTTTTTCTTTTTCTCTTTTTTGTTTTGTATGGATTTATTGACATTTGGTCTGTTCAATTAGTTTAATCAAACTCTGTAAAGCACTTTGGTTCAAATACTGGGTTTGTTGAAAAGTGCTATATAAATAACCATTATTATTATTATTATTATATATCCATATATGTCTCAATATAGCTCCATACGTCTCCATATGTCTCTCAATGTCTCCATATGTCCCTATATGTCTCTATATGTCTCAATATGTCTCAATATGTCTCAATATGTCTCCATATGTCTCTATATGTCTCCATGTGTCTCAATATGTCTCTATATGTCTCTATATGTCTCAATATGTCTCCATATGTCTCTATATGTCTCTATATGTCTCTATATGTCTCAATATGTCTCTATATGTCTCAATATGTCTCTATATGTCTCTATATGTCTCTATATGTCTCTATATGTCTCAATATGTCTCCATATGTCTCCATATGTCTCTATATGTCTCAATATGTCTCTATATGTCTCCATATACCTCAATATGTCTCAATATGCCTCAATATGGCTCCATATGTCTCCATATGTCTCTATATGTCTCAATATGTCTCTATATGTCTCAATATGTCTCAATATGTCTCTATATGTCTCCATATGTCTCTATATGTCTCTGTACGTCTCTATATGTCTCAATATGTCTCTATATGTCTCAATATGTCTCAATATGTCTCCATATGTCTCTATATGTCTCAATATGTCTCTATATGTCTCTATATGTCTCAATATGTCTCTATATGTCTCTATATGTCTCAATATGTCTCCATATGTCTCTATATGTCTCAATATGTCTCTATATGTCTCTATATGTCTCAATATGTCTCTATATGTCTCCATATACCTCAATATGTCTCAATATGCCTCAATATGGCTCCATATGTCTCCATATGTCTCTATATGTCTCCATATGTCTCTATATGCCTCAATATGTCTCTATATGTCTCCATATGTCTCAATATGTCTCAATATGTCTCTATATGTCTCTATATGTCTCAATATATCTCCACATGTCTCTATATGTCTCTATATGTCTCTATATGTCTCAATATGTCTCAATATGTCTCTATATGTCTCAATATGTCTCTATATGTCTCTATGTGTCTCAATATGTCTCTATATGTCTCTATATGTCTCAATATGTCCCTATATGTCCCTATATGTCTCTATATGTCTCTATATGTCTCTATGTGTCTCAATATGTCTCAATAATGTTCACCCGACGCCGATGATCCAGCTTCGCGGCAGAGGGCCTGAGAACATCGGGTTGGCTGAGGAGGCCACATATAGACCCCGACCTCGGGTGGACTATGAGGGGGAGAACTGGATATTTTTTAGTGCCTTCCCTCACAGTGAATTCTGCTGTGGGGGGACGTTTCAGTTTCATGTTCTATAGTGTACTGTGTTCTATGTCTTTTTTTCTTTTTCTCTTTTTTGTTTTGTATGGATTTATTGACATTTGGTCTGTTCAATTAGTTTAATCAAACTCTGTAAAGCACTTTGGTTCAAATACTGGGTTTGTTGAAAAGTGCTATATAAATAACCATTATTATTATTATTATTATATATCCATATATGTCTCAATATAGCTCCATACGTCTCCATATGTCTCTCAATGTCTCCATATGTCCCTATATGTCTCTATATGTCTCAATATGTCTCTATATGTCTCAATATCTCTCCATATGTCTCTATATGTCTCCATGTGTCTCTACATGTCTCTATATGTCTCTATATGTCTATATGTCTCCATGTGTCTCTATATGTCTCTATATGTCTCTATATGTCTCTATATGCCTCTATATGTCTCTATATGTCTCTATATGTCTCCATGTGTCTCTATATGTCTCTATATGTCTCTATATGTCTCCATATGTCTCTATATGTCTCTATATGTCTCTATATGTCTCCATATGTCTCTATATGTCTCTATATGTCTCCATATGTCTCAATATGTCTCCATATGTCTCCATATGTCTCAATATGTCTCAATATGTCTCAATATGTCTCAATATGTCTCAATATGTCTCTATATGTCTCAATATGTCTCTATATGTCTCTATATGTCTCTATATGTCTCAATATGTCTCAATATGTCTCTATATGTCTCAATATGTCTCTATATGTCTCTATATGTCTCTATATGTCTCTATATGTCTCCATGTGTCTCTATGTTTCTCTATGTCTATATATGTCTCTATATGTCTCTATATGTCTCTATATGTCTCTATATTTCTATACATCTCTATATGTCTCTATATGTCTCTATATGTCTCTATATGTCTCCATATGTCTCCATATGTCTCTATATGTCTCCATATGTCTCTATATGTCTCTATATGTCTCCATATGTCTCTATATGTCTCTATATGTCTCCATATGTCTCTATATGTCTCTATGTCTCTATATGTCTCAATATGTCTCAATATGTCTCTATATGTCTCAATATGTCTCTATATGTCTCAATATGTCTCAATATGTCTCTATATGTCTCAATATGTCTCTATATGTCTCTATATGTCTCTATATGTCTCTATATGTCTCCATGTGTCTCTATGTTTCTCTATGTCTATATATGTCTCTATATGTCTCTATATGTCTCTATATGTCTCTATATTTCTATACATCTCTATACGTCTCTATATGTCTCTATATGTCTCTATATGTCTCTATATGTCTCCATATGTCTCTATATGTCTCTATATGTCTCTATATGTCTCTATATGTCTCAATATGTCTCTATATGTCTCTATATGTCTCTATATGTCTCTATATGTCTCTATATGTCTCTATATATCTCTATATGGCTCTATATGTCTCTATATGTCTCAATATGTCTCAATATGTCTCCATATGTATCCATATGTCTATATGTCTCTATATGTCTCTATATGTCTCAATATGTCTCTATATGTCTCTATATGTCTCTATATGTCTCTATATGTCTCAATATGTCTCTATATGTCTCAATATGTCTCAATATGTCTCTATATGTCTCAATATGTCTCAATATGTCTCTATATGTCTCAATATGTCTCTATATGTCTCAATATGTCTCAATATGTCTCTATATGTCTCAATATGTCTCTATATGTCCCTATATGTCTCTATATGTCTCAATATGTCTCAATATGTCCCTATATGTCTCAATATGTCTCTATATGTCTCAATATGTCTCTATATGTCTCAATATGTCTCTATATGTCTCAATATGTCTCCATATGTCTCTATATGTCTCTATATGTCTCCATATGTCTCTATATGTCTCTATATGTCTCCATATGTCTCTATATGTCTCTATATGTCTCCATATGTCTCTATATGTCTCTATATGTCTCTATATGTCTCAATATGTCTCAATATGTCTCTATATGTCTCAATATGTCTCTATATGTCTCAATATGTCTCAATATGTCTCTATATGTCTCAATATGTCTCTATATGTCTCTATATGTCTCTATATGTCTCTATATGTCTCCATGTGTCTCTATGTTTCTCTATGTCTATATATGTCTCTATATGTCTCTATATGTCTCTATATGTCTCTATATTTCTATACATCTCTATATGTCTCTATATGTCTCTATATGTCTCTATATGTCTCTATATGTCTCCATATGTCTCTATATGTCTCTATATGTCTCTATATGTCTCTATATGTCTCAATATGTCTCTATATGTCTCTATATGTCTCTATATGTCTCTATATGTCTCTATATGTCTCAATATGTCTCTATATGTCTCTATAAGTCTCTATATGTCTCAATATGCCTCTATATGTCTCAATATGTCTCAATATGTCTCAATATGTCTCTATATGTCTCTATATGTCTCTATATGTCTCAATATGTCTCTATATGTCTCCATATGTCTCAATATGTCTCAATATGTCTCAATATGTCTCTATATGTCTCAATATGTCTCTATATGTCTCTATATGTCTCTATATGTCTCTATAAGTCTCTATATGTCTCAATATGTCTCTATAAGTCTCTATATGTCTCAATATGTCTCAATATGTCTCTATATGTCTCAATATGTCTCTATATGTCTCTATATGTCTCTATAAGTCTCTATATGTCTCTATATGTCTCAATATGTCTCTATATGTCTCAATATGTCTCTATATGTCTCTATAAGTCTCTATATGTCTCAATATGTCTCTATATGTCTCAATATGTCTCTATATGTCTCAATATGTCTCTATATGTCTCTATAAGTCTCAATATGTCTCAATATGTCTCTATATGTCTCAATATGTCTCTATATGTCTCTATATGTCTCTATATGTCTATGCCAACATATGACATATCTCCATGTCTCTCTGCGCCCTCACTGGGCGTGTCCTGACCTCACTGTGGGCGTGTCCTGCCCTCACTGGGCGTGTCCTGTAGTCACTGGGCGTGTCCTGCCTCCTGACCTCACTGTGGGCGTGTCCTGATCTCACTGTGGGCGTGTCCTGCCCTCCTGACCTCACTGGGCGTGTCCTGCCCTCCTGACCTCACTGGGCGTGTCCTGTAGTCACTGGGCGTGTCCTGCCCTCCTGACCTCACTGGGCGTGTCCTGCCCTCCTGATCTCACTGTGGGCGTGTCCTGCCCTCACTGTGGGCGTGTCCTGCCCTCACTGACCTCACTGTGGGCGTGTCCTGCCCTCACTGACCTCACTGGGCGTGTCCCCCCCACCCCGCGCCTGCGCCCTGGCCCCCCGCCGGGTTTTGGCGCGCTTTTGTCCCCGGGCCGTCGAGTGGAGTCGGAGCCGCCATTGGTGTGAAAGTTGGAGACAGATCAAAGTGGCGGCGACACCGGGCCCGGGATCAACAAACCATGAGGAGAACCCGCCCTGGAATCGGTAAATATACACATATATACACAGATATAATCCTTAGTCCCTCTCCCTCTCTCTCTCTATCTCATTCTCTCCCACCTTCCCTCTCTCCCTCTCTCTATCACTGTATCTACCACCTTCCTTCTCCCCCTCTCTCTCTATCCCCCTCTCTCTCTCCTTCCCTCTCTCTATCCCTATCCCTCGCCTTTCCCCTTCTCCCTCTCTCTCTCTATCTCATTCTCTACCACCTTCCCTCTCTCTATCCCTCTATCTCATTCTCTCCCACCTTCCTTCCCTCTCTCTATCCCTCTCCTTTCCCCTTCTCCCTCTCTCTCTCTATCTCATTCTCTACCACCTTCCCTCTCTCTATCCCTCTATCTCATTCTCTCCCACCTTCCTTTTCTCTCTCTATCCCTCTCCTTTCCCCTTCTCCCCTTCCCTCTCTCTCTATCACTGTATCTACCACCTTCCTTCTCCCCCCCTCTCTCTCTCCTTCCCTCTCCTTTCTCCTTCCCCCTCTCTCTCTATCCCTCTCTCTCTCTATCCCTCTCCTTTCCCCTTCCCTCTCTATCACTGTATCTACCACATTCCTTCTCCCCCCTCTCTCTCATTCTCTCCCACCTTCCTTCTCTCTCTCTATCCTTTCTCCTTCCCTCTCTCTCTATCCCTCTCTCTCCTTCCCTCTCTCTATCCCTATCCCTCTCCTTTCCCCTTCTCCCCCTCTCTCTCTCTCTATCCCTCTCTCTCTCTATCCCTCTCTCTACCACCTTCCACACACACACATATACACACACACACACACACACATATACA
>JAWMAR010000332.1:1113092-1115592 GCA_036785375.1 Leucoraja ocellata
TCTAATTCCATGCTGTATCTCTAAACTAAACTAATAACATTCTGTGTTTGTAAACTAATTCCATACTGTATCTAAACTAATTCTAAGATGCACCTAATCTAATTCCACGCTGTATCTCTGCACTAAACTAATTCCACGCTATTTCTCTAAACTGATCTAATTCCACGCTATATCTCCAATCTAATTATATACTGTAACTAATTAACTAATTCCATGCTGTGTCTAAACTAAACTAATTCCAGTCTCTATCCTTCTAAGTTAATGTAATTCCATGCTGTATCACTAAACTAAACTAATTCCATGTTGTATCTCTAAACTAAACTAATTCCATGTTGTATCTCTAAACTAAACTAATTCCATGCTGTATCTAAACTAAACTAATTCCATGCTGTATCTAAACTAAACTAATTCCATGTTGTATCTCTAAACTAAACTAATTCCATGTTGTATCTCTGAACTAATGTAATTCCATGCTGTATCTAAACTAATTCTATACTGTATCAAAACTAATTCCATGTTGTATCTCTGAACTAATGTAATTCCATGCTGTATCTAAACTAATTCTATACTGTATCAAAACTAATTCCATCGTATATCTCTAAACTAAACCGTTTCCATGCTGTATCTCTAAACTAAAAACATTCTGTGTTTGTAAATTAATTCTATATCTAATTCCATCGTATATCTAAACTAAACTAATTCCATGCACTAGTCTCTAAACTAAACTAATAACATTCTGTGTTTGTAAATTAATTCCATACTGTATCTAAACTAATTCTTAAATGTACCGAATCTAATTCCATGCTGGATCTCTAAACTAAACTAATTCCATGCTATATCTCAAAACTAATTCTATACTGTAACTAATCTAACTAACTCCAGGACAAGGGGTCACAGCTTAAGGATAAGGGGGAAATCCTTTAGAACCGAGATGAGGAGAACTTTTTTCACACAGAGAGTGGTGAATCTCTGGAACTCTCTGCCACAGAGGGTAGTTGAGGCCAGTTCATTGGCTATATTTAAGAGGGAGTTAGATGTGGCCCTTGTGGCCAAGGGGATCAGAGGGTATGGAGAGAAGGCAGGTACGGGATACTGAGTTGGATGATCAGCCATGATCATATTGAATGGCGGTGCAGGCTCGAAGGGCCGAATGGCCTACTCCTGCACCTAATTTCTATGTTTCTAACTCCATGCTGTATCTCCAAACTAATTCTATACTGTATCTAAACTAAACTAATTCCATGCACTAGTCTCTAAACTAAACTAATAACATTCTGTGTTTGTAAATTAATTCCATACTGTATCTAAACTAATTTTAAGATGTACCTAATCTAATTCTATGCTGTATCTCTGCACTAAACTAATTCCACGCTGTATCTGCAAACTAATTATATACTCGTTCTAATCTAACTAATTCCATGCTGTGTCTCCAAACTAATTATATACTCTATCTAATCGAACTAATTCCACGCTGTACTCTAAACTAAACTAATTCCACTTTGAAGAAATGTCTCGATCCGAAACGTCACCCATTCCTTCTCTCCAGAGAAGTTGCCTGTCCCGCTGAGTTACTGCAGCATTTTGTACCTGTCTAGTGTAGATGGGGCATGTTGGTCGGTGTGGTCAAGATGGGACAAACAGCCTGTTTCAGTGCTGTGTGACTCTGAGTATAGTTGTACAGTGGACAGGTGTTGAGCTGCCCACAGTGTACAGATACGGCATAACCATTAACTAAATGGTGTCAAGTTGGGAAAAGGGGAAGTACAACGGGATCTGGGGGTCCTTGTTCATCAGTCTATGAAAGTAAGCATGCAGGTACAGCAGGCAGTGAAGAAAGCCAATGGCATGTTGGCCTTCATAACAAGAGGAGTCAAGTCTAGGAGCAAAGAGGTCCTTCTGCAGTTGTACAGGGCCCTGGTGAGGCCACACCTGGAGTATTGTATACAGTTTTGGCCTGTTGGCCTTCATAACAAGAGGAGTCAAGTCTAGGAGCAAAGAGGTCCTTCTGCAGTTGTACAGGGCCCTGGTGAGACCACACCTGGAGTATTGTGTACAGTTTTGGTCCCCTAATTTGAGGAAGGACATTCTTGCTATTGAGGGAGCCCAGCGTAGGTTCACCAGGTTAATTCCCGGGATGGCGGGACTGTCATATGCTGAGAGAATGTGGAGCGGCTGTGGGCTTGTACACTCTGTGGAGTTTAGAAGGATGAGGGGCAATCTTGTTGAAACATGTAAGATTATGAAGGGTTTGGACATGCTAGAGGCAGGAAACATGTTCCTGATGTTGGGGGAGTCCAGAACCAGGGGCCACACACACACACACACACACACACACACACACACACACACACACACACACACACACACACACACACACACACACACACACACACACACACACACACACAGTTTAAGAATAAGGGGTCGGCCATTTAGAACGGAGACGAGGAAACACTTTTTCTCACAGAGAGTTGTGAGTCTGTGGAATTCTCTGCCTCAG
>JAWMAR010000332.1:1120493-1146355 GCA_036785375.1 Leucoraja ocellata
CGTTACCATAGTGCCCCGCCCCGTTACCACGGTGCCCCGCCCCGTTACCATGGTGCCCCGCCCCGCTACCTTGATTTGGAGACCAAAACTGTACACAATACTCCAGGTGTGGTCTCACCAAGACCCTGTACAACTGCAGTAGAACCTCCCTGCTCCTAGACTCAAATCCTTTTGCTATGAATGCTAACATACCATTGGCTTTCTTCACTGCCTGCTGCACCTGCATGCCTACCTTCAATGACTGGTGTACCATGACACCCAGGTCTCGTTGCATCTCCCCTTTTCCTAATCGGCCACCATTCAGATAATAGTCTGCTTTCCTGTTTTTGACACCAAAGTGGATAACCTCACATTTATCCACATTAAACTGCATCTGCCATGCATTTGCCCACTCACCCAGCCTATCCAAGTCACCTTGCAGTCTCCTAGCATCCTCCCCACAGCTAACACTGCCCCCCAGCTTCGTGTCATCCGCAAACTTGGAGATGTGGAATCTTGGAACGAGGCCCCAAATGTTGGCCATCTTGGAACTAGGCCCCAAATGTTGGCCATCTTGGAACTAGGCCCCAAATGTTGGCCATCTTGGAACTAGGCCCCAAATGTAGGCCATCTTGGAACTAGGCCCCAAATATTGGCCATCTTGGAACTAGGCCCCAAATGTTGGCCATCTTGGAACTAGGCCCCAATTGTTGGCCATCTTGGAACTAGGCCCCAAATCTTGGCCATCTTGGAACTAGGCCCCAAATTTTGGCCATCTTGGAACTAGGCCCCAAATGTAGGCCATCTTGGAACTAGGCCCCAAATGTTGGCCATCTTGAACTAGGCCCTAAATGTTGACCATCTTGAACTAGGCCCCAAACTCTCGCCCTTCTCTCCCTGCTTCAACTAGAGAAGGAGAGAGAGAGAGGGGGAGAAGGAGAGGAGAGGAGAGGGAGGAGAGGAGAGGAGAGGAGAGGAGAGGAGAGGGGAGGGGGAGGGGAGGGGAGGGGAGGGGAGGAGAGGAGAGGAGAGGAGAGGAGAGGAGAGGAGAGGAGAGGAGAGGAGAGGATGTAGAGAGAGAATGTAGAGAGAGAATGTAGAGAGAGTTCTGTAAATACGGGTGCGTCGCTAATGGCACGTCGGCCTTCATAGCAACGGGATCTGGGGGTCCTTGTTCATCAGTCTATGAAAGTAGGCATGCAGGTACAGCAGGCAGTGAAGAAAGCCAATGGCCTGTTGGCCTTCATAACAAGAGGAGTTGAGTTCAGGAGCAAAGAGGTCCTTCTGCAGTTGTACAGGGCCCTGGTGAGACCACACCTGGAGTATTGTGTACAGTTTTGGTCCCCTAATTTGAGGAAGGACATTCTTGCTATTGAGGGAGCCCAGCGTAGGTTCACCAGGTGAATTCCCGGGATGGCGGGACTGTCATATGCTGAGAGAATGCTAACATACCATTGGCTTTCTTCACTCATGATATTGAGGTGAAAAGAGAGAAATCCAAGACAAAATGAGGGGAGAAATGAGGGAAAATGAGGAGAAAACAGAGAAAAATAGTGAAAAATGACGGGAGAATTAGTGGAAAACTGAGGGGGAAATGAGGAGAAAATGGAGGGGTTAATGAAGAAAAAAGAGTGAAAAATGAGGAGAAAATATAGAAAAATTGAGGGGAAAATGAGGGGGAAATTAGTGGGAAATTGAGGGGAAACTTGAAGTAAAAAGAGTGAACAATGAGGAGAATTGAGTGGAAATTGAGTGGAAATTGTCCCAAATTCCCCCTCATTTCTCTTTTTTCCCCCCTCAATATTTCACACTCTTGTCTTCAATTTTCTCCTCATCTTCCCTCTCTCTCTCTCTCTCTCTCTCTCTCTCTCTCTCTCTCTCTCTCTCTCTCTCTCTTTGCCGAGGCAGAAAGAGGAATTCTCATTGGCCGCCGCCCATACAGCGTCATCTGTTGCCATGGGAGGAAGGGTGCTACTGATTGAGAGAGAGAGAGAGAGAGAGAACATATCATGGCTAAAAACGGCCCACAGGAGTTATATTTCCAAAGACCTTCATAAAATGGCAGATCCTTCAAGTCAATGTAATGTCTCTTTGCGATTTCGACTGTTGGCTGCAGAGAAAGACATCGAAAATTAGATCTAGTACGGACTGGGTAGGGGCGAGGGCCTGTAACTTTCCCCTCCCCACTCCTCCCCCTCTCTCCTTCTCTAGTTGAAGCAGGGAGAGGAGGGCGAGAGTTTGGGCCTAGTTCCAAGATGGCCAACATTTGGGGCCTAGTTCCAAGATGGCCAACATTTGGGGCCTAGTACGAAGATGGCCAACATTTGGGGCCTAGTTCCAAGATGGCCAACATTTGGGGCCTAGTTCCAAGATGGCTAACATTTGGGGCCTAGTTCCAAGATTCCACATCTCCAAGTTTGCGGATGACACAAAGCTGGGGGGCAGTGTTAGCTGTGTGGAGGATGCTAGGAGGCTGCAAGGTGACTTGGATAGGCTGGGTGAGTGGGCAAATGCATGGCAGATGCAGTTTAATGTGGATAAATGTGAGGTTATCCACTTTGGTGTAAAAAACAGGAAAGCAGACTATTATTTAAATGGTGGCCGATTGGGAAAGGGGGAGATGCAGCAAGACCTGGGTGTCATGGTACACCAGTCATTAAAAGTAGGCATGCAGGTGCAGCAGGCAGTGAAGAAAGCCAATGGTATGTTAGCATTCATAGCAAAAGGATTTGAGTCTAGGAGCAGCGAGGTTCTACTGCAGTTGTACAGGGTCTTGGTGAGACCACACCTGGAGTATTGCGTACAGTTTTGGCCTCCAAATCTGAGGAAAGACATTATTGCCATAGAGGGAGTACAGAGAAGGTTCACCAGACTCATTCCTGGGATGTCAGGTCTTTCATATGAAGAAAGACTGGATAGACTTGGTTTATACTCTCTAGAATTTAGAAGATTGAGGGGGGATCTTATAGAAACGTACAAAATTCTTAAGGGGCTGGACAGGCTAGATGCAGGAAGATTGTTCCCGATGTTAGGGAAGTCCAGGACAAGGGGTCACAGCTTAAGGATAAGGGGGACATCCTTTAAAACCGAGATGAGAAAAACATTTTCTTTCAAACACAGAGAGTGGTGAATCTGTGGAACTCTCTGCCACAGAGGGTAGTTGAGGCCACACAGTTCATTGGCTATATTTAAGAGGGAGTTAGATGTGGCCCTTGTGGCTAAGGGGATCAGGGGGTATGGAGAGAAGGCAGGGATGGGATACTGAGTTGGATGATCAGCCATGATCATATTGAATAGCGAATGGTGCAGGCTCGAAGGGCCGAATGGCCTCTACTCCTGCACCTATTGTCTATGTTTCTATGTTTCTATGTGCCCCGCCCCGCTACCATGATGCCCCGCCCCGCTACCTTGGTGCCCCGCCCCATTACCATAGTGCCCCGCCCCGTTACCATGATGCCCCGCCCTGCTACCATGATGCCCCGCCCCGCTACCTTGGTGCCCCGCCCCATTACCATAGTGCCCCGCCCCGCTACCTTGATGCCCCGCCCTGCTACCTTGATGCCCCGCCCCGTTACCATGGTGCCCCGCCCCGCTACCATGATGCCCCGCCCCGCTACCTTGGTGCCCCGCCCCGTTACCATGGTGCCCCGCCCCGCTACCTTGATGTCCCGCCCCGTTACCATGGTGCCCCGCCCCGCTACCTTGATGCCCCGCCCCGCTACCTTGGTGCCCCGCCCCGTTACCATGGTGCCCCGCCCCGCTACCTTGATGTCCCGCCCCGTTACCATGGTGCCCCGCCCCGTTACCATGGTGTCCCGCCCCGTTACCATGGTGCCCCGCCCCGCTACCATGATGTCCCGCCCCGCTACCTTGATGCCCCGCCCCGTTACCATGGTGCCCCGCCCCGCTACCTTGATGTCCCGCCCCGCTACCTTGATGCCCCGCCCCGTTACCATGGTGCCCCGCCCCGTTACCATGGTGCCCCGCCCCGCTACCTTGATGTCCCGCCCCGCTACCTTGATGCCCCGCCCCGTTACCATGGTGCCCCGCCCCGCTACCATGATGCCCCGCCCCGCTACCTTGGTGCCCCGCCCCGTTACCATGGTGCCCCGCCCCGCTACCTTGGTGCCCCGCCCCGTTACCATGGTGCCCCGACCCGCTACCATGATGCCCCGCCCCGCTACCTTGGTGCCCCGCCCCGTTACCATGGTGCCCCGCCCCGTTACCATGATGCCCCGCCCCGTTACCATGGTGCCCCGCCCCGCTACCTTGATGTCCCGCCCCGTTACCATGGTGCCCCGCCCCGCTACCTTGATGCCCCGCCCCGCTACCTTGGTGCCCCGCCCCGTTACCATGGTGCCCCGCCCCGCTACCATGATGCCCCGCCCCGTTACCATGGTGCCCCGCCCCGCTACCTTGATGTCCCGCCCCTTTACCATGGTGCCCCGCCCCGCTACCATGATGCCCCGCCCCGTTACCATGGTGCCCCGCCCCGCTACCTTGATGTCCCGCCCCGTTACCATGGTGCCCCGCCCCGTTACCATGGTGCCCCGCCCCGTTACCTTGGTGCCCCGCCCCGTTACCATGGTGCCCCGCCCCGCTACCATGATGCCCCGCCCCGCTACCTTGGTGCCCCGCCCCGTTACCATGGTGCCCCGCCCCGTTACCTTGATGCCCCGCCCCGCTACCTTGGTGCCCCGCCCCGCTACCTTGATGCCCCGCCCCGTTACCATGGTGCCCCGCCCCGTTACCTTGATGCCCCGCCCCGCTACCATGATGCCCCGCCCCGTTACCATGATGCCCCGCCCCACTACCATGATGCCCCGCCCCGTTACCATGGTGCCCCGCCCCACTACCTTGGTGCCCCGCCCCGCTACCTTGATGTCCCGCCCCGTTACCATGGTGCCCCGCCCCGCTACCTTGATGTCCCGCCCCGTTACCATGGTGCCCCGCCCCGTTACCATGGTGCCCCGCCCCGCTACCTTGATGTCCCGCCCCGTTACCATGGTGCCCCGCCCCGCTACCTTGATGTCCCGCCCCATTACCTTGGTGCCCCGCCCCGCTACCTTGATTAGGAGACCAAAACTGTACGCAATACTCCAGGTGTGGTCTCACCAAGACCCTGTACAACTGCAGTAGAACCTCCCTCCTCCTAGACTCAAATCCATTTGCTATGAAAGCTAACATACCATTGGCTTTCTTCACTGCCTGCTGCACCTGCATGCCTACTTTCAATGACTGGTGTACCATGACACCCAGGTCTCGCTGCATCTCTCCTTTTCCTAGTCGGCCAACATTTAGATAATAGTCTGCTTTCCCGTTTTTGCCACCAAAGTAGATAACCTCACATTTATCCACATTATACTGCATTTGCCGTGCATTTGCCCACTCACCCAGCCTATCCAAGTCACCTTCCATCCTCCTAGGATCCTCCTCACAGCTAACACTGCCCCCCAGCTTCGTGTCATCCGCAAACTTGGAGATGTTACATTCAATTCCCTCGTCCAAATCATTAATATATATTGTAAATAGCTGGGGTCCCAGCACTGAGCCTTGCGGTACCCCACTAGTCACTGCCTGCCATTGTGAAAATGACCCGTTTACTCCTACTCTTTGCTTCCTGTTTGCCAGCCAGTTCTCTATCCACGTCAATATTGAGCCCCCAATGCCGTGTGCTTTAAGTTTGCATACTAATCTCATATGTGGGACCTTGTCGAAAGCCTTCTGGCAGTCCAGATGCACCACATCCACTGGTTCTACCCTATCCACGCTACTAGTTACATCCTCGAAAAATTCTATAAGATTCGTCAGACATTCGTCAGAAGCATATATATGCTTTTAATTGGATTGGTGCGTTTTTGAAAGGTGGAGGCTGTGCGATCACTGATCACTGGCCTTGGGAACACCCGGTGAGGGAGTGGAGCGACTAAGTGGGGAGAGCGTGTGGAAGAAGGATGTCCCCCCTCCCACGGTAGGAACCTTTTGAAATTTGATGTATTAAAATCATGTTTTAGTGCACTGTAGAAGAATGATTTCAATGATTTTTGTATTAAGTATTTTTAAGAGGTCACTTGTTAAGGGGTAACTTTATTGACACAAAGGGTGATGGGTGTATGGAACAAGGTGCCAGAGGAAGTAGTTGAGGCAGGGACCATCCCAACATTTAAGACAAGGTTAGACTGATACATGGATAGGACAGGTTTGGAGGTATGGACCAAATGCAGGTGGCGTAGCTGGGACATGTTGGCGGGTGTGGGCAAGTTGCACGAAGGGCATGAATGCTTCAAAATCAAGTGATCGAGTTTGATTGCCATATACTCAAGCAGAGAAACATAGAAAATAGGTGCAGGAATAGGCCATTGGCCCTTCGAGCCAACACTGCCATTCAATATGATCATGGCTATTCATCTAAAATCAGTACCTCTTTCCTGTTTTATCCCCATATACCTTGATGCCGTTAGCCCCAAAAACTAAATGTATCTCTCTCTTGAAAACATCCAGTGAATTGGCCTGCACTGCCTTCTGTGGCAGAGAATTCCACAGATTCACAACTCTCTGCGTGAAGAAAGTTTGCTCTCATCTCATTCCTAACTGCCCTCCCCCCCCCCTTTAATCTTAAACTGTGACCGCTGGTTCTGAACACCCCCAACATCGTGAACATCTAGATGCTTTCACCAACTACCCCCGTTTGCAGTCCACTATCTTCCACCGTTTCTACCCAGTGCTTGGTACTTACTTCCAGCAGCCACCGGTTGTCCTCCAGGATGTACCGAGCCGCAGCCTGATCCATGCCGGTCACCCGGGCGAATTCGGCACATTGACTCTCACGGCAGCTGCGCGACGCCTCCGACGGCCCGGGACTTGCCTGCTCCATGTCCGGAGCCGCAGCGAGCGACTCGCCAGTCCGGCAAACGCTCTACAGCCCCGCAAACACTCGCAGCCCGGCAAACACTCGCCAGTCCCGGCTCCCCGCATCTGTTCCCGCCGCTGGTTCTGCTCCCATCCCTCCATCAGCCCCGGGCTCTCCAACACTCGCGGACCATGCAGTTTATCCGAGTTTTGAAATTTTCGTTGATCACAGATTTTTTCATCACAGAGCGTGAGACATTTCTGATCGGCGTGAGGGCGTGAGTTTGCTTGAGGTCGTGATTCTCACGCGCAAAGCGTGAGAGTTGGCAGCCCTGGTTTCTTTTTTATATTAGTTTTCATTTTTTATTTATTAGAATCAAATGTACAAAAATATAACCAACGGCATATAAAATGATCCAGTTATCGGACAGCTTCAATTTGAACTATTTAGCTTTAGTTGCAAGAAAGGTAAGGAGAAAAAGCAAGAAAGATAAATAGTGAAATGCACAAAAATTAAACCACTAGATTACCAAAGTATTGTAGCCAAAGAGTGAATAAATGAAAGCTAGAAGTGATGCATAGAAAAACAAATAAAAGGACAAAAAGAAAAAGAAAAAAGTGGTGATATACCTGCCTCACATCCCTCCCCACCCACCACACCCAACCTGTAATTAGATTTAAATCCAAAGTTGTGTTGTGCCATGCTATCCTTGTAATAAATCAATGAATGGTGTCAATGTCTTCGATACATGCTCTGGTTTATCTTCCAAGACAAGTCTATTATTATCAGATGTAGCGTCTCGGACATGTTTGTAATCCACATCTTAAGAGTAGGGACTGATGTATCCAGTACTAAATGTAAGTACTAGTTTTTTCGCCGTTCTCATGCCATAATGAAGGAAACATCTTTGAAATAGTGATAGCTCAGAACAGGCTTCTGAAGTACCTAGATTGATCAGTTCCGTGTGGGGGTCCAATTTTATTTTCAGTGTTTTTGAATTTTTTTCAGAAATTCCTCTCCCGAAGTTATGTAACTTTATACAAGAGACAAAGGAATGGGTTATAGTTGCTTCCTGAAGAAGACATTTATAGCAAATAGGAGATACATTTGGAAAGATATTATTCAGTTTAGAATTTGAATAATACAGTCTGTGCAGTATTTTAAATTGAATTAACGAATGCCTAACGTTGATCGAACAGTTGTGTATATATAGAAGGTGTTCCTCCCATCTGTCTTTACATTTGCTTAGGATCAGCTCATCTTCCCAAGCTCTGAGTGTGGACACAATCCACTAATTATAGGTGGAGACCATTAAAGGATAGAGGGAGAGGGTGTGAGGGGGAGAGTGTGGAGCGAAAAGGAGTGTTAGAAGGAGGAGGGGGTGGAGGGGGAGGAGTGGGGGAAGGAGAGGGAGACGTAATGCAGGCGAGGAGGGGGTAACATGTGGGGGTAGCACGTAGGCAGAGGGGGTAGCACGTAGGTCTGAGACCTAGGGGGGCTGAGGTGATGAGGAAGTGGATCAGGATTTGGGGGGGGAGGAAACAGGAAGGGGAAAACAGGAGGAGTAGGTGATGGGCGCTGGAGGGGTAAGGAGGAGGGGGAGTACGGAGGAATAGGAGGGGGTGGATGCAGGAGCGGGGGCAGGATGAGAGCAGGAGAGGGAGTGGGATGGGGAGCAGGTGGGGGAGAACAGTATGGGGTGGATGCAGGAGTGGGGACAGGATGGGAGCAGGAGGGGCAGTGGGATGGGGAGCAGGCGGGGGGATATGAGGCAGGGTGCAGGAGCGGGGTGAAGGAGACTGATGGTTGATCAGGATAAGGAAGAAGAAGGGGAGAATACGGGAGGGTAAACTGATGGAGAAAGGTCTGGGAGTGGAGGGGGAGAATGGAGTGAATGAAGAATGGACACAGGTGGGTTAGGTCACCTATTTCTGCTCAAATCATCAACAATCCGACAGGAAATCTGGAATTGGCAAATGTTTGTTGATTTCCGCAAATATTAGCAACGTGGACATGAAGAAACTTTACGTATTAAACTATAATAAACCATTTACCTTTCATTTACAGACGGTAAAGCAATAACAGACATTGCTGTGTGAATGAACAGTTTGAACAACGAATGAATGAATTAATATGTTTATTGGCCAAGTATTCACATACAAGGAATTTGCTTTGGTGCTCCGCCCGCAAGTGACAACATGAACAGCAGCAAGGAGCAGTACAACGTGGCATGCAGGCAGGCAGACACGGCAGCGTCTGCGCCGGTAGATAGCATCAAGCAGTTGCTGCTGTTGCTGTTGCTGCTGCTGCTGCTGTTGCTGTTGCTGCTGCTGCTGTTGCTGCTGTTGTTGCTGTTGTTGCTGCTGCTGCTGCTGCTGTTGCTGCTGTTGCTGCTGCTGCTGTTGCTGCTGTTGTTGCTGCTGTTGCTGCTGCTGCTGCTGCTGCTGCTGCTGCTGCTGCTGCTGCTGCTGCTGCTGCTGCTGCTGTTGTCACCATTAATCCACAGCAGGAGCGGGGGCCACTGATGATAAAGTCACATCTGGGATCCTGCAGGTCCGGCTGCAATGCCCCCGTCCCCCACTGGGGGCATCACCGGCCTGGTAGCATCAGCAGCGCCACGTACCCGGGTCACGTGACAGCGGGCAGGGTCGCCTCTGACATCACCGCCCGGCCGGCCCGGGAAGCGTCGGGGTTTAAAGGGGAGGATGGGCGGCCGTTTAAAGGGGAGGGGCAGGGAATCGGCCAACAATATTCCAGTCCCCAGAGCGGTGACGTTTACACCCAGACATGTTCACACGTACACACTCAGTCCGCGTCTGGTTCCCCGCAGACTCTTCAGCTGGTTCTCTCCGTCTGCACTGAACTTATTCCCTCTCAGCCTGAAACATGTGGAGGAATAAAGAGGAAATAAACAGATGAAACAACAGTGTCAATAACAGGGACTGGGGTTGATATTTCAACAACATTTACAGAACACAGTCACAGGGGAAAGAAGCCCGCGGATGGATGGATCCCCTGATATTTGATCACATTAAACATTAACACAAACACTCACCAGATCCGCTCCAGACTCCGGAGGGTCAGTATGAGGCGGCGGAGAGCGGGGACAGAGCGGTCTGTGAGGGAGTTGTATGCCAGGTGCAGCTCCGTCAGTGAGGGCTTTGTACTGAGAGCGGAGACGAGATCCTCGGCTCCAGAATCTGTGAGACCGACATAGCCCAGCCTGGAGATGAGAGAGAGTGAGGGTGAGGGACACAGAGAGACAGGAGACGGTGCAAATCCCCAGTGTTTATCAGTGACACAATTACTGATCATATTAATGTTCAGTGTCAGACACCCAGTGAGCGTAAACACAATCTCTCACAGGCTGGGACTTACCACAGTGTCTGTATTTTACAGTCCAGGTTCCTCAGAGCATCAGACACCAGTTTCACTCCGGAATCTCCCAGTTTATTCCCACTCAGGTGCAGCCCCGTCACCGTATGGTTTGTACTGAGAGCGGAGGCGAGATCCTTGGCTCCAGAATCTGTGAGACCGACACGTTGCAGCCTGCAGATGAGAGAGAGTGAGGGTGAGGGACACAGAGAGACAGGAGACGGTGTAAATCCCCAGTGTTTATCAGTGACACAATTACTGATCATATTAATGTTCTGTGTCATAGATACATAGACAATAGGTGCAGGAGGAGGCCATTCAGCCCTTCGAGCCAGCACCGCCATTCAATGTGATCATGGCTGATCGTCCACAATCAATAACCCGTGCCAGCCTTCTCCCTGTATCCCTTGATTCCACTAGCCCATGGAGCTCTATCTAACTCAGATCGTGTCAGACACCCAGTGAGTGTAAACACAATCTCTCACAGTCTGGGACTTACCACAGTGTCTGTATTTTACAGTCCGGGTTCCTCAGAGCATCAGACACCAGTTTCACTCCGGAATCTCCCAGTTTATTCCTACTCAGGCCCAGCTCCGTCACCGTATGGTTTGTACTGAGAGCAGAGACGAGATCCTTGGCTCCAGAATCTGTGAGACCGGCACTGTCCAGCCTGGAGATGAGAGAGAGTGAGGGTGAGGGACACAGAGAGACAGGAGACGGTGCAAATCCCCAGTGTTTATCAGTGACACAATTACTGATCATATTAATGTTCTGTGTCAGATACATAGAAAATATGTGCACGAGTAGGCCATTAGCACCGCCATTCAATGTGATCCTGGCTGATCGTCCCCAATCAATAACCTGTGCCAGCCTTCTCCCTGTATCCCTTGATTCCACTAGCCCATAGAGCTCTATCTAACTCAGATCGAGTCAGACACCCAGTGAGTGCAAACACAATCTCTCACAGTCTGGGACTTACCACAGTCTCTGTATTTTACAGTCCGGGTTCCTCAGAGCATCAGACACCAGTTTCACTCCGGAATCTCCCAGTTTATTCCCACTCAGGTACAGCTCCGTCACCGTATGGTTTGTACTGAGAGCGGAGACGAGATCCTCGGCTCCAGAATCTGTGAGACCGACACTGCCCAGCCTGGAGATGAGAGAGGGTGAGGGTGAGGGACACAGAGAGACAGGAGACGGTGTAAATCCCCAGTGTTTATCAATGACACAATTACTGATCATATTCATGTTCAGTGTCAGACACCCAGTGAGTGGGAACACAATCTCTCACAGTCTGGGACTTACCGCAGTCTCTGTATTTTACAGTCCGGGTTCCTCAGAGCATCAGACACCACTTTCACTCCGGAATCTCCCAGGTTGTTGTTGTATCCCAGTCTAAACACAAACAGACAGAGTAAGAAACAAACTGATCCAAACCCGGGGCTGAGATAGATAACTTCTCCCAAACGGATATTTGTGGAAGCACCTCAGCACATTATTGAATAAATCTCTGTGGTTGTGGTGTTTGGAGACTTTCACCATTTATTCTCATTCCCCGACCGACGACCAGGAAATGTGGTCGACTCCGGCCCCCCCTCCCCCCCCCCTGCAGAGAACGGGTGCAACACGCGTGACCTGGGGGAGGGGTCGACTCATGGTGACCTGGGGGAGGGGGGGCGGAGTCAACCACTGGTGACCTGGGGGAGGGGGGGCGGAGTCAACCACTGGTGACCTGGGGGAGGGGGGATGGAGTCAACCACTGGTGACCTGGGGGAGGTGGGATGGAGTCAACCACTGGTGACCTGGGGGAGGGGGGACGGAGTCAACCACTGGTGACCTGGGGGAGGGGGGGACGGAGTCAACCACTGGTGACCTGGGGGGGGGGGGGGACGGAGGAGGTTAAAATAGGAGGGGTTACCCCCGAGCACAGTGATGGCCGCTCGGCCCCATAGAAGGGTTGCTGTACTTAGTAACAAAATAGTGGAACAATTTTACAGTTCAGTGTTAGCATCAAACGGACAGTTACCTCAAGTCCTGACACTTGTGCAGAACCGGTCCCAGCCGCTGGAGACCTTCACACTGAATGCGGCAGCCCCCCAGATCGAGGTGTTTGATTGTATCACAGAGCCTGATGGCATGAGACAGGACCGCACAGTCAATCGGGGTCAGTCCCAGTCCACGGAATGAAAGTGTTTCCACAGATCCCAGTGTCTGCTGAGCCAGTGCAGGATTATGTGACTCAAACAGGTAGTGCATCGTGTTCAGGAGGCTCCGTTTACCGATCTCACTCCATGTGTTTCCAGCCTGGCGTTTAACCTCCCCCTTCACCCAGTCAATCACTCGGCAGGTTGTTTGATGAGGGAATTTACCCAGAAACTTCTCCAGGATCCAAGATGTCCGTGGGGAGGAGAGACCAGCGACAAAACGGAGAAATACTTCAAATCGCCCGTCTGTCGTGCTGTGGGCTTCAGACAGGAGTTTCACGATATTCCCGGGATCTACAGTCAGGAATTGTGCGAGTGCGGCTACAAACTCTTGGATGGTGAGGTGCGGGAAGGTGTACACCACGCTCCGGGCTGAATCCTCTCTCTCCAAAAGTTCCATCAGGAACCCGGACAGGAACTGGGAAGGCTGCAGATTGTATTTGATCAAATCTCCTTCTGTGAACACAATCTTCTTCTCAGCCACTCCAGTGAAGGCCATCTGACCAACCCTCAGTAACACCTCACGGAGGTTCTCAATCTCACGGCCGTGGTTTTTCAGGATGTTGTAAATAAAGTAGCAATATAGTTGTGTGATGGTCTTGGGAACTCGCTGCGGGTCCCGGTGTGTTTGTGTGAAGAAGGGGCCCAGTGCCAGTACAAGGATCCAGCAGTAGGAGGGTTTGTAGCTCATGGTGTACAGGATCTCGTTCTCCTTCACATGTTTGAAAACAGCTGCTGCCACCGTCTGATCTTCACAATGCCTGGTGAAATATTCCTTCCGTTCCTCACCATCAAATCCCATGATTTCAGCCCAGACACTGATCTCTGCCTTTTCCAGTAAATGTAACGCAGTGGGGCGGGTGGTCACTAGCACTGAACACCCTGGGAGCAGCTTGTGCTGGATTAAACTGTACACAATGTCAGACACTTCACACCACCACTCGGGATCTGGGCACTGGTGCTTAGGTTCTGTGTCTCTCCGACTGTCAGCAAAATCGATTCTGCCCTTGAATTCATCCAGACCATCAAATATAAACAGCAATCCCTCTGGGTTCTTCCAGACCTCTCCTAGCATATTCCCAAAGTATGGATACTGATCCAGAATCAGTTCCCTCAGGTTTACTCTGTCTTTAATCATGTTCAAATCCCGGAATTTGAAACTGAAGACAAACTGGAATTGTTGGAATATTTTCCCCGTGGCCCAGTCATGAACAATCTTTTGCACCATTGTTGTTTTTCCGATCCCTGCATCTCCGGCCATGGCAGACGAACTCCCAGATTTGGATTTGCTGGACGAAATGTTCAGGAATAACTGATCAGTTCGGATTTTTTCAAACTCTCCCCCGAGATGTTCCTCTCTCCACTCTTCATGGTCCCGGCCTCTTGTCAGCAGCTCATGTTCCACCAGTGTCCGATCTCGAACAGTGGAGATGACCGTAAGCTCTGCGTATCGATCACGCAGCTGGAAAACCTTAACCTTCTCGTTCATCAGGATGGTGTTCACACTCAGTGTTTCAGTCTGTGCTCGCAGAGTCTCCATGTGCTTCTGCTGAACATCTTTTATCAGGTGAGATAAACAAGAGGTCCTGAAATTAGATTCATCACGCAAAGAAAAACACATTGACAGTATCCTAATATAGCCATAGTATGATACAGTGCGGGAACAGGCCATTCGGCCCAACTTGTCCACACCGGCCAACAATGTCCCACTTGCCTGCGCTTGCTTCATATCCCTTCAAACCTGTCCTATCCATGCACCTACCTTAACTGTTTCTTAAACGATGGGTTAGTCCCAGCCTCAACTGCCTCCACTCGCAGCCTACATCATACACCCACCACCCTTTGTGTGAAAAAGTTACTCCTCGGATTCCTATTAAATCTTTTCCCCATCACATTGAACCCGTGTCCTCTGGTCCTCGATTCCCCTACTCTGGGCAAGAGACTCTGCACATCTAACCGATCTATTCCTCTCATTCCTACTCACTTCCCCTTTAACTCCATCGTTATATTCACAATTTGCCACCCCATTTAATTACATCCCATTAAACCCTTCACACTATGATTTACCCAGCCTATATTGGGAAAGATAAAAGCTCCTAATACAACGACCTTATTTGAGGTGCAGCTGTCTGCAATCTCCTGACACATTTGTTCTTCTAATTCCCGTTGACTATTCGGGGGTCTGTAGTACACCCCCAACAAGGTGATCATCCTTTACTTGTAACTCAGCTCTACCCATATAGCCTCACTGGACGAAACCCCCCTCCTCTTTTTCCCTCACCCCTGTCTCTCCTGAAGCTCCTGCACCCTGGAACATTGACCAGGTTTCAGTCATGGCTACTGATAAAGCCGAATTAAGTTAAAAATATAAGAAGATATTAAATTGGCTTCTGGGCTAGCTTACAGCTTATATTTAGTCTCAAATTAGGCTTGCCTCAGGTTGCGGTGTGTGAGATAATAAATACTATAACACTGTCTCCCAAGTGACGAGAGAGGAAGCAGAGAAGTAGCTCGATCTCTTTGATGTATTGGAAAAGTAAGATGTCGTAAACCAAGTATCCTATGTTTATGAGGGAGGAGGAGGTGCCGAGAGAGGAACCAGAGAAGTAACTAGATCTCTTTGATGTATTTGATGAAATAAAATGCCGTTAACCAAATGGCCAATGTTTTTAATATATCTTGTACCATGTGACAGATGCCTTTGAGTTGATGCATTCTGTAGAAATTATTTTCCTGTACCTGTGACCATGACTAATGTCTGTGGAATGTGCTACGGTGACAAAGAAACACTATATAATGCGGTGTAATTCTGTTGTTCAGAGAAGTGGATGAGGACAGTGAAGTGTCTGTAATTGCTCACTTGACTTAGAGTTCTTCCTCCCTTCCATCGGCTGATAATAAGTAAAGTTTTGAATTGGTCTACCCAACAGTTTGTGTGTTGTCTGTTTATTAAGAGGCGAACCTGTTAAGTTGTTATAAAAGTAACTTTTTCACTACAACATCCCAGTGGCTCGTACCTATCCACGCCCCAAGCTTATCCGCCTCACCCGTCAGGCCCCTTGTAGTTAAAACCAACCCTCCTTCCTCGCTCTCTGCCTTTCACCAGCCTATTTTGTCCACTAACCTCTCCCACACCACCCTCCATACCAAATTCTAGCCTCTCACAGGCCTCTGTCCCGTACGAGATCCCATCCCCTGCCAATCTAGTTTAAACCCTCTCAAGTAGCATTAGCAAACCTGCCCGCTAGGATGTTGCTCCCCCTCCAGTTAAGGTGCAACCCGTCCCTTTTGTACAGGTCACCCCTGCCCCAGATGAGATCCCAATGATCCATAAATCTAACTCCCTGCCCCCTGCACCAACTCCTCAACCACACGTTCATTTCCCCTCTTCCCGGTCACACCTTCACTAGCACGAGGTATTGGACGTAATCCTGAGATCACTACCCTGCAGGTCCTGCTTTTCAGTCTTCGACCCAATTCCGTAAAGTGGTTTTGCAGAACCTACCTCCTTCTGCTTCCTACCTATGTCACTTGTGCCAACATGTGCAACAACCTCCGGCTGCTCCACTTCACCCTTGAGCATGTCGTGCAGCCGCTTCGAGACATCCTGGACCCTGGCACAAGGGGACGGAGGCAACACACCATCCTGGAGTCTCACCTGCTGCCTGCCTGCCTGCCGCAGAATCAACTGTCTGCATCTCTGACTATTGACTGGCCCATATTATGCTTTACGATTATGATTAGTGTTACACTCATTAGTTGATGTGTTATTGATTACATATTATCCGATTGTTATAGATGTGTATTGGTCGACTAAGCAGAAATAAATTGGTAAAATAATATTTGGACAGATACATGGATTGTAACGGGTTAGAGGGATATTGGGAAGTAGCGGCTGGCCGGGAGAGCTTAAATGGGGCATTTTGGTCGCTATGGACAAATTAGACCTCAGATCCCGTTACCGCACTGTATCTATCGAACTCTTAACCACTTCCTGTCTGCGCTAAATATTGAATTTAGAAAAACACGACCCTATATCACTATAATTTTGGGCCATCTTACTCACAGTTCTCCACCGCTGCGACAGCCCTGAGAATTGTTCCCATCGATGAAAAATAAAAAAGTTATGAGTGTTTAAAAAATCTTGAAATCAGCTGATTGGTCCTCTCGCCTGTCAACCACCACAATGAAGGTAACGCCACAGCCGGGGGGGGGGGAAGGACATCAGACAGGCCCCCTCACTGTCCATCTTCAAATCCAGTGTTAAAACACATTTGTACTCCCTGGCTTTTGACCATGCCTGACTTTGCTTCTGTTTTTATTGGTTTTAATGTTTCTTTATTTTACATGTCTTTTCCTACTATTTATTTTGATTGTTATTATTGGTGTGTATTCACTTTTTTGTCAATGATTAGTGATGTACAGCACTTTGTTGCAACTATGGTTGTTTTTAAGGTGCTCTATAAATAAAATTATTATTATTATTATTTATGATAAAACCCAGGATGCCTGGACTTGAGTCAGTCACGATGGAAGATCGCAAGGGAGAGTCCATGACTGTGATTCTAAGCTGTGAATCAACTGCACTGTGAGTCTGTAATGTACTTGGAATAAATGATTTGTTAGGAGGTTGAAATGCTATGAAATGTATTTGCTGGCCTGCACTCTGCATGAAATTCTACGAAATTGGATTTGCTGGCCTGCACTCGGCTTAAAATGCTATGAAATGCTATATACATTCCTCCCTCATCGCAAAGATGTTGATTAATTGGACATCTGTAAATTGTCCCTAGTCTGCAAGGAATGGATATAAAGATGGGATAAATAGGAAGGGCTGATTGATGGACAGCGTATCTGCAGTTGGCCAAAACATGCAACTGAATACCTTTCAGATGAGCAGGTAGTTCCAAGGAAACCTTCATGGCTTTGAACGATTCGATCAGATCAGAACCTGTGGAATAATTTCATGGAATGAGTTTGAGTTGCATTTTGACAAAAAGGACAAATTCTCTATAGAAACATGTCCTGTACCTTCTTCCCCCATTGCTTTCAGCAACTCCTCCAGTTTGGGGAGCAGGTGGTGCATTTTCACGAAGCATTTCCATATCAGTTTACGGACCAGCGGCTCTTTCTCAGTCACCAGGTTGAGGAGAAGTGTGGAACCGGCCGCACGGCTTCCTCTCTTCGTGCGTTTGATGACTCGCTGTGAAGAGTCGTGGGGACAAGTAGTTATAGAGCTGTCTAACACGGAAACAGAACCCTCGGCCAACCTTGGCGATGGATTCACTGGAGTCACAGTGCCTTAAGAGGTAGAGTGATAGAGCAATATACCACAGGGAGACAGGCCATTCAGCCCACATTGTCCATGCCAACCATGTTACAATTGTAAGTCAGGGCCATTTGCCTGCATTTGGCCCATAGCCCAGTAAGCCCCTCCTATACGCTCATCAGTCTGAATGTACTTTGATATCCCTAATGTTATCCGCTTTTCCAGCTTTCTCTGGCATTGTGTTCCAGATATGGGCTGCTCTCCAAGTAAACCTGTTGTCCCCAGATCAGACCCACCTACATTTCTCCCATCTCCCCTCAAGCCTACACCCTCCAGTTTGTGGATCCTTTATCCTGGAAAACAAGACTGTGTTCCCTTTATCCCAGCATCTCTTTGTCTTGCACACCTCAGTAAAGTCACCCCTCATTCTCTTGCAAACCAAAGAAAAAATATCCCAACCTACCTAACCTCCCCATATAGCTCAAGAAGTAGGCCTGGACATCCTGGTTAATCCACCCTGTATCATTTCCAACTGAATTACAAGATTAATAAGGAAGATATTGTGAAGGAGCGGGACAGACTCACGACAAATAAGAAAGGGAAGAATTGCTCAGGGATGGACTTCCTGGACATATGGAGCAGTGAATGCAGTGGCCGGCTGGGTCTTTGTAACTGAGAGCATTTCGGTCCCACACCGCAGTTTGGAATTAGGGATTGTCGACAATCTCCTGGAGTATCAATGGGATCAAATTCCTCTGCCTTTCACTATTCAAAATGACCTCTCAAGCCACTGGTTGCAGAAAAAGGAAGGCAGATTACTATCTAAATGGTGTCAAGTTGGGAAAAGGGGAAGTACAGCGGGATCTGGTGGGTCCTTGTTCATCAATCTATGAAAGTAAGCATGCAGGTACAGCAGGCAGTGAAGAAAGCCATGTTGGCCTTCATAACCAGAGGAGTTGAGTACAGGAGCAAAGAGGTCCTTCTGCAGTTGTTCAGGGCCCTGGTGAGACCACACCTGGAGTATTGTGTGCAGGTTTGGTCCCCTAATTTGAGGAAGGACATTCTTGCTATTGAGGGAGCCCAGCGTAGATTTACAAGGTTAATTCCCAGGATGGCGGGACTGTCATATGCTGAGTGAATGGAGCAGCTGGGCTTGTACACTCTGGAATTTAGAAGGATCAAGGGGCATCTTTTTGAAATATAAGATTATTAAGGGTTTGGACACACTGGAGGCAGGAAACATGTTCCAGATGTTGGGGAGTCCAGAACAAGGGGCCTCACACACAGTTTAAGAATAAGGGGTCAGCCATTTAAAACGGAGATGAGGAAACACATTTTCTCATAGAGAGTTGTGAATCTGTATAATTCTCTGCCTCAGTGGTGGAGGCCGGTTCTCTGGATACTGTCAAGAGAGAGCTAGATAGGACTCTTAAAGATAGCAGAGTCTGTAAGCCAGCACTGCCATTCAATATGATCATGGCTGATCATCCCCAATCAGTATCCAATTCCTGCCTTCTCCCCATATCCCCTGACTCCGCTATCTTTAAGAGCCCTATCTACCCCTCTCTTGAAAGTATCCAGAGAACCTGCCTCCACCGCCCTCTGAGGCAGAGAATTCCACAGACTCACAACTCTCTGTGAGAAAAAGTGTTTCCTCGTCTCCGTTCTAAATGGCTTCCTCCTTATTCTTAAACTGTGTGTGACCACTGGTTCTGGACTCCCCCAACACCGGGAACATGTTTCCTGCCTCTAGCATGTCCAAACCCTTAATAATCTTATATGTTTCAATAAGATATCCTCTCATCCTTCTAAACTTCAGAGTGCACAAGCCAACAGCCTCTCCATTATCTCAGCATGTGACAGTCCCGCCATCCCGGGAATTAGGGGACCAAAACTGCACACAATACATAGTTAGACAAGTTATCATGGCCTCTACTGTGTCCATTGGTCAGAATATTTCAAGTTACAAGGACAGACATTTGTAAATGACTCTGGGGAAAAAACAAAATTGTACGAAGGCAAAAAGAAGTTGATCACCTATTAAATTATCTCAAATATTTAAAATCCACAGAGAACTATTGTGTCACGATCGGTTTAAAATGCTGCAGGTGACGTGAATCATTGAAACACTTTGGGTTCTCTCACGGTGTTTCCCACCACATCCTGAATATAATGACGTGTTTGTGAAACTCACCACCGTTGTACGGGATATTCTTTGTGACTGTGCCGTACTGAGCTGCAATTATAGAGAGCAGTACAACACAAGAATGGACCCTTCAGCCCACAATCTTTGTGCATGAAAACATTTGAGTATCGGCTGAAGTTACCCACTCATCCATTCCTCTCCCTACCTTGTACTCTTGCTCACTGAAATATCTCTCGTATGCTAGAACGAAGCCGACATTCTCCACCGCCTCTTGAATCGCCGCTTCCAGCCTCTGGCGGTAATGATTTGTCAAATCCAACAGCTGCGAATCATCACACCTTTCCAGGAGCTCCATCATCGAAGACATTGGATGAGCTGTGATGAATCAAAATAATGGAATTATCAAGGGTTGTCTGTTTTCCTCCACCGATCGCTGCACATGGAGGGTCACCACGCACTGCTGCGTAAGGCAAGACAGCGCCTTTACCACCTCACGCAGCTGAGGAAATTCAGAGTCTCTCTGAGGATCCTTCAGTGCTTCTACTCTGGGGCTGTAGAAAGCATCTTGTCCGGCAACATCACAAACTGGTTTGGGAACAGCTCTGCCCAGGACAGGAAGACTCTGCACAGAGTGGTGCATTTGGCCGAACACACTATGGGAACTACACTCGCCCCCCCCTGCAGGACCTATACACCAGGAGGCGCAGATCCAGAGCCAGCAACATTATGGGGGACCCCTACCCCCCCAGCAACGGACTGTTCCAGCTGCTACAATCAGGCAAGCGCCTCCGTTACCATGTGTGATAACAGAGAGGATGAGACGGAGTTTCTTCCCACAGGCCGTCAGGACTGTAAACTCTGATCTCACCAGCGACTCGTTTACTGTTGTGTTGTGTCTTTTGTAAAAAAATATATTCTAACATGTAAATACTGATTCTGTTCTGTAGTTTTTGCACAATCCGCAGGCATTGCCACTTTCATTACACTGCACATCTTGTATGTGTGTGTGACAAATAAAGTTGACTTGACTTGACTTGACTTGATTAAAACTTACAACATTAGCTCATGGTGGCAATAACCAGGTTCCCACAGTAATTGCAACTGCTCCAGAGAGGAGTCACGACATACCCGTTGCTACAGCTCGGTTCGTGTAGTCGATTCATTTATTACAATTGTAAAGGGCCTGTCCCACTTACACCACCTTATTTACACGTGGACATTTTACATCAGGCTAGAAAAATGCCCCGACTTACTTGATGCCACGAGTACCTACGACTAGCATCACGGCCTGCTACGACCTACCTACGACCTCGTGACGACTATGCTGCGAGTATGAGTCAAGGGCAAACTCGGCAGAGGTCGTGAATTAGGTGGTGAAGGTGGGACAGGCCCTTAACTGCTTCAGAGAGGGTGTAATTGTAACTGCTTCAGGTCTTCACCCCAATTCCTCACCAGTCTTATTTTATTACGCACCTGATATTGGTTCTACTGCAGTTGTACAGTGTCTTGGTGAGACCACACCTGGAGTATTGCGTACAGTTTTGGTCTCCTAATCTGAGGAAAGACATTCTTGCCACAGAGGATTTGAGTCTAGGAGCAGGGAGGTTCTACTGCAGTTGTACAGGGTCTTGGTGAGACCACATCTGGAGTATTGCGTACAGTTTTGGTCTCCAAATCTGCTTGGGACGAATATTACATTTACCAAGTCAATTAACCTACATACATGCACGTCTTTGAAATCTGGGAGGAAACCGAAGATCCCGGAGAAAACCCACGCAGGCCATGGGGAGAACTTACAACCTCTGTACAGACAGCGCCCGGAGTCAGGATCGAACCCAGGTCTCCGGTGCTGCATTCGCTAGGCTGCGCATAGAAATGAATATTTCAAGTATCAGCAGAGACTGGAGTGATTGAAGTCATCTTCCTTGAATCTGGGCCAGACATCCAGTGATCTAATAGAGGTACAGAATACTATGAGAAAAGTAAGGTCAATGGTAAATATAGTTCTCTCCATAGTAGAGGTGGTTAACACCAGGGGGCATGGATTTAATGTAGAGACCATGAGATTTAGAGGATGATCTTTCAGGAAGAATCTGTCAGCAGTGATGGCTGCAGTCTGGAACCCACTGCCTGAGGTGGTGTTGGAGGCAGGTACTCTGTCACAACATTGTAGGAGCACCTGGATGTCCATTCTAACTGTAAATTGATAGTACACGACAGACCAAGTGCTCAGAAATGGGATTAGTGAAGAGTTATTGACAGGAAGGAGACGGGTCAAAGGCTCATTTCTGCGCACAATCTGATTCTGGACTCTGATATTCTGACTTAACTTTGGCTGCAACTCAGATCATATGTTTCCAGGAAGAGTGCTGATTTATCGGACAATTCCTGCATCTGCCCACCTGTGATGGTGATGTCCCTGTAGATGTCAACTCTCCGGGCTCAGCCCCTTCCCTATTCCCACTTCCCTGTGAACCTCATTTCTTGCATCAGGTGTACACCCACTGTCAGAGCATCATATATATGTCACAGAAGGTTCACAAA
This sequence comes from Leucoraja ocellata, assembly GCA_036785375.1. Classification (NCBI taxonomy): domain Eukaryota; kingdom Metazoa; phylum Chordata; class Chondrichthyes; order Rajiformes; family Rajidae; genus Leucoraja; species Leucoraja ocellata. The sequence continues at coordinate 1,142,861 of JAWMAR010000332.1, forward strand.
CCTGTTTGTTTCTTTGATGTAGAGGCCACTGAATCACCTTCACAGTTACCACCTTCAGCCATGATGTCGACAGGTGATCACAAACTCTGTAGCTCTGGAACAAACAATATTAACAGAACCATCAGGTGACAATTGAATGTGAAGGAAAACATTGCCTTGTGAACCAACAAACAGCATTACAGTGCAGCGGAGATGTGGAAAACACCCCATCGAAACAAGATGGTAAACCCCTGCAAATCAACAAACATGAAAATTAGACCACCAAGCTCTTCATGTCTGCCCTGTCATCCATAAGACTATCTGATCTATCCAAGGCAGCAATTCATAATTTGTGCCAGATCCCTGAAGCTTTCAAACACCCTGATCACCGTATCACTATTCCAGACCAAACACGGCCAATCCCCAACATCCACATCTCACCTGTTTGGAGGCTTCAACTCACAGAGAAAGATGAAAGATACCCACTGATGGAGAATTACTGTCACACTCTGCTGGCCCTATTCTTCCCACAACCCTGCCATCCAGGACAAAAGCTTCCACACCTCCATGTTACCCATTGCCAAATTCCCCACTAGCTGGACCGGGAATTAAACCATTTCATGGGCCAACTGCAACATCCCAACTCTGTAATTCCCCACTGCTCCCATGTACATTCCACCACATCCCTGGAGTTTCCATTCCAGAATAGAAGGATTATATCCCAGGCCTGGACTCTACAGGGTCTCCATGATGTCAGTTGATGTCTGCAGTACCACCACCAGTCCCACTTCACAGGAGAATCATCCGTCTCATCTCTACAGGACGCTGCCCAAACCCGCCCAAAGGTTCATCGGACGGCGTTACTGGGAGGGAGCTGGAGAGGTCAGGCGCGAAGTGTGGCCCAGTAGGCGGGTGAACTGGGTTCATGCCTACAGCCATTCAAAGTAGGTGGAGTCGCCCCACGGGACACATAGATGGGTGAGGAGAGGGAGGTCAGTTCACAGGAACTGCACTAGGACACCGAGCTCGCAGGCGGATCTGATTTGGACTTTGAAAATGGCGATGCCTGCATGTGTAATATGTGCTTTAAGAATTTCACTGTGCAGTTACATATTGAACTACTGAACTGTTGAACAAACACCTGTTCCTCTCAGTACTCAGCTCTCCAACTGATTCATACTCAACAAACAGGGGTTATCCTGTGCTATCTTGCAGACATTCTCTATTATCATGGCTGAAAGGTACAATTCTGCATTAAATCGTACTACCCGTGGCCCTGAACTATCCCAACTGTGGACAGGTGATATCTCACTACCTTTAAACAACCTCTAGCATCTAAATCAAACGTATTTGTTATCTTACTGTTGTGTGCGATCTGGCCCTGTATAAATAACAACCATTTGTTACCAGTGTATTTTCAATGTGTATTTACTTTATTGATTAGTGAATGCAAAAAACTATGTAAGTCCAATGGTGGATGATCCATTATCAGAACTGGGACTGTAATCCAATGCTGCTCAAACTGCTGAGTGTTTCCAGCATGTCAGCATTTTCTCTTTTTTCTTCCGATCTTCTGGAATAGCAATATTTGTTTTTAATTCCCATGCCCATAAAACTGGTTGCAAAAGTCACACGTCATCCTACAGTGGTCATTAGATTTGTGTAAATGTCATACTTCCATTCACATTCCCGATAGTTCCCACAGGTTTGTTGTCATTTCATTATTGTACAAAACGCATTCTGTGTTGCAAATCCTAAATCCTTAAACTTCCTCTTACTATCATTCTGCTGCTCCTTCTCCTGGGATCACAGTCTCCGCTATGACCAGAGGATGATTAAAATGTGCACTCTCCTTACAGAAAGCTGATTAAAGACTTTACTCTGGCAATTGAGGAAGTTGCCCACCACAAATAACTGAAAACGGAAATAACAAAAAGCTGACGGTTTCATTATGAAATAGTTCCCTGAACATTCAGCCATTTTGTAACTGTAATACAAACTCCGACATTTGCTCTGACTCCACCAGACTGCTCAGCGCTTTCAACACATCAACTGGTAGTTACAACTTTATACAAGTCTGTGTGATTTGCAGCATCTACACAAACACATCCAATGACAAAACACAGTTGTTCCTCAACTGCTTCAATCTATCACTGGGACACATTTACTCACAACAATACATTCAATGTGTTGCAGACAGACAAGAACAAATCACATTAAATGGGGAATTTAACCCAAGTCTCTCCCCAAGATTAGAGCCGGTGTCCACTGGGGAGCGGCGGACAAAATACTCACCGATGGATGGATGGATGTCAATCTGCTGTCCTCGCTCCCCGGCCCTGAGTCTGCCCGCCCGCTCAGACACAGCGGTGGGCCCCGTTCCCCACAGCCTGGACAGTGGAGACCCTCTCCTCTCCTCTCCTCGCTCCCCCAGCCCGTGAACTCCCTCTCTTCTATTCTCTTCTCTCTTCCCCCGCCGCTGCAACAGCTCGGTCGGCAGGAAGGAAGCGACGCCCATCCGGTGACTTGCCAGTGTGCACATGAGCACTGCATCATCATGGCGGGGGCTGGGACAAGTCCATCACCGGGAAGGAAATTCAACAAACCCACAGATGCTGCAGGTCTAATATCAAACCCACAGATGCTGCAGGTCTAATATCAAACCCACAGATGCTGCAGGTCTAATATCAATCCCACAGATGCTGCAGGTCTAATATCAAACCCACATATGCTGCAGGACATGCACATCTCTGAATATCTTTCCTGGTTCGAGAACACTGATGCAATTGTCAAGAAAGCTCATCAGCGCCTCTACTTCCTGAGAAGATTACGGAGAGTCGGTTTGTCACGGAGGACTCTCTCTCTAACTTCTACAGGTGCACAGTAGAGAGCATGCTGACCGGTTGCATCGTGGCTTGGTTCGGCAACTTGAGAGCCCAGGAAAGGAAGAGAATACAAAAAGTAGTAAACACTGCCCAGTCCATCATCGGCTCTGACTTTCCTTCTATCGAAGGGATTTATCGCAGTCGTTGCCCCAAAAAGGCTGGCAGTATCATCAAAGACCCACACCACCCTGGCCACACGCCCATCTCCCTGCTACCTTCAGGTAGAAGGTACAGGAGCCTGAAGACTGCAATGACCAGGTTCAGGAATAGCTACTTCCCCACAGCCATCATGCTATTAAACCTGGCTCGGACAAACTCTGAACATTAATAACCCATTATCTGTCATTTTGCACTTTATCAGTTTAATTATTCATGTGTTTTGTAGTCAATGCCTACTATGTTCTGTGTGCTGAAGCAAAGCAATAATTCATTGTCCTATCAGGGACACATGGCAATAACCTTGAACTTGAACGAGGTCTAAACACAAACCCACAGATGCTGCAGGTCTAATATCAAACCCACAGATGCTGCAGGTCTAATATCAAACCCACAGATGCTGCAGGTCTAATATCAAACCCACAGATGCTGCAGGTTCTAAACACAAACCCACAGATGCTGCAGGTCTAAACAC
>JAWMAR010000332.1:1149055-1179055 GCA_036785375.1 Leucoraja ocellata
GTTTTCCATGTGGAGCAAAGGAGTCACAGGACTTCAGTCGGGGTGCCCTCTACTGTCTGCTGGTAGCCTGATGGAGGAGGTGATTGATCTGATAGCCCCCAGCGCCTATAATACTGTCCTGTGGCCCAGAGCCTATAACACAGGCCCAGAGCCTATAACCTAAGGCTGGAGCGTATAACGCAGACCTGGAGTCTGTAATACAGGCCTTAAGCCAATAACACAGGCCCAGAGCCTATAACAAAGGCCTGGAGCCCATGACACAAAAATGGAGCCCATAACACAGGCCTGGAAACTATGACACAACCCTGGAGCTGATGACACAGGCCTGGGGCCTATGACACAACCCTCGAGCCTATAACACAACCCTGGAGTCTATGACACAGGCCTAGGTCTTATGATACAGGCCTGGGGCTTATGACACAAGCCCTGGAGCCTATGACACAAGCCTGGGGCCTACGAAACACAGCCTCAGAAGTTTCAGAACTTAGGCCAAAGCCCAAAACACAGGCCTGGGGCCTAAAATACAAGACCTGAGCCCACAACACAAGCCCGCAGCATATAAAACAGCCCTGAGGCCTAAGAAACAGGCCCGGAATCTCAGAACTTAGGGCAAAACCCGGAACACAGACCTGGGGCATAAAACACAGGCCCGATGCCAACGTACAAAACCTCTGAACCAAAGAGCATTATTGCGAGATATTTTTGTGGACGCTTACTGGCATGTAATATATTTGTGAATTTATGCTTGGAACTAAATGTTTAGGTTCAGCTTTTTGTACCATAAATCAGCAATTAGATGACAGAATTATATAAAGCACTAGACTAAGTGGGTCCCATCATCACACGGGAGGGCTGGACACCCAACACACTATTCCACGTCTCCACCAATTCCAATATTGCAGCCAGTGAGGGGTGGGGGGTGGGGGCTTTCTGTTGTGCTAGTATCAGTGTTGGGGCCAAAGGTACTGATTTCCAGAGGGCTAGTATGGTATTTGTGGGCCAAATGGATTTTTGGGCTGGCAGCACAGTCACTGAGGGCTGGCAGCTCAGTCACTGAGGCCTGGCAGTACAATCACTCGGACCTGGCAGGCTGGCGGCTGAGAAACTGCCAGAAATTCTGCCCAAAACAGGTGAGACTGTAAGAGAGAAGGGGGAAGAGGGTGGACTGAATGGATTATTGGGCTGGCCGTTCAGTCAGTTACAGCTGGTGGGCTGGCAGTTCACTAACCTACGGCTCGTGGGCTGGCAGTGCAGTCACTCACGCCTGGTACGCTGGCAGTTCACTCACCCCCCCCCCCCCCACACTCTGCTCCTTGCCATTCCCCTCTCACCCACACATTCAGTGCATCTCCAACACATCTCCCCCCCATGCACTCTTAGTGGCTCTCCCACAGAGCAGCCATTCCTGCCTATTAGGTTCTATTGTGATGAAGAACACGGCATTAAAAGTGCAAAAAGGTTTTATTAAAGTTTAAAATTTGAATGACTCTTAAAATATAAGAACAATTTAAATTTTAAAGATGTGATTTATTAAGTTTTTACTTGTTGTGTCTTGTTGCATCTTGTTGTGTTCTGCTGCTCGCTGTATCTGATACTATTCCTGTTGATAAAAAGAGACAATTTTAATATAGAGAAAGCCAGTGGTCAATTTTAAGAAGGAAAAACTGAGAATTGATCTCAGAAGTCATCATTCAATGAAGCACGCTATTAATGACAACATTCTTGGGCGATGTTCCATCCTTCAGGAAACCTTTGACATTTCCCTTCATATTTCTATTGAGCTAGTATGTTGGGCCAAAGGTACTGGTTTCCAGAGAGCTAGTATGGAGTTTGTGGGCGGAATGGATTTTTGGGCTGGCAGCTCAGTCACTGAGGCCTGTACTGACAGAGGGAGGGCACCAAAATGCTTGGTGTTGCTGAAGACATCTGGAAGAGTTCTGTCCACAACTTCAAAGCATTCTCTCCTAATCATTGGACATTCATCCCAAACAATGACTTTCACTTGCTTCGTGAAATGTGCCGTCTTAGAGTTCTGCTCGATGTTGCACAATGTATCCTCGGCAACTTGGATGGGTATGAATCGAGAATGTGTAGTTCTTCCACCAGGCAGAAATGTAGCTGCTATCCTAGAGGATACTACAGCAATAGCCACATCACCTTGACCTCTAACATTTCCTGACATGATGTTGAAAAAGCAGCCGAAAGACAATTTCAGTTGTTAATGAACACTGAAGATTTTGTGCAACATATTTTTTTGAGTAGCAGTGGCAGGGTGGGGGTGGTAAACATCGTGCAGCCAAGAGAGGGGTACAGCTTCAGTTGGGGGTTCTCGTGAGCTGATGCGAAATGGGGGGGGGGCTCATGCAGGGGATGAGGGCGGCTTCAGTCGGGGGTGCATCCTATAGCCAGGCGGAGGTAGGGCATGTCAGTGGAGGAGAGGGGGCAGTGAACAATTTACTCGTGACCTGTGGACTCACTCACTGCCTTGGGATTAACTCATGTCCTTTAGACTGACTGACTCTCACGACTTGTGGACTGACTGATGCCCGACTTCTGGAGTCACGTCTGACTTTTGTAAACTGAAAACGGAAACATCTACATTGAGGAACATCTTCTGCCTGACAGCCATCACGCCATTAAACAAATAAGCTCTGAACTATGAAATACTATATTATTTCACACACACACACACATATATATTCACATGCACTCACACACATATGCACACACACACACACACACATATTCACACACACACACACACACACACATATTCACACACACACACACACATATTCAGACACACACACATATTCAGACACACACACGTACACACACATTCACACACACATATACAAGCGCACATATTCACACACACACATGCACACATATTCACACATACACACACATATTCACACGCAAAAACATTCACACACCCACATTCTCATACACATATTCACACACACACAGACTCATTCACGCACACACAAACTCAATGACACACACATTCACACAAAGATCCACACACACATAGACTCATACACACACACACACGGATGGACTCACTCACTCACTCACACACACACGCACACACCGACTCAATCACACACACATACACAGACTCATCCCCGACCTCAAGACGCTGCCCTATGGGTGGTAAATGTCGTGCAGCTAAGGGCAGCTTCAGGCGGGGATTATCATGAACTGATGAGAAGGGGGTGGGGTGTCCTCGTGCAGGGGATGTGGACGGCTTCAGTAGGGGGTTGGGATTAACTCATGGCCTTTGGAATGACTCTCACATCTTGTGGACTGACTGATGCCCGACTTCTGGAGTCACGTCTGACTTTTGTAAACTGAAACTGTAACTGTGTACATTGAGGAACAGTTTCTTCCTGACAGCCATCACGCTATTAAACATAACAAATAAGCTCTGAACTACGAAATACTATATTATTTCACACACACATATATATTCACATGCACTCACACTCATATTCACACACACACACACACTCATAGTCACACGCACACATATATAATCATGCATATGTACACACACATATTCACACACACACACATACACATATACACAAGCACATATTCACAGACACACACGTATTCACACGCACTCTCATACACACAAAGACCCACACACAGACTCATAGAAACACACACATACACGGACTCACTCACACACACGCACACACAGACTCACTCACACACACGCACACACAGACTCAATCACACACACATATATATATTCACACATATATTTACACACACACACACACACATATAAATTCACACACCCACACATATATATATATTCACACACACACACATATATATTCACACACACACACATATATATATATTCACATACGTTGTACAGGGCCCTAGTGAGACCACACCTGGAGTATTGTGTGCAATTTTGTCCCCTAAAATGAGGAAGGACATTCTTGCTATTGAGGGAGTGCAGCGTAGGTTTACAATGTTAATTCTCGGTATGGCGGGACTGTCATGCTGAGAGAATGGAGCAGCTGGGCTTGTACACTCGGGTGTTTAGAAGGATGAAAGGGGATCTCATTGAAACATATAAGATTGTTAAGGGCTTGGACACGCTAGAGGCAGGAAACATGTTCCTGATGTTGGGGGAGTCCAGAACCAGGGGCCACACACAAAGTTTAAGAATAAGGAGTCGGCCATTTAGAACGGAGACGAGGAAACACTTTTTCTCACAGAGAGTAGTGAGTCTGTGGAATTCTCTGCCTCAGAGGGCGGTGGAGGCCGGTTCTCTGGATGCTTTCAAGAGAGAGTTAGATTAGTTAGAGAGGGCTCTTAAAGATAGCAGAGTCAGGGAATATGGGGAGAAGGCAGGAACGGGATACTGAGTGGGGATAATCAGCCATGATCACATTGAATGTCGGTGCTGCCTCGAAGGGACGAATGGCCTCCACCTGCACCTGTTGTCTATGTTTCTATGTCCAATCTGTCCACATGTGACAGACCCTCCATCCCAGGGATCAACCTGGTGCCTCAATCACAAGGATGTCCAAAACTGTAACACTCCAGATGTCCCTCTAACCCTCCGCCCATTGGCCGGGCCGTCTGTCCGTCTCCCTCCTTCTCCTCCAATGAGCAACGACAGGAGGCGGGACAACCTCCAGCTCCTCCGCCCATTGGCCGAGACCGATGTCCGTCGCTGTTTCCTCCTCCAATCACTGCCTGTAGGAAGCGGGACAACCACCAAGTCCTCCCCCCATTGGATGATCTAGCCGCCCATCATCTATCTCCATGCAATGAGCCACGTCTAGAGGCGGGGCAGTCACCATTTCCCCCGCCCATTGGATGATCTAGCCGCCGATCACCTCCTCCAATGAGCGCAGCCGGGACAACCCTTAGACCCTCCCCCCTCCTCATTAGATGATCCGTCCGCCCCTCTCCCGTCTCCGTCTCCATCCAACCAGCAACGACAGGGGGCGGGACAAACTCCAACCCCCGCCGCCCATTGGCCGATCGTACCGTCCGTCAACCCTTCTCCAGCCCATCAGCCCGCCCATTGGATGATCCGTCCGCCCATCACTCAGTCCCCGTCCAATCAGAGCCTAGGGACCGCCGTCGGTCGCCGCCTCCAATCAGCGCGGTCGGGGGGCGGGACCTGGTGACGGTTGGTGCCCGGAGCCGCCGCCATCTTGTTCGCCGCCGCCGCCGCCGCCATTAGCAAAGATTTTATAGCTCATTCCCTCCTTCCCTCCCTCCCTCCTTCCCTCCTTCCCTCCCTCCCTCCTTCCTTCCGGCCGACCGGCCTGTTGCAGCGGCGGGGGAAGAGGGAAGAGGGAGTCGGGAGTCCACGGGCTGGGGTCGGGTCTCCACTGTCCAGGCCGCTGTGGGAGCGGGGACAGCAGATTCACATCCATCCATCCATCCATCCATCGGTGAGTATTTTGTCCGCCGCTCCCCAGTGGACACCGGCTCTAATCTTGGGGAGAGACTTGGGTTAAATTCCCCATTGAATGTGATTTGTTCTTGTCTGTCTGCAACACATTGAATTTATTGTTGTGAGTAAATGTGTCCCAGTGATAGATTGAAGCAGTTGAGGAACAACTGTGTTTTGTCATTGGATGTGTTTGTGTAGATGCTGCAAATCACACAGACTTGTATAAAGTTGTAACTACCAGTTGATGTGTTGAAAGCGCTGAGCAGTCTGGTGGAGTCAGAGCAAATGTCGGAGTTTGTATTACAGTTACTAAATGGCTGAATGTTCAGGGAACTATTTCATAATGAAACCGTCAGCTTTTTGTTATTTCCGTGTTCAGTTATTTGTGGTGGGCAACTTCCTCAATTGCCAGAGTAAAGTCTTTAATCAGCTTTCTGTAAGGAGAGTGCACATTTTTATCATCCTCTGGTCATAGCGGAGACTGTGATCCCAGGAGAAGGAGCAGCAGATTGATAGTAAGAGGAAAATTAAGGATTTAGGATTTGCAACACAGAATGCGTTTTGTACAATAATGAAATGACAACAAACCAGTGGGAACTATCGGGAATGTGAATGGAAGTATGACATTTACACAAATCTAATGACCACTGTAGGATGACGTGTGACTTTTGCAACCAGTTTTATGGGCATGGGAATTAAAAACAAATATTGCTATTCCAGAAGATCTGAAGAAAAAAGAGAAAATGCTGACATGCTGGAAACACTCAGCAGTTTGAGCAGCATTGGATTACAGTCCCAGTTCTGATAATGGATCATCCACCATTGTACTTACATAGTTTTCTGCATACTCTATTTTAATCAATAAAGTAAATACACATTGTCTTTAATACACTGGTAACAAATGGTTGTCATTTATACCTGGCCAGATCGCACACAACGGTAAGATAAACAAATATGTTTGATTTAGATGCTAGAGGTTGTTTAAAGGTAGTGAGATATCACCTGTCCACAGTTGGGATAGTTCAGGGCCACAGGTAGTACCATTTAATGCAGAATTGTATCGTTCAGCCATGATAATAGAGAATGTCTGCAAGATAGCACAGGATAACCCCTGTTTGTTGAGGATGAATCAGTTGGAGAACTGAGTACTGAGAGGAACAGATGTTTGTTCAACAATTCAGTAGTTCAAAATGTAGGTGCACAGTGAAATTCTTAAAGCACATATTACACATGAAGGCATCGCCATTTTCAAAGTCCAAATCAGATCCGCCCGCGATCTCGGTGTCCTGGTGCAGTTCCTGTGAACTGACCTCCCTCACCTCACCCATCTATGTGTCCTGTGGGGCGCCTCCGCCTACTTTGAATGGCTGTAGGCATGAACCCAGTTCACCCGCCTACTGGGCCACACTTCGCGCCTGACGTCCCCAGCTCCCTCCCAGTAACTCCGTCCGATGAACCTTTGGGCGGGTTTGGGCAGCGTCCTGTAGAGATGAGACGGATAATTCTCCTGTGAAGTGGGACTGGTGGTGGTACTGCAGACATCAACTAACATCATGGAGACCCTGCAGAGTCCAGGCCTGGGATATAATCCGTCTATTCTGGAATGGGAACTACAGGGATGTGGTGGAATGTGCATGGGAGCAGTGAGGATTACAGAGTTGGGATGTTGCAGTTGGCCCATGAAATGGTTTAATTCCTGGTGCAGCTAGTGGGGAATTTGGCAATGGGTAACATGGTGGTGTGGAAGCTTTTGTCCTGGATAGCAGGGTTGTGGGAAGAATAGGGCCAGCAGAGTGTGACAGTAATTCCCCATCAGTGGGTATTTTCATCTTTCTCTGTGAGTTGAAGCCTCCAAACAAGTGAGATGTGGATGTTGGGGATTGGCCGTGTTTGGCCTGGAATAGTGATACGGTGATCAGGGTGTTTGAAAGCTTCAGGGATCTGGCACAAATTATGAATTGCTGCCTTGGATAGATCAGGCAAAGTCTTATGGTTGACAGGGCAGACATGAAGAGCTTGGAGGTCTACTTTTCATGTTTGTTGATTTGCAGGGGCATGCCATCTTGTTTGGATGGGGTGTTTTCCACATCTCCGCTGCACTGTAATGCTGTTTGTTGGTTCACAAGGCAATATTTTCCTTCACATTCAATTGTCACCTGATGGTTCTGTTAATATTGTTTATTCCAGAGCTACAGAGTTTGTGAACGCCTGTCGACATCATGGCTGAAGGTGGTAACTGGGAAGGTGATTCAGTGGCCTCTACATCAAAGAAACAAACAGGTTTGTGAACCTTCTGTGACATATATATGATGCTCTGACAGTGGGTGTACACCTGATGCAAGAAATGAGGTTCACAGGGAAGTGGGAATAGGGAAGGGGCTGAGCCCAGAGAGTTGACATCTACAGGGACATCACCGTCACAGGTGGGCGAATGCAGGAATTGTCCGATAAATCAGCAATCTTCCTGGAAACATATGATCTGAGTTGCCGCCAAAGTTAATTCAGAATATCAGAGTCCAGAATCAGATTGTGCACAGAAATGAGCCTTTGACCCGTCTCCTTCCTGTCAATATCTCTACAGTAATCCCATTTCTGAGCACTTGGTCTGTCATGTACTATCAATTTACAGTTAGAATGGACATCCAGGTGCTCCTACAATGTTGTGTCAGAGTACCTGCCTCCAACACCACCTCAGGCAGTGGGTTCCAGACTGCAGCCATCACTGCTGAAAGATTCTTCCTGAAAGATCATCCTCTAAATCTCATGGTCCCCACATTAAATCCATGCCCCCTGGTGTTAACCACCTCTACTATGGAGAGAACTATATTTACCATTGACCTTACTTTTCTCATAGTATTCTGTACCTCTATTAGATCACTGCATGTCTGGCCCAGATTCAAGGACGATGACTTCAATCACTCCAGTCTCTGCTGATACTTGAAATATTCATTTCTATGCGCAGCCTAGCGAATGCAGCACCGGAGACCTGGGTTCGATCCTGACTCCGGGCGCTGTCTGTACAGAGGTTGTAAGTTCTCCCCATGGCCTGCGTGGGTTTTCTCCGGGATCTTCGGTTTCCTCCCAGATTTCAAAGACGTGCATGTATGTAGGTTAATTGACTTGGTAAATGTAATATTCGTCCCAAGCAGATTTGGAGACCAAAACTGTACGCAATACTCCAGGTGTGGTCTCACCAAGACCCTGTACAACTGCAGTAGAACCTCCCTGCTCCTAGACTCAAATCCTCTGTGGCAAGAATGTCTTTCCTCAGATTAGGAGACCAAAACTGTACGCAATACTCCAGGTGTGGTCTCACCAAGACCCTGTACAACTGCAGTAGAACCTCCCTGCTCCTAGACTCAAATCCTCTGTGCAAAAATGTCTTTCCTCAGATTAGGAGACCAAAACTGTACGCAATACTCCAGGTGTGGTCTCACCAAGACCCTGTACAACTGCAGTAGAACCAATATCAGGTGCGTAATAAAATAAGACTGGTGAGGAATTGGGGTGAAGACCTGAAGCAGTTACAATTACACGCTCTCTGAAGCAGTTAAGGGCCTGTCCCACCTTCACCACCTAATTCACAACCTCTGCCTAGTTTGCCCTTGACTCATACTCGCAGCATGGTCGTCACGAGGTTGTAGGTAGGTCGTAGCAGGCCGTGATGCTAGTCGTAGGTACTCGTGGCATCAAGTAAGTCGGGGCGTTTTTCTAGCCTGATGTAAAATGTCCACGTGTAAATAAGGTGGTGTAAGTGGGACAGGCCCTTTACAATTGTAATAAATGAATCGACTACACGAACCGAGCTGTAGCAACGGGTATGTCGTGACTCCTCTCTGGAGCAGTTGCAATTACTGTGGGGACCTGGTTATTGCCGCCATGAGCTAATGTTGTAAGTTTTAATCAAGTCAAGTCAAGTCAAGCCAACTTTATTTGTCACACACACATACAAGATGTGCAGTGTAATGAAAGTGGCAATGCCTGCGGATTGTGCAAAAACTACAGAACAGAATCAGTATTTACATGTTAGAATATATATTTTTTACAAAAGACACAACACAACAGTAAACGAGTCGCTGGTGAGATCAGAGTTTACAGTCCTGACGGCCTGTGGGAAGAAACTCCGTCTCATCCTCTCTGTTATCACACATGGTAACGGAGGTGCTTGCCTGATTGTAGCAGCTGGAACAGTCCGTTGCTGGGGGGGTAGGGGTCCCCCATAATGTTGCTGGCTCTGGATCTGCGCCTCCTGGTGTATAGGTCCTGCAGGGGGGGGGCGAGTGTAGTTCCCATAGTGTGTTCGGCCAAATGCACCACTCTGTGCAGAGTCTTCCTGTCCTGGGCAGAGCTGTTCCCAAACCAGTTTGTGATGTTGCTGGACAAGATGCTTTCTACAGCCCCAGAGTAGAAGCACTGAAGGATCCTCAGAGAGACTCTGAATTTCCTCAGCTGTGTGAGGTGGTAAAGGCGCTGCCTTGCCTTACGCAGCAGTGCGTGGTGACCCTCCATGTGCAGCGATCGGTGGAGGAAAACAGACAACCCTTGATAATTCCATTATTTTGATTCATCACAGCTCATCCAATGTCTTCGATGATGGAGCTCCTGGAAAGGTGTGATGATTCGCAGCTGTTGGATTTGACAAATCATTACCGCCAGAGGCTGGAAGCGGCGATTCAAGAGGCGGTGGAGAATGTCGGCTTCGTTCTAGCATACGAGAGATATTTCAGTGAGCAAGAGTACAAGGTAGGGAGAGGAATGGATGAGTGGGTAACTTCAGCCGATACTCAAATGTTTTCATGCACAAAGATTGTGGGCCGAAGGGTCCATTCTTGTGTTGTACTGCTCTCTATAATTGCAGCTCAGTACGGCACAGTCACAAAGAATATCCCGTACAACGGTGGTGAGTTTCACAAACACCTCATTATATTCAGGATGTGGTGGGAAACACCATGAGAGAACCCAAAGTGTTTCAATGATTCGCGTCACCTGCAGCATTTTAAACTGATCATGACACAATAGTTCTCTGTGGATTTTAAATATTTGAGATAATTTAATAGGTGATCAACTTCTTTTTGCCTTCGTACAATTTTGTTTTTTTCCCCAGAGTCATTTACAAATGTCTGTCCTTGTAACTTGAAATATTCTGACCAATGGACACAGAAGAGGCCATGATAACTTGTCTAACTATGTATTGTGTGCAGTTTTGGTCCCCTAATTCCCGGGATGGCGGGACTGTCACATGCTGGGATAATGGAGCGGCTGTTGGCTTGTACACTCTGAAGTTTAGAAGGATGAGAGGATATCTGATTGAAACATATAAGATTATTAAGGGTTTGGACATGCTAGAGGCAGGAAACATGTTCCCGATGTTGGGGGAGTCCAGAACCAGTGGTCACACACAGTTTAAGAATAAGGAGGAAGCCATTTAGAACGGAGACGAGGAAACACTTTTTCTCACAGAGAGTTGTGAGTCTGTGGAATTCTCTGCCTCAGAGGGCGGTGGAGGCAGGTTCTCTGGATACTTTCAAGAGAGGGGTAGATAGGGCTCTTAAAGATAGCGGAGTCAGGGGATATGGGGAGAAGGCAGGAATTGGATACTGATTGGGGATGATCAGCCATGATCACATTGAATGGCAGTGCTGGCTTACAGACTCTGCTATCTTTAAGAGACCTATCTATCTCTCTCTTGACAGTATCCAGAGAACCGGCCTCCACCACTGAGGCAGAGAATTATACAGATTCACAACTCTCTATGAGAAAATGTGTTTCCTCATCTCCGTTTTAAATGGCTGACCCCTTATTCTTAAACTGTGTGTGAGGCCCCTTGTTCTGGACTCCCCAACATCTGGAACATGTTTCCTGCCTCCAGTGTGTCCAAACCCTTAATAATCTTATATTTCAAAAAGATGCCCCTTGATCCTTCTAAATTCCAGAGTGTACAAACCCAGCTGCTCCATTCACTCAGCATATGACAGTCCCGCCATCCTGGGAATTAACCTTGTAAATCTACGCTGGGCTCCCTCAATAGCAAGAATGTCCTTCCTCAAATTAGGGGACCAAAACTGCACACAATACTCCAGGTGTGGTCTCACCAGGGCCCTGAACAACTGCAGAAGGACCTCTTTGCTCCTGTACTCAACTCCTCTGGTTATGAAGGCCAACATGGCTTTCTTCACTGCCTGATGTACCTGCATGCTTACTTTCATAGATTGATGAACAAGGACCCCCCAGATCCCGTTGTACTTCCCCTTTTCCCAACTTGACACCATTTAGATAGTAATCTGCCTTCCTTTTTCTGCAACCAGTGGCTTGAGAGGTCATTTTGAATAGTGAAAGGCAGAGGAATTTGATCCCATTGATACTCCAGGAGATTGTCGACAATCCCTAATTCCAAACTGTGGTGTGGGACTGTAATGCTCTCAGTTACAAAGACCCAGCCGGCCACTGCATTCACTGCTCCATATGTCCAGGAAGTCCATCCCTGAGCAATTCTTCCCTTTCTTATTTGACGTGAGTCTGTCCCGCTCCTTCACAATATCTTCCTTATTAATCTTGTAGTTCAGTTGGAAATGATACAGGCTGGATTAACCAGGATGTCCAGGCCTACTTCTTGAGCTATATGGGGAGGTTAGGTAAGCGGGGATATTTTTTCTTTGGTTTGCAAGAGAATGAGGGGTGACTTTACTGAGGTGTGCAAGACAAAGAGATGCTGGGATAAAGGGAACACAGTCTTGTTTTCCAGGATAAAGGATCCACAAACTGGAGGGTGTAGGCTTGAGGGGAGATGGGAGAAATGTAGGTGGGTCTGATCTGGGGACAACAGGTTTACTTGGAGAGCAGCCCATATCTGGAACACAATGCCAGAGAAAGCTGGAAAAGCGGTTAACATTAGGGATATCAAAGTACATTCAGACTGATGAGTGGATAGGAAGGGCTTACGAGGCTATGGGCCAAATGCAGGCAAATGGCCCTGACTTACAATTGTAACATGGTTGGCATGGACAATGTGGGCTGAATGGCCTGTCTCCCTGTGTATACTGCGATATCACTCTACCACTTAAGGCACTGTGACTCTAGTAAATCCATCGCCAAGGTT
Organism: Leucoraja ocellata; assembly: GCA_036785375.1. Lineage (NCBI taxonomy): Eukaryota > Metazoa > Chordata > Chondrichthyes > Rajiformes > Rajidae > Leucoraja > Leucoraja ocellata. The sequence goes on from JAWMAR010000332.1 coordinate 1,161,589, forward strand.
GGCCGAGGGTTCTGTTTCCGTGTTGTACAGCTCTATAACTACTTGTCCCCACGGCTCTTCACAGCGAGTCATCAAACGCACGAAGAGAGGAAGCCGTGCGGCCGGTTCCACACTTCTCCTCAACCTGGTGACTGAGAAAGAGCCGCTGGTCCGTAAACTGATATGGAAATGCTTCGTGAAAATGCACCACCTGCTCCCCAAACTGGAGGAGTTGCTGAAAGCAATGGGGGAAGAAGGTACAGGACATGTTTCTACAGAGAATTTGTCCTTTTTGTCAAAATGCAACTCAAACTCATTCCATGAAATTATTCCAACAGGTTCTGATCTGATCGAATCGTTCAAAGCCATGAAGGTTTCCTTGGAAATACCTGCTCGTCTGAAAGGTATTCAGTTGCATGGTTTGGGCAACTGCAGATACGCTGTCCATCAATCAGCCCTTCCTATTTATCCCATCTTTATATCCACTCCTTGCAGACTAGGGACAATTTACAGATGTCCAATTAATCAACATCTTTGCGATGAGGGAGGAATGTATATAGCATTTCATAGCATTTTAAGCCGAGTGCAGGCCAGCAAATCCAATTTCATAGAATTTCATGCAGAGTGCAGGCCAGCAAATACATTTCATAGCATTTCAAGCAGAGTGCAGGCCAGCAAATCCAATTTCATAGCATTTCATGCAGAGTGCAGGCCAGCAAATACATTTCATAGCATTTCAACCTCCTAACAAATCATTTATTCCAAGTACATTACAGACTCACAGTGCAGTTGATTCACAGCTTAGAATCACAGTCATGGACTCTCCCTTGCAATCTTCCATCGTGACTGACTCAAGTCCAGGCATCCTGGGTTTTATAATAAATAATAATAATAATAATTTTATTTATAGAGCACTTTAAAAACAATCATAGTTGCAACAAAGTGCTGTACATCACTAATCATTGACAAAAAAGTGAATACACACCAATAATAACAATCAAAAGAAATAGTAGGAAAAGACATGTAAAATAAAGAAACATTAAAAACAATAAAAACAGAAGCAAAGTCAGGCATGGTCAAAAGCCAGGGAGTACAAATGTGTTTTAACACTGGATTTGAAGATGGACAGTGAGGGGGCCTGTCTGATGTCCTCCCCCCCCCCCCCCCCCCCCCCCCCCCCCCCCGATGTGGCGTTACCTTCATTCTGGTGATTGACAGGCGAGAGGACCAATCAGCTGATTTCAAGATTTTTTAAACACTCATAACTTTTTTATTTTTCATCGATGGGAACAATTCTCGGGGCTGCCGCAGCGGTGGAGAACTGTGAGTAAGATGGCCCAAAATTATAGCGATATAGGGTCGTGTTTTTCTAAATTCAATATTTAGCGCAGACAGGAAGTGGTTAAGAGTTCGATAGATACAGTGCGGTAACGGGATCTGAGGTCTAATTTGTCCATAGCGACCAAAATGCCCCATTTAAGTTCTCCCGGCCAGCCGCTATTTCCCAATATCCCTCTAACCCGTTACAATCCATGTATCTGTCCAAATATTATTTCAACAATTTAATTCTGCTTAGTCGACCAATACACAGCTATAACAATCGGATAATATGTAATCAATAATACATCAACTAATGAGTGTAACACTAATCATAATCGTCAAGCATAATATGGGCCAGTCAATAGTCAGAGATGCAGACAGTTGATTCTGTGGCAGGCAGGCAGGCAGCAGGTGAGACTCCAGGATGGTGTGTTGCCTCCGTCCCCTTGTGCCAGGGTCCAGGATGTCTCGAAGCGGCTGCACGACATGCTCAAGGGTGAAGTGGAGCAGCCGGAGGTTGTTGCACATGTTGGCACAAACGACATAGGTAGGAAGCAGAAGGAGGTACGTTCTGCAAAACCACTTTACGGAATTGGGTTGAAGACTGAAAAGCAGGACCTGCAGGGTAGTGATCTCAGGATTACGTCCAATACCTCGTGCTAGTGAAGGTGTGAATGGGAAGAGGGGAAATGAACGTGTGGTTGAGGAGTTGGTGCAGGGGGCAGGGAGTTAGATTTATGGATCATTGGGATCTCATCTGGGGCAGGGGTGACCTATACAAAAGGGACGGGTTGCACCTTAACTGGAGGGGGAGCAACATCCTAGCGGGCAGGTTTGCTAATGCTACTTGAGAGGGTTTAAACTAGATTGGCAGGGGGTGGGATCTCGTACGGGACAGAGGCGCGTGAGAGGCTAGAATTTGGTATGGAGGGTGGTGTGGGAGAGGTTAGTGGACAGAATAGGCTGGTGAAAGGCAGAGAGCGAGGAAGGAGGGGTGGTTTTAACTACAAGGGGCCTGACGGGTAAGGCGGATAAGCTTGGGGCGTGGATAGGTACGAGCCACTGGGATGTTGCAGTGCAAAAGTTACTTTTATAACAACTTAACAGGTTCGCCTCTTAATAAACAGACAACACACAAACTGTTGGGTAGACCAGTTCAAAACTTTACTTATTATCAGCCAATGGAAGGGAGGGAGAAGTGAGCAATTACAGACACTTCACTGTCCTCATCCACTTCTCTGAACAACAGAATTACACCGCATTATATAGTGTTTCTTTGTCACCGTAGCACATTCCACAGACATTAGTCATGGTCACAGGTACAGGAAAATAATTTCTACAGAATGCATCAACTCAAAGGCATCTGTCACATGGTACAAGATATATTAAAAAACATTGGCCATTTGGTTAACGGCATTTTATTTCATCAAATACATCAAAGAGATCTAGTTACTTCTCTGGTTCCTCTCTCGGCACCTCCTCCCTCATAAACATAGGACACTTGGTTTACGACATCTTACTTTTCCAATACATCAAAGAGATCGAGCTACTTCTCTGCTTCCTCTCTCGTCACTTGGGAGACAGTGTTATAGTATTTATTATCTCACACACCGCAATCTGAGGCAAGCCTAATTTGAGACTAAATATAAGCTGTAAGCTAGCCCAGAAGCCAATTTAATATCTTCTTATATTTTTAACTTAATTCGGCTTTATCAGTAGCCATGACTGAAACCTGGTCAATGTTCCAGGGTACAGGAGCTTCAGGAGAGACAGGGGTGAGGGAAAAAGAGGAGGGGGGTTTCGTCCAGTGAGGCTATATGGGTAGAGCTGAGGAACAAGTAAAGGATGATCACCTTGTTGGGGGTGTACTACAGACCCCCGAATAGTCAACGGGAATTAGAAGAACAAATGTGTCAGGAGATTGCAGACAGCTGCACCTCAAATAAGGTCGTTGTATTAGGAGCTTTTATCTTTCCCAATATAGGCTGGGTAAATCATAGTGTGAAGGGTTTAATGGGATGTAATTAAATGGGGTGGCAAATTGTGAATATAACGATGGAGTTAAAGGGGAAGTGAGTAGGAATGAGAGGAATAGATCGGTTAGATGTGCAGAGTCTCTTGCCCAGAGTAGGGGAATCGAGGACCAGAAGACACGGGTTCAATGTGATGGGGAAAAGATTTAATAGGAATCCGAGGAGTAACTTTTTCAGACAAAGGGTGGTGGGTGTATGAAGTAGGCTGCGAGAGGAGGTAGTTGAGGCTGGGACTAACCCATCATTTAAGAAACAGTTAAGGTAGGTGCATGGATAGGACATGTTTGAAGGGATATGATGCAAGCGCAGGCAAGTGGGACATTGTTGGCCGGTGTGGACAAGTTGGGCCGAATGGCCAGTTCCCACACTGTATCATACTTTGGCTATATTAGGATACTGTGAATGTGTTTTTCTTTGCGTGATGAATCTAATTTCAGGACCTCTTGTTTATCTCACCTGATAAAAGATGTTCAGCAGAAGCACATGGAGACTCTGCGAGCACAGACTGAAACACTGAGAGTGAACACCATCCTGATGAACGAGAAGGTTAAGGTTTTCCAGCTGCGTGATCGATACGTTGAGCTCACGGTCATCTCCACTGTTCGAGATCGGACACTGGTGGAACATGAGCTGCTGGCAAGAGGCCGGGACCATGAAGAGTGGAGAGAGGAACATCTCGGGGGAGAGTTTGAAAAAATCCGAACTGATCAGTTATTCCAGAACATTTCGGCGAGCAAATCCAAATCTGGGAGTTCGTCTGCCGTGGCCGGAGTTGCGGGAATCGGAAAAACAACAATGGTGCAAAAGATTGTTCATGACTGGGCCACGGGGAAAATATTCCAACAATTCCAGTTTGTCTTCAGTTTCAAATTCCGGGATTTGAACACTATTAACTGCAGAATAAACCTGAGGGAACTGATTCTGGAGCAATATCCTTACTTTGGGAATATGCTAGGAGAGGTCTGGAAGAACCCAGAGGGATTGCTGTTTATATTCGACGGTCTGGATGAATTCAAGGGCAGAATCGATTTTGCTGACAGTCGGAGAGACACAGAACCTCAGCACCAGTGCCCAGATCCTGAATCCCGGTGTGAAGTGTCTGACATTGTGTACAGTTTAATCCAGCACAAGCTGCTCCCAGGGTGTTCAGTGCTAGTGACCACCCGCCCCACTGCGTTACATTTACTGGAAAAGGCAGAGATCAGTGTCCGGGCTGAAATCCTGGGATTTGTTGGTGAGGAACGGAAGGAATATTTCACCAGGCATTTTGAAGATCAGTCGGTGGCAGCAGCTGTTTTCAAACATGTGAAGGAGAACGAGATCCTGTACACCATGAGCTACAACCCCTCCTACTGCTGGATCCTTGTCCTGGCACTGGGCCCCTTCTTCACACAAACACACCGGGACCCGCAGCAAGTTCCCAAGACCATCACACAACTATATTGCTACTTTATTTACAACATCCTGAAAAACCACGGCCGTGAGATTGAGAACCTCCGTGAGGTGTTACTGAGGGTTGGTCAGATGGCCTTCACTGGAGTGGCTGAGAAGAAGATTGTGTTCACAGATGGAGATTTGATCAAATACAATCTGCAGCCTTCCCAGTTCCTGTCCGGGTTCCTGATGGAACTTTTGGAGAGAGAGGATTCAGCCCGGAGCGTGGTGTACACCTTCCCGCACCTCACCATCCAAGAGTTTGTAGCCGCACTCGCACAATTCCTGACTGTAGATCCCGGGAATATCGTGAAACTCCTGTCTGAAGCCCACAGCACGACAGACGGGCGATTTGAAGTATTTCTCCGTTTTGTCGCTGGTCTCTCCTCCCCACGGACAGCTTGGATCCTTGAGGAGTTTCTGGGTAAATTCCCTCATCAAACAATCTGCCGAGTGATTGACTGGGTGAAGGGGGAGGTTAAACGCCGGGCTGGAAACACAAAGAGTGAAGCTGATAAACGGAGGCTCCTGAACACGCTGCACTACCTGTTTGAGTCTCAGAATTCTGCACTGGCTCAGCAGACACTGGGATCTGTGGAAACACTTTCATTCCGTGGACTGGGACTGGGACTGACCCCGATTGACTGTGCGGTCCTGTCTCATGCCATCAGGCCCTGTGATACAATCAAACGCCTCGATCTATGGGGCTGCCGCATTCAGTGTGAAGGTCTCCAGCGGCTGGGACCGGTTCTGTACAAGTGTCAGCACTTGGGGTAACTGTCCGTTTGATGCTAACACTGAACTGTAAAACTGTTCCACTATTTTGTTACTAAGTACAGCAACCCTTCTATGGGGCCGAGCGGCCATCACTGTGCTCGGGGGTAACCCCTCCTATTTTAACCTCCTCCGTCCCCCCCCCTCCCCCATGTTACCAGTGGTCGACCCCTTCCCCCCTCCCCAAGGTCACCAGTGGTTGACTCCATCCCCCCTCCCCCAGGTCACCAGTGGTTGACTCCGTCCCCCCTCCCCCAGGTCACCAGTGGTTGACTCCATCCCCCCTCCCCCAGGTCACCAGTGGTTGACTCCATCCCCCCCCTCCCCCAGGTCACCAGTGGTTGACTCCGTCCCCCCTCCCCCGGGTCACCAGTGGTTGACTCCATCCCCCCTCCCCCAGGTCACCAGTGGTTGACTCCATCCCCCCTCCCCCGGGTCACCAATGGTTGACTCCATCCCCCCCCTCCCCCAGGTCACCAGTGGTTGACTCTGTCCCCCCCTCCCCCAGGTCACCAGTGGTTGACTCCACCCCCCCTCCCCCAGGTCACCAGTGGTTGACTCCATCCCCCCTCCCCCAGGTCACCAGTGGTTGACTCCGTGTCCCCCTCCCCCAGGTCACCAGTGGTTGACTCCACCCCCCCTTCCCCAGGTCACCAGTGGTTGACTCCGTCCCCCCTCCCCCAGGTCACCAGTGGTTGACTCCGTCCCCCCTCCCCCAGGTCACCAGTGGTTGACTCCGCCCCCCCTCCCCCAGGTCACCAGTGGTTGACTCCGCCCCCCCTCCCCCAGGTCACCAGTGGTTGACTCCGCACCCCCCTCCCCCAGGTCACCAGTGGTTGACTCCGCCCCCCCTCCCCCAGGTCACCAGTGGTTGACTCCGCCCCCCCTCCCCCAGGTCACCAGTGGTTGACTCCGCCCCCCCTCCCCCAGGTCACCAGTGGTTGACTCCGCCCCCCCTCCCCCAGGTCACGCGTGTTGCAGCCGTTCTCTGCAGGGGGGGGGGGAGGGGGGGGGGCCGGAGTCGACCACATTTCCTGGTCGTCGGTCGGGGAATGAGAATAAATGGTGAAAGTCTCCAAACACCGCAACCACAGAGATTTATTCAATAATGTGCTGAGGCGCTTCCACAAACATCCGTTTGGGAGAAGTTATCTATCTCAGCCCCGGGTTTGGATCAGTTTGTTTCTTACTCTGTCTGTTTGTGTTTAGACTGGGAGACAACGACCTGGGAGATTCCGGAGTGAAACTGGTGTCTGATGCTCTGAGGAACCCGGACTGTAAAATACAGACACTGCAGTAAGTCCCAGACTGTGAGAGATTGTGTTTACACTCACTGGGTGTCTGACACTGAACATTAATATGATCAGTAATTGTGTCACTGATAAACACTGGGGATTTGCACCGTCTCCTGTCTCTCTGTCCCTCACCCTCACTCTCTCTCATCTCCAGGCTGGGCAGAGTCGGTCTCACAGATTCTGGAGCCAAGGATCTCGTCTCCGCTCTCAGTACAAACCATACAGTGACGGAGCTGGACCTGAGTGGGAATGAACTGGGAGATTCCGGAGTGAAACTGGTGTCTGATGCTGTGAGGAACCCGGACTGTAAAATACAGACACTGTGGTAAGTCCCAGACTGTGAGAGATTGTGTTCCCACTCACTGGGTGTCTGACTCGATCTGAGTTAGATAGAGCTCTATGGGCTAGTGGAATCAAGGGATACAGGGAGAAGGCTGGCACGGGTTATTGATTGGGGATGATCAGCCAGGATCACATTGAATGGCGGTGCTGGCTCGAAGGGCTGAATGGCCTCCTCCTGCACCTATTGTCTATGTATCTATGACACTGAACATTAATATGATCAGTAATTGTGTCACCGATAAACACTGGGGATTTACACCGTCTCCTGTCTCTCTGTGTCCCTCACCCTCACTCTCTCTCATCTCCAGGCTGGGCTATGTCGGTCTCACAGATTCTGGAGCCGAGGATCTCGTCTCCGCTCTCAGTACAAACCATACGGTGACGAAGCTGGACCTGAGTGGGAATGAACTGGGAGATTCCGGAGTGAAACTGGTGTCTGATGCTGTGAGGAACCCGGACTGTAAAATACAGACACTGTGGTAAGTCCCAGACTGTGAGAGATTGTGTTTACACTCACTGGGTGTCTGACTCGATCTGAGTTAGATAGAGCTCTATGGGCTAGTGGAATCAAGGGATACAGGGAGAAGGCTGGCACGGGTTATTGATTGGGGACGATCAGCCAGGATCACATTGAATGGCGGTGCTGGCTCGAAGGGCTGAATGGCCTCCTCCTGCACCTATTGTCTATGTATCTATGACACAGAACATTAATATGATCAGTAAATGTGTCACCGATAAACACTGGGGATTTGCACCGTCTCCTGTCTCTCTGTGTCCCTCACCCTCACTCTCTCTCATCTCCAGGCTGGACGGTGTCGGTCTCACAGATTCTGGAGCCGAGGATCTCGTCTCTGCTCTCAGTACAAACCATACGGTGACGGGGCTGGACCTGAGTGGGAATAAACTGGGAGATTCCGGAGTGAAACTGGTGTCTGATGCTCTGAGGAACCCGGACTGTAAAATACAGACACTGCGGTAAGTCCCAGACTGTGAGAGATTGTGTTCCCACTCACTGGGTGTCTGACACTGAACATTAATATGATCAGTAATTGTGTCACTGATAAACACTGGGGATTTACACCGTCTCCTGTCTCTCTGTGTCCCTCACCCTCACTCTCTCTCATCTCCAGGTTGGGCTATGTCGGTCTCACAGATTCTGGAGCCAAGGATCTCGTCTCCGCTCTCAGTACAAACACCTCACTGACGGAGCTGCACCTGGCATACAACTCCCTCACAGACCGCTCTGTCCCCGCTCTCCGCGACCTCATACTGACCCACCGGAGTCTGGAGCGGATCGGGTGAGTGTTTGTGTTAATGTTTAATGTGATCAAATATCAGGGGATCCATCCATCCATCCATCCATCCATCCACGGGCTTCTTTCCCCTGTGATTGTGTTCTGTAAATGTTGTTGAAATATCAACCCCAGTCCCTGTTATTGACACTGTTGTTTCGTCTGTTTATTTCCTCTTTATTCCTCCACATGTTTCAGGCTGGGGGTGAATGACTTCAGTGCAGACGGAGAGAACCAGCTGCAGAGTCTGCGGGGAACCAGACGCGGACTGAGTGTGGTCGTGTGAACATGTCTGGGTGTAAACGTCACCGCCCTGGGGACTGGAATATTGTTGGCCGATTCCCTGCCCCTCCCCTTTAAACGGCCGCCCATCCTCCCCTTTAAACCCCGACGCTTCCCGGGCCGGCCGGGCGGTGATGTCAGAGGCGACCCTGCCCGCTGTCACGTGACCCGGGTACGTGGCGCTGCTGATGCTACCAGGCCGGTGCTGCCCCCAGTGGGGGACGGGGGCATTGCAGCCGGACCTGCAGGATCCCAGATGTGACTTTATCATCAGTGGCCCCCGCTCCTGCTGTGGATTAATGGTGACAACAGCAGCAACAACAGCAGCAGCAGCAGCAGCAGCAGCAGCAGCAGCAACAGCAGCAGCAGCAGCAGCAGCAGCAGCAACAGCAGCAGCAGCAGCAGCAGCAACAGCAACAGCAGCAGCAACAGCAGCAGCAGCAGCAACAACAACGGCTTGATGCTATCTACCGGTGCAGACGCTGCCGTGTCTGCCTGCCTGCATGCCACGTTGTACTGCTCCTTGCTGCTTTTCATGTTGTCACTTGCGGGCGGAGCACCAAGGCAAAGTCCTTGTATGTGAATACTTGGCCATTAAACTTATTAATTCATTCATTCGTTGTTCAAACTGTTCATTCACACAGCAATGTCTGTTACTGCTTTACCGTCTGTAAATGAAAGGTAAATGGTTTATTATAGTTTTATACTTGTAAAGTTTCTTCATGTCCACGTTGCTAATATTTGCTGAAATCAACAAACATTTGCCAATTCCAGATTTCCTGTTGGATTGTTGATGATTTGAGCAGAAATAGGTGACCTAACCCACCTGTGTCCATTCTTCATTCACTCCATTCTCCCCCTCCACTCCCAGACCTTTCTCCATCAGTTTACCCTCCCGTATTCTCCCCTTCTTCTTCATTATCCTGATCAACCATCAGTCTCCTCCACACTGCTCCTGCAACATGCCCCGTATCCCCCCCCGCCTGCTCCCCATCGCACTCCCTCTCCTGCTCCCCATCCCACTCCCCCTCCTGCTCCCATCCTGCCCCCGCTCCTGCAACATGCCCCGTATCCCCCCCGCCTGCTCCCCATCCCACTCCCCCTCCTGCTCCCATCCTGCCCCCGCTCCTGCACCCTGCCCGTAACCCCCCCCCCCCACCCTCTCCCCATCCCACCCCCCTCCTGCTCCCATCCTACCCCCGCTCCTGCATCCACCCCCTCCTATACTCCGTACTCCCCCTCCTCCTTACCCCTCCTGCGCCCATCACCTACTCCTCCTGTTTTCCCCTTCCTGTTTCCTCCCCCCCCCCCCAATCCTGATCCACTTCCTCATCACCTCAGCCCCCCTAGGTCTCAGACCTACGTGCTACCCCCTCTGCCTACGTGCTACCCCCACATGTTACCCCCTCCTCGCCTGCATTCCGTCTCCCTCTCCTTCCCCCACTCCTCCCCCTCCATCCCCTCCTCCTTCCCACCCTCCTTCTCCCACTCCTCCCCCTCCATCCCCTTCTCCTTCCCACACTCCTTTTCGCTCCACACTCTCCCCCTCACACCCTCTCCCTCTCTCCTTTAATGGTCCCCACCTATAATTAGTGGATTGTGTCCACACTTAGAGCTTGGGAAGATGAGCTGATCCTAAATAATGTAAAGACAGATGGGAGGAACACCTATATATACACAACTGTTCGATCAACGTTAGGCATTCGTTAATTCAATTTAAAATACTGCACAGACTCTATTATTCAAATTCTAAACTGAATAAGATCTTTCCAAATGCATCTCCTATTTGCTATAAATGTCTTCTTCAGGAAGCAACTATAACCCATTCCTTTGTCTCTTGTAGAAAGTTATATAACTTCTGGAGAGGAATTATTGAAAAACATTCAAAAACACTGAAAATAAAATTGGACCCCCACACGGAACTGATCAATCTAGGTACTTCACAAGCCTGTTCTGAGATATCACTATTTCAAAGATGTTTCCTTCATTATGGCATGAGAACGGCGAAAAAACTAGTACTTACATTTAGTACTGGATACATCAGTCCCTACTCTTAAGATGTGGATTACAAACATGTCCGAGAGGCTACATCTTGACAATAATAGACTTGTCTTGGAAGATAAACCAGAGCATGTTTCGAAGACATGGACACCATTCATTGATTTATTACAAGGATAGCATGGCACAACACAACTTTGGATTTAAATCTAATTGCGGGTTGCGTGAGGTGGGTGGGGAGGGATGTGGGGCAGGTATATCACCACTTTTTCTTTTCTTTTATCCTTTTATTTGTTTTTCTATGCATCACTTCTAGCTTTCATTTATTCACTCTTTGGCTACAATACTTTGGTAATCTAGTGGTTTAATTTTGTACATTTCACTATTTCTCTTTCTTGCTTTTTCTCCTTACCTTTCTTCCAACTATAGCTAAATAGTTCAAATTGAAGCTGTCCAATAACTATAATTTTATATGCCGTTGGTTCTATTTTTGAACATTTGCTTTCAATAAACAAAAAATGAAATAAAAGAAAAAAAATAATGCAGGGCTGCCAACTCTCACGCTTTTAGCGTGAGAATCACGCCCTCAAGCAAACCCACGCCCGCCCTCATGCTGATCAGAAATTTCCCACGCTCTATGATGAGAAATTCTGTGATCAACGAAAATTTCAAACCTCGGATTAACTGCATGGTCCGCGGGTGTTGGAGAGCCCGGGGCTGATGGAGGGATGGGAGCAGAACCAGCGGCGGGAACAGATGCGGGGAGCCGGGACTGGCGAGTGTTTGCCGGGCTGCGAGTGTTTGCGGGGCTGGCGAGTCGCTCGCTGCGGCTCCGGCCATGGAGCAGGCAAGTCCCGGGCCGTCGGAGGCGTCGCGCCGCTGCCGTGAGAGTCAATGTGCCGAATTCGCCCGGGTGACCGGCATGGATCAGGCTGCGGCTCGGTACATCCTGGAGGACAACCAGTGGCTGCTGGAAGTAAGTACCAAGCACTGGGTAGAACGGTGGAAGATAGTGGACTGCTAATGGGGGTGGTTGGTGAAAGCATCTAGATGTTCACGATGTTGGGGGAGTTCAGAACCAGGGGTCACAGTTTAAGATTAAAGGGGGGGGGGGGAGGGCAGTTAGGACTCAGATGAGAACAAACTTTCTTCACGCAGAGAGTTGTGAATCTGGAATTCTCTGCCACAGAAGGCAGTGCAGGCCAATTCACTGGATGTTTTCAAGAGAGAGATACATTTAGTTTTTGGGGCTAACGGCATCAAGGTATATGGGGATAAAACAGGAAAGAGGTACTGATTTTAGATGAATGGCCATGATCATATTGAATGGCAGTGCTGGCTCGAAGGGCCGATGGCCTATTCCTGCACCTATTTTCTATGTTTCTATGCTTGAGTATATTGCAATCACAACTTGATCACTTGATTTTGAAGCATTCATGCATGGTGGAGGTAATAATGTAGTCATAGAGTGATACAGTGTGAAAACAGGCCTTCGGCGCAACTGCCCACACCCGCCAACATGTCCCAGCTACGCCACCTGCTTTTGGTCCATACCTCCAAACCTGTCCTATCCATGTATCAGTCTAACCTTGTCTTAAATGTTGGGACGGTCCCTGCCTCAACTACCTCCTCTGGCAGCTTGTTCCATACACCCATCACCCTTTGTGTCAATAAAGTTACCCCTTAACAAGTGACCTCTTAAAAATACTTCATACAAAAATCATTGAAATCATACTTCTACAGTGCACTAAACCATGATTTTAATACATCAAATTTCAAAAGGTTCCTACCCTGGGAGGGGGGACATCCTTCTTCCACACACTCTCCCCACTTAGTCGCTCCACTCCCTCACCGGGTACTCCCAAGGCCAGTGATCAGTGATCAGTGATCGCACAGCCTCCACCTTTCAAAAACACTCCAATCCAATTTAAAGCATATATATGCTTCTGACGAATGTCTGACGAATCTTATAGAATTTTTCGAGGATGTAACTAGTAGCGTGGATAGGGAGAACCAGTGGATGTGGTGTATCTGGACTTCTAGAAGGCTTTCGACAAGGTCCCACATAAGAGATTAGTATACAAACTTAAAGCACACGGCATTGGGGGCTCAGTATTGATGTGGATAGAGAACTGGCTGGCAAACAGGAAGCAAAGAGTAGGGTAAACGGTTCCTTTTCACAATGGCAGGCAGTGACTAGTGGGGTACCGCAAGGCTCAGTGCTGGGACCCCAGTTATTTACAATATATATTAATGATCTGGATGAGGGAATTGAAGGCAATATCTCCAAGTTTGCGGATGACACTAAGCTGGGGGGCAGTGTAAGCTATGAGGAGGATGCTAGGAGACTGTAAGGTGACTTGGATAGGCTGGGTGAGTGGGCAAATGCATGGCAGATGCAGTATAATGTGGATAAATGTGAGGTTATCCACTTTGCTGGCAAAAACAGGAAAGCAGACTATTATCTAAATGGTGGCCGACTAGAAAAGGAGAGATGCAGCGAGACCTGGGTGTCATGGTACACCAGTCATTGAAAGTAGGCATGCAGGTGCAGCAGGCAGTGAAGAAAGCCAATGGTATGTTAGCATTCATAGCAAAAGGATTTGAGTCTAGGAGCAGGGAGGTTCTACTGCAGTTGTACAGGGTCTTGGTGAGACCACACCTGGAGTATTGCGTACAGTTTTGTCTCCAAAATCAAGATAGCGGGGCGGGGCACCATGGTAACGGGGCGGGGCACATAGAAACATAGAAATTAGGTGCAGGAGTGAGGCCATTCGGCCCTTCGAGCCTGCACCATTCGCCATTCAATATGATCATGGCTGATCATCCAACTCAGTATCCCGTACCTGCCTTCTCTCCATACCCCCTGATCCCTTTAGCCACAAGGGCCACATCTAACTCCCTCTTAAATATAGCCAATGAACTGTGGCCTCAACTACCTTCTGTGGCAGAGAATTCCAGAGATTCACCACTCTCTGTGTGGGAAAAAATATTTTTCTCATCTCAGTCCTAAAAGATTTTCCTCCTTATCCTTAACTGTGACCCCTTGTTCTGGACTTCCCCAACATCGGGAACAATCTTCCTGCATCTAGCTGTCCAACCCCTTAAGAATTTTGTAAGTTTCTATAAGATCCCCTCTCAATCTTCTAAATTCCAGCAAGTACAACGAGTCTATCCAGTCTTTCTTCATATGAAAGTCCTGACATCCCAGGAATCAGTCTGGTGAACCGTCTCTGTACTCCCTCTACGGCAATAATGTCTTTCCTCAGATTAGGAGACCAAAACTGTACGCAATACTCCAGGTGTGGTCTCACCAAGACCCTGTACAACTGCAGTAGAACCTCCCTGCTCCTAGACTCAACTCCTTTTGCTATGAATGCTAACATACCATTGGCTTTCTTCACTGCCTGCTGCACCTGCATGCTACTTTCAATGACTGGTGTACCATGACACCCAGGTCTCGCTGCATCTCCCCCTTTCCCTCTCCTCTCCTCTCCTCTCCTCCCACACAGTCTCTCTCTCTCTCTCTCTCTACTTTCTCTCTCCTAGATTCAAACAGAAAGAGAGAGAGAGAGAGAGGGAGAGATAGAGAGAGGGAGAGAGGGGGGGAGAGGGAGAGAGAGAGGGAGAGAGAGAGAGAGAGAGGGAGAAAGGGAGAGAGGGAGAGCGAGAGAGGGAGAGAGAGAGAACATACCATGGCTAAAAACGGCCCAGAGGACCTTCATAAAATGGCAGATCCTTCAAGTCAATGTAATGTTTCTTTGCGATTTCGACTGTTGGCTGCAGAGAAAGACATCGAAAATTAGATCTAGTACGGGCTGGGTGGGGACGAAGGGCCTGTATCTCTCCCTCCCCTCTTCTCTCCTCTCCTCTCCTCTCCTCTCCTCTCCTTCTCCCCCTCCCCCTCTCTCCTTCTCTAGTTGAAGCAGGGAGAGGAGGGCGAGAGTTTGGGGCCTAGTTCCAAGATGGCCAACATTTGGGGCCTAGTTCCAAGATGGCCAACATTTGGGGCCTAGTTCCAAGATTCCACATCTCCAAGTTTGCGGATGACACCAAGCTGGGGGGCAGTGTTAGCTGTGAGGAGGATGCTAGGAGGCTGCAAGGTGACTTGGATAGGCTGGGTGAGTGGGCAAATGCACGGCAGATGCAGTTTAATGTGGATAAATGTGAGGTTATCCACTTTGGTGGCAAAAACAGGAAAGTAGACTATTATCTAAATGGTGGCCGATTAGGAAAAGGGGAGATGCAGCGAGACCTGGGTGTCATGGTACACCAGTCATTGAAAGTAGGCATGCAGGTGCAGCAGGCAGTGAAGAAAGCCAATGGTATGTTAGCATTCATAGCAAAAGGATTTGAGTCTAGGAGCAGGGAGGTTCTACTGCAGTTGTACAGGGTCTTGGTGAGACCACACCTGGAGTATTGCGTACAGTTTTGGTCTCCAAATCAAGGTAACGGGGCGGGGCACCATGGTAACGGGGCGGGGCACCATGGTAACGGGGCGGGGCACATGGTAGCGGGGCGGGGCACCATGGTAACGGGGCGGGGCACCATGGTAACGGGGCGGGGCACCATGGTAACGGGGCGGGGCACATAGAAACATAGAAACATAGACAATAGGTGCAGGAGTAGAGGCCATTCGGCCCTTCGAGCCTGCACCATTCGCCATTCAATATGATCATGGCTGATCATCCAACTCAGTATCCTGTACCTGCCTTCTCTCCATACCCCCTGATCCCTTTAGCCACAAGGGCCACATCTAACTCCTCTTAAATATAGCCAATGAACTGTGTGGCCTCAACTACCCTCTGTGGCAGAGAGTTCCACAGATTCACCGCTCTCTGTGTGAAAAAGTTCTTCTCATCTCGGTTTTAAGGATTTCCCCTTATCCTTAAGCTGTGACCCCTTGTCCTGGACTTCCCCAACATCGGGAACAATCTTCCTGCATCTAGCCTGTCCAACCCCTTAAGAATTTTGTAAGTTTCTATAAGATCCCCCCTCAATCTTCTAAATTCTACAGAGTATAAACCAAGTCTATCCAGTCTTTCATAAGACAGTCCTGACATCCCAGGAATCAGTCTGGTGAACCGTCTCTGCACTCCCTCTACGGCAATAATGTCCTTCCTCAGATTTGGAGACCAAAACTGTATGACTGGTGTACCATGACACCCAGGTCTCGCTGCATCTCCCCCTTTCCCAATCGCCCACCATTGGATAATAGTCTGCTTTCCCGTTTTTGCCACCAAAATGGATAACCTCACATTTATCCACATTAAACTGCATCTGCCAAACATTTGCCCACTCACCCAGCCTATCCAAGTACCTTGCAGTCTCCTAGCATCCTCCTCACAGCTAACACTGCCCCCCAGCTTAGTGTCATCTGCAAACTTGGAGATATTGCCTTCAATTCCCTCATCCAGATCATTATATATATTGTAAATAGCTGGGGTCCCAGCACTGAGCCTTGCGCTGCCCCACTAGTCACTGCTGGTCCCCGCACCGGGCCTTGCGCTGCCCCACACTAGTCACTGCTGGTCCCCGCACCGGGCCATGCGCTGCCCCACACTAGTCACTGCCGCCATTGTGAAAAGGACCCGTTTACTCCTACTCTTTGCTTCCTGTTTGCCAGCCAGTTCTCTATCCACATCAATACTGAACCCCCAATGCCGTGTGTAGAGAGAGAATGTAGAGAGAGAATGTAGAGAGAGAATGTAGAGAGAGGATGTAGAGAGAGAATGTAGAGAGAGAATGTAGAGAGAGAATGTAGGGAGAGAATGTAGAGAGAGAATGTAGAGAGAGTTCTGTAAATACGGGCGCGTCGCTAATGGCACGTTGGCCTTCATAGCAACGGGATCTGGGGGTCCTTGTTCATCAGTCTATGAAAGTAAGCATGCAGGTACAGCAGGCAGTGAAGAAAGCCAATTGAGTGGAAATTGAGGGAAAATGAGGAGAAAATTGAAGAAAAAGAGAGTGAAATATTGCATACAGTTTTGGTCTCCTAATCTGAGGAAAGACATTCTTGCCATAGAGGGAGTACAGAGAAGGTTCACCAGACTGATTCCTGGGATGTCAGGACTTTCATATGAAGAAAGACTGGATAGACTTGGCTTGTACTCGCTAGAATTTAGAAGATTGAGGGGGGATCTTATAGAAACTTACAATATTCTCAAGGGGTTGGACAGGCTGGATGCAGGAAGATTGTTCCTGATGCAGGACAAGGGTCACAGTTTAAGGATAAGGGGGAAATCTTTTAGCACCGAGATGAGAAAAACATTTTTTTTTCCCACACAGAGAGTGGTGAATCTGTGGAATTCTCTGCCACAGAAGGTAGTTGAGGCCACACAGTTCATTGGCTATATTTAAGAGGGAGTTAGATGTGGCCCTTGTGGCTAAAGGGATCAGGGGGTATGGAGAGAAGGCAGGTACAGGATACTGAGTTGGATGATCAGCCATGATCATATTGAATGGCGAATGGTGCAGGCTCGAAGGGCCGAATGGCCTCTACTCCTGCACCTAATTAAAAAAAACAAACAATTATATTATCTAAATGGTGGCCGATTGGGAAAGGGGGAGATGCAGCGAGACCTGGGTGTCATGGTACACCAGTCATACAGTTTTGGTCTCCAAATCTGAGGAAGGACATTATTGCCGTAGAGGGAGTGCAGAGACGGTTCACCAGACTGATTCCTGGGATGTCAGGACTGTCTTATGAAAGACTGGA
>JAWMAR010000332.1:1183660-1232142 GCA_036785375.1 Leucoraja ocellata
CTAGTCACCTGCCTCCAACCCGATATAAACAGCCATCCACCATTACCCTCTGGCTTCTCCCATTCAGCCACTGTTGAATCCATCTTGCTATTCCTGCATTTATACCCAACAGTTGAACCTTCTTAACCAACCTTCCATGAGGAACCTTGTCAAAGGCCTTACTAAAGTCCATATAGACAACATCCACTGCTTTACCCTCGTCAATTTCCCTAGTAACCTCTTCAAAAAATTCAAGAAGATTAGTCAAACATGACCTTCCAGGCACAAATCCATGTTGACTGTTCCTAATCAGACCCTGTTTATCTAGATGCTTATATATATTATCTCTAAGTATCTTTTCCATTAATTTGCCCACCACTGAAGTCAAACTAACAGGTCTATAATTGCTAGGTTTACTCTTAGAACCCTTTTTAAACAATGGAACAACATGCGCAGTACGCCAATCCTCGGGGACTATTCCCGTTTCTAATGACATTTGAAATATTTCTGTCATAGCCCCGGCTATTTCTACACTAACTTCCCTCAATGTCCTAGGGAATATCCTGTCAGGACCTGGAGACTTATCCACTTTTATATTTTTCAAAAGTGTCAGTACTTCTTTTACTTTGAACCTCATAGTATCCATAGCTACTCTACTAGTTTCCCTTACCTCACATAATTCAATATCCTTCTCCTTGGTGAATACCGAAGAAAAAAAAATTGTTCAATATCTCCCCCATCTCTTTTGGCTCTGCAGATAGCTGTCCACTCTATCTCTCCAATGGACCAATTTTATCCCTCGTTATCCTTTTGCTATTAATATAGCTGTAGAAACCCTTTGGATTTACTTTCACCTTACTTGCCAAAGCAACCTCATATCTTCTTTTAGCTTTTCTAATTTCTTTCTTAAGATTCTTTTTACATTCCTTATACTCCTCAAGCACCTCATTTACTTCATGCTGCCTATAATTATTGTAGATCTCCCTCTTTTTCCGAACAAGATGTCCAATTTCCCTTGAAAACCAGGGCTCTTTCCAATTTTTACTGTTTCCTTTCAACCGAACAGGAACATAAAGATTCTGTACTCTTAAAATTTCCCCTTTAAATGTCCTCCATTTCTCTTCTACATCTTTCCCATAAAACAACATGTCCCAGTTCACTCCTTTTAAATCATCTCGCATCGCATCAAAGTTAGCCTTTCTCCAATCAAAAATCTCAACCCTAGGTCCAGTTCTGACCCTCTCCATAATTATCTTGAAACTAATGGTATTTGTGATCACTGGACCCGAAGTGCTCCCCAACGCATACCTCCGCCACCTGTCCCATCTCATTTCCTAACAGGAGGTCCAGCACTGCCCCTCCTCTAGTAGGTACCTCTATGTATTGCTGCAAAAAACTATCCTGCACACATTTTACAAACTCCAACCCATCCAGCCCATTTACAGACCATCCTCATTTCCCCCTCAGTTTTCCACTAATTCCCCCCTCATTTTTCACTCTATTTTTCTCTATTTTCTCCTCATTTCTCCCCTCATTTTGCCCCGGAGTTTCTCTCTTTTCACCTCAATATCATGAGTGAAGAAAGCCAATGGTATGTTAGCATTCTCTCAGCATATGACAGTCCCGCCATCCCGGGAATTCACCTGGTGAACCTACGCTGGGCTCCCTCAATAGCAGAATGTCCTTCCTCAAATGAGGGGACCAAAACTGTACACAATACTCCAGGTGTGGTCTCACCAGGGCCTGTACAACTGCAGAAGGACCTCTTTGCCTCTAAGACTCAACTCCTCTTGTTATGAAGGCCAACTGGCTTTCTTCACTGCCTGCTGTACCTGCATGCTTACTTTCATAGACTGATGAACAAGGACCACCCAGATCCCGTTGCTATGAAGGCCAACGTGCCATTAGCGACGCGCCCGTATTTACAGAACTCTCTCTACATTCTCTCTCTACATTCTCTCCTCTACATCCTCTCCTCTCCTCTCCTCTCTCTCCTCTCCTCTCCTCTCCTCTCCTCTCCTCTCCTCTCCTCTCCTCTCCTCTCCTCTCCTCCTCTCCTCCCTCCCTCTCTCTCCTCTCCTCTCTCTCCTCCCTCCTCTCCTCTCCTCTCCTCTCCTCCTCACCTCTCCTTTCCCCCTCCCTCTCTCTCCTTCTCTAGTTGAAGCAGGGAGAGGAGGGCGAGAGTTTGGGGCCTAGTTCAAGATGGCCAACATTTAGGGCCTAGTCCAAGATGGCCAACATTTGGGGCCTAGTTCAAGATGGCCAACATTTGGGGCCTAGTTCCAAGATGGCCAACATTTGGGGCCTAGTTCCAAGATGGCCAACATTTGGGGCCTAGTTCCAAGATGGCCAACATTTGGGGCTTTGTTCCAAGATGGCCAACATTTGGGGCCTTTTTCCAAGATGGCCAACATTTGGGCCTAGTTCCATGATTCCACATCTCCAAGTTTGCGGATGACACGAAGCTGGGGGGCAGTGTTAGCTGTGAGGAGGATGCTAGGAGGCTGCTAGGTGACTTGGATAGGCTGGGTGAGTGGGCAAATGCATGGCAGATGCAGTTTAATGTGGATAAATGTGAGGTTATCCACTTTGGTGTCAAAAACAGGAAAGTAGACTATTATCTGAATGGTGGCCGATTAGGAAAAGGGGAGATGCAACGAGACCTGGGTGTCATGGTACACCAGTCATTGAAAGTAGGCATGCAGGTGCAGCAGGCAGTGAAGAAAGCCAATGGTATGTTAGCATTCATAGCAAAAGGATTTGAGTCTAGGAGCAGGGAGGTTCTACTGCAGTTGTACAGGGCCCTGGTGAGACCACACCTGGAGTATTGCGTACAGTTTTGGTCTCCTAATCTGAGGAAAGACCTTCTTGCCATAGAGGGGAGTACAGAGAAGGTTCACCAGACTGATTCCTGGGATGTCAGGACTTTCATATGAAGAAAGACTGGATAGACTCGGCTTGTACTCGCTAGAATTTAGAAGATTGAGGGGGGATCTTATAGAAACTTACAAAATTCTTAAGGGGTTGGACAGGCTACATGCAGGAAGATTGTTCCCGATGTTGGGCAAGTCCAGAACAAGGGGTCATAGTTTAAGGATAAGGGGAAATCTTTTAGGACCGAGATGAGAAAAACATTTTTTTTCACACCGAGAGTGGTGAATCTGTGGAATTCTCTGCCACAGAAGGTAGTTGTGAGGCCACACAGTTCATTGGCAATATTTAAGAGGGAGTTAGATGTGGCCCTTGTGGCTAAAGGGATCAGGAGGTATGGAGAGAAGGCAGGTACAGGATACTGAGTTGGATGATCAGCCATGATCATATTGAATGGCGAATAGTGCAGGCTCGAAGGGCCGAATGGCCTCTACTCCTGCACCTATTGTCTATGTTTCTGTGTTTCTATGATGTCCTCATATCAATAGAGAACAGACAATAGATGCAGGACGAGAGGCCATTCGGCCCTTCCAGCCAGCACCGCCATACAATGTGATCACGGCTGATCATACACAATCAGTTCCCCGTTCCTGCCTTCTCCCCATATCCCCTGACTTTCTCTCTCGCTATCATTAAGAGCCCGATCTAGCTCTCCCTTGAAAGAATTCTCTCCAGAGAACCGGCCTCCACCGCCCTCTGAGGCAGAGAATTCACAGACTCACAACTCTCTGGGTGGAAAAGTGTATCCTCGTCTCCGTTCTAAATGGCCGACTCCTTATTCTTAAACTGTGTGTGTGTGTGTGTGTGTGTGTGTGTGTGTGTGTGTGTGTGTGTGTGTGTGTGTGTGTGGTGTGTGTGTGTGTGTGTGTTGTTTTGTGTGTGCGGTGCGTGGCCCCACGGGCCCACAGCCGCTCCATTCTCTCAGCATATGACAGTCCCGCCATCCCGGGAATTCACCTGGTGAACCTACGCTGGGCTCCCTCAATAGCAAGAATGTCCTTCCTCAAATTAGGGGACCAAAACTGTACACAATACTCCAGGTGTGGTCTCACCAGGGCCCTGTACAACTGCAGAAGGACCTCTTTGCTCCTGGACTCAACTCCTCTTGTTATGAAGGCCAACAGGCCATTGGCTTTCTTCACTGCCTGCTGTACCTGCATGCTTACTTTCATAGACTGATGAACAAGGACCCCAGATCCCGTTGCTATGAAGGCCAACGTGCCATTAGCGACGCGCCCCGTATTTACAGAACTCTCTCTACATTCTCTCTCTACATTCTCTCTCTACATTCTCTCCTCTCCTCCCCACTCCTTTCCTCTCCTCTCCTTCTCCCCCCTCCCTCTCTCTCCTTCTCTAGTTGAAGCAGGGAGAGGAGGACGAGAGTTTGGGGCCTAGTTCAAGATGGCCAACATTTAAGGCCTAGTTCAAGATGGCCAACATTTGGGGCCTAGTTCCAAGATGGCCAACATTTGTGGCCTAGTTCCAAGATGGCCAACATTTGGGGCCTAGTTCCAAGATGGCCAACATTTGGGGCCTAGTTCCAAGATGGCCAACATTTGGGGCCTAGTTCCAAGATGGCCAACATTTGGGGCCTAGTTCCAAGATGGCCAACTTTGGGGCCTAGTTCCAAGATGGCCAACATTTGGGGCCTTGTTCCAAGATGGCCAACATTTGGGGCCTAGTTCCAAGATGGCCAACATTTGGGGCCTTGTTCCAAGATGGCCAACATTTGGGGCCTAGTTCCAAGATTCCACATTTCCAAGTTTGCGGATGCACGAAGCTGGGGGGCAGTGTTAGCTGTGAGGAGGATGCTAGGAGGCTGCAAGGTGACTTGGATAGGCTGGGTGAGTGGGCAAATGCATGGCAGATGCAGTTAATGTGGATAAATGTGAGGTTATCCACTTTGGTGTCAAAAACAGGAAAGTAGACTATTATCTGAATGGGTGGCCGATTAGGAAAAGGGGAGATGCAACGAGACCTGGGTGTCATGGTACACCAGTCATTAAAAGTAGGCATGCAGGTGCAGCAGGCAGTGAAGAAAGCCAATGGTATGTTAGCATTCATAGCAAAAGGATTTGAGTCTAGGAGCAGGGAGGTTCTACTGCAGTTGTACAGGGTCTTGGTGAGACCACACCTGGAGTATTGCATACAGTTTTGGTCTCCAAATCAAGGTAGCGGGGCGGGGCACCATGGTAACGGGGCGGGGCACCATGGTAACGGGGCGGGGCACCATGGTAACGGGGCGGGGCACCATGGTAACGGGGCGGGGCACCATGGTAACGGGGCGGGGCACCATGGTAACGGGGCGGGGCACCATGGTAACGGGGCGGGGCACATAGAGACATAGAAACATAGACAATAGGTGCAGGAGTAGAGGCCATTCGGCCCATCGAGCCTGCACCATTCGCCATTCAATATGATCATGGCTGATCATCCAACTCAGTAGTCCCGTAACTGCCTTCTCTCCATACCCCCTGATCCCTTTAGCCACAAGGGCCACATCTAACTCCCTCTTAAATATAGCCAATGAACTGTGTGGCCTCAACTACCCTCTGTGGCAGAGAGTTCCACAGATTCACCACTCTCTGTGTGAAAAAAGTTCTTCTCATCTCGGTTTTAAAAGATTTCCTCCTTATCCTTAAACTGTGACCCCTTGTTCTGGACTTCCCCAACATCGGGAACAATCTTCCTGCATCTAGCCTGTCCAACCCCTTAAGAATTTTGTAAGTTTCTATAAGATCCCCCCTCAATCTTCTAAATTCCAGCGAGTACAAGCAGAGTCTATGCAGTCTTTCTTCATATGAAAGTCCTGACATCCCAGGAATCAGTCTGGTGAACCTTCTCTGTACTCCCTCTATGGCAATAATGTATTTCCTCAGATTAGGAGACCAAAACTGTACGCAATACTCCAGGTGTGGTCTCACCAAGACCCTGTACAACTGCAGTAGAACCTCCCTGCTCCTAGACTCAAATCCTTTTGCAATGAAAGCTAACATACCATTGGCTTTCTTTACTGCCTGCTGCACGTGCATGCCTACTTTCAATGACTGGTGTACCATGACACCCAGGTCTCGCTGCATCTCCCCCTTTCCCAATCGGCCACCATTTAGATAATAGTCTGCTTTCCTGTTTTTGCCAGCAAAATGGATAACCTCACATGTATCCACTTCAATTCCCTCATCCAGATCATTAATATATATTGTAAATAGCTGGGGTCCCAGTACTGAGCCTTGCGGTACCCCACTAGTCACTGCCTGCCATTGTGAAAAGGACCCGTTTACTCCTACTCTTTGCTTCCTGTTTGCCAGCCAGTTCTCTATCCACATCAATACTGAGCCCCCAATGCCGTGTACTTTCGGTAGGCGGCGCGGCTCTGGTCAGCAGCGGCCTCTGCAGCCTGTCCGCGTTTTTATTATTTTTTGTCTGTTTTTATGTAGTTTTTGTTATTTTATGTTGGGGTGTGTGTGTGTTGGGGGGGGGGGGGCCGGGGGTGGGGGTGGGGGGGGGGGGGGGGAACTTTTGAATCTCTCCCTGCACTGGAGACCCGACCTTTTCTCGTCGGGTCTCAGGTGTCGTTGGGGCCGCAACGAGGAGCGGCCTCCAACGGGAAGAAGCCGGGGACTCAGGTGCCGACTCACCTCGCTGTCGCGGAGCTGGCCGAGACCGGAGCGGGTGGAGCGGTGGAGGAGCGTTGCCGCTGCTGCTGCTGCTGCCTGCCGATGCGAAGGCTGCTGCTGCGGGTCTGCGGACGGCGGGAACCGGGAGCCCGCGGATCCCTGGAGGGAGACCGCTTTTCGGGGCTCCTGCAACGGCGACTTCCCCCGCCCGAGTTGCGGGGTTGAAGAGCTCCTGGAGCGGGGCCTAACACCATTGCCCCCGCGCGGCTGGAATGGCCGCGGGACTTTGCGAGCGCACACCGAGGGTTCCAACACCAAGACCCGGTGTGCGACCTCGCACCACCCGGCGTGGCTTCAATGGCCGCGGGACAATTGCCATCGCCAGCCGGGGGCTTTGACTTTGACTCTGACATCGGGGGGGGGAGAGTGCAGTGGAGAGATAAGTTTTTTTTGGCCTTCCATCACAGTTATGTGATGGATGTTTATGTTAAATGTAATTATGTTGTGTCTGGGGTCTATTTGTGTGTAATGTATGGCTGCAGAAGCGGCATTTCGTTTGGACCTCCAGGGGTCCAAATGACAATTAAATTGACTCTTGACTCTTGACTCTTTAAGTTTGTATACTAATCTCTTATGTGGGACCTTCTCGAAAGCCTTCTGGAAGTCCAGATACACCACATCCACTTGTTCTCCCCTATCCACGCTACTAGTTACATCCTCGAAAAATTCTATAAGATTCGTCAGACATTCGTCAGAAGCATATATATGCTTTAAATTGGATTGGTGCGTTTTTGAAAGGTGAAGGCTGTGCGATCACTGATCACTGGCCTTGGGAGTACCCGGTGAGGGAGTGGAGCGACTAAGTGGGGAGAGCGTGTGGAAGAAGGGGGTCCCCCCTCCCAGGGTAGGAACCTTTTGAAATGTGATGTATTAAAATCATGTTTTAGTGCACTGTAGAAGAATGATTTCAATGATTTTTGTATGAAGTCTTTTTAAGAGGTAACATTTTAATGGGTAACTTTATTGACACAAAGGGTGATGGGTGTATGGAACAAGCTGCCAGAGGAGGTAGTTGAGGCAGGGACCATCCCAACATTTAAGACAAGGTTAGACTGATCCATGGATAGGACAGGTTTGGAGGTATGGACCAAAAGCAGGTGGCGTAGCTGGGACATGTTGGCGGGTGTGGGCAAGTTGCACCGAAGGGCCTGTTTTCACACTGTATCACTCTATGACTACATTATACCTCCACCGTGCATGAATGCTTCAAAATCAAGTGATCGAGTTTGATTGCAATATACTCAAGCAGAGAAACATAGAAAATAGGTGCAGGAATAGGCCATCGGCCCTTCGAGCCAGCACTGCCATTCAATATGATCATGGCTATTCATCTAAAATCAGTACCTCTTTCCTGTTTTATCCCCATATCCTTTGATGTCGTTATCCCCCAAAACTAAATGTAACTCTCTCATGAAAACATCCAGTGAATTGGCCTGCACTGCCTTCTGTGGCAGAGAATTCCACATTCACAACTCTCTGCGTGAAGAAAGTTTGTTCTCATCTCAGTCCTAACTGCCCTCCCCCCCCCCCCCCCCCCCTTTAATCTTAAACTGTGACCGCTGGTTCTGAACTCCCCCAACATCGTGAACATCTAGATGCTTTCACCAACCACCCCCATTTGCAGTCCACTATCTTCCACCGTTTCTACCCAGTGCTTGGTACTTACTTCCAGCAGCCACCGGTTGTCCTCCAGGATGTACCGAGCTGCAGCCTGATCCATGCCGGTCACCCGGGCGAATTTGGCACATAGACTCTCACGGCAGCGGCGCGACGCCTCCGACGGCCCGGGACTTGCCTGCTCCATGTCCAGAGCCGCAGCGAGCGACTCGCCAGCCCCGCAAACGCTCTACAGCCCCGCAAACACTGGCAGCCCGGCAAACACTCGCCAGTCCCGGCTCCCCGCATCTGTTCCCGCCGCTGGTTCTGCTCCCATCCCTCCATCAGCCCCGGGCTCTCCAACACCCGCGGACCATGCAGTTTATCCGAGTTTTGAAATTTTCGTTGATTACAGAATTTCTCATCATAGAGCGTGAGACATTTCTGATCGGCGTGAGGGAGGGCGTGAGTTTGCTTGAGGGTGTGATTCTCACGCGCAAAGCGTGAGAGTTGGCAGCCCTGCTTTCTTTTTTTATATTAGTTTTCATTTTTTATTTATTAGAATCAAATGTACAAAAATATAACCAACGGCATATAAAATGATCCAGTTATCGGACAGCTTCAATTGGAACTATTTAGCTTTAGTTGGAAGAAAGGTAAGGAGAAAAAGCAAGAAAGAGAAATAGTGAAATGTACAAAAATTAAACCACTAGATTACCAAAGTATTGTAGCCAAAGAGTGAATAAATGAAAGCTAGAAGTGATGCATAGAAAAACAAATAAAAGGACAAAAAGAAAAAGAAAAAAGTGGTGATATACCTGCCTCACATCCCTCCCCACCCACCTCACCCAACCCGTAATTAGCTTTAAATCCAAAGTTGTGTTGTGCCATGCTATCCTTGTAATAAATCAATGAATGGTGTCCATGTCTTCGAAACATGCTCTGGTTTATCTTCCAAGACAAGTCTATTATTGTCAAGATGTAGCGTCTCGGACATGTTTGTAATCCACATCTTAAGAGTAGGGACTCATGCATGTTTCCAAAATGTAAGTATTCGTTTTTTTTGCCCTTCTCAGGCCATAATGAAGGAAACGTCTTTGAAATAGTGATAGGTCAGAACAGGCTTCTGAAGTACCTAGATTTTGAATTTTTTTCAAAAATTCCTCTCCAGAAGTTATGTAACTTTATACAAGAGACTGGGTTATAGTTGCTTCCTGAAGAAGACATTTATAGCAAATAGGAGATGCATTTGGAAAGATCTTATTCAGTTTAGACTTTGAATAATAGAGTCTATGCAATATTTTAAATTGAATTAACGAATGCCTAACGTTGATCGAACAGCTGTGTATATATAGGTGTTCCTCCCATCTGTCATTACATTATTTAGGATCAGCTCATCTTCCCAAGCTCTAAGTGTGGACACAATCCGCTAATTGTAGGTGGGGACCATTAAAGGAGAGAGAGAGGGAGAGGGTGTGAGGGGGAGAGTGTGGAGCGAAAAGGAGTGTGGGAAGGAGAAGGGGATGGAGGGGGAGGAGTGGGGGAAGGAGGGTGGGAAGGAGAGGGAGACGGAATCCAGGCGAGGAGGGGGTAACATGAGGGGATAGCACGTAGGCAGAGCAGGAGGGGCTGAGACCTAGGGGGACTGAGGTGATGAGGAAGTGGATCAGGATTTGAGGGAGAGGAGGAAACAGGAAGGGGAAAACAGGAGGAGATGGGAGTAGGAGGGGCAAGATGGAGGGGGAGTACGGAGGAATAGGAGGGGGTGGATGCAGGAGCAGGGGCAGGATGGGAGCAGGAGGGGGAGTGTGATGGGGAGCAGGCGGGGGAGGGGGATACGAGGCAGGGTGCAGGGGCGGGGGCAGGATGGGAACAGGAGGGGGAGTGGGATGGGGAGCAGGCGGGGGGAGATACAGGGCAGGGTGCAGGAGCGTAGGCAGGATGGGGAGTGGGATGGGGAGCATGCGGGGGGATACGGGGCAGGGTGCAGGAGCGGGGGCAGGGTGGAGGAGACTGATGGTTGATCAGGATAAGGAAGAAGAAGGGGAGAATACGGGAGGGTAAACTGATGGAGAAAGGTCTGGGAGTGGAGGGGGAGAATGGAGTGAATGAAGAATGGACACAGGTGGGTTAGGTCACCTATTTCTGCTCAAATCATCAACAATCCGACAGGAAATCTGGAATTGGCAAATGTTTGTTGATTTCAGCAAATATTAGCAACGTGGACATGAAGAAACATTACAAGTATTAAACTATAATAAACCATTTACCTTTCATTTACAGGCAGTAAAGCAATAACAGACATTGCTGTGTGAATGAACAGTTTGAACAATGAATGAATGAATTAATATGTTTATTGGCCAAGTATTCACATACAAGGAATTTTCTTTGGTGCTCCGCCCGCATGTGACAACATGAACAGCAGCAAGGAGCAGTACAACGTGGCATGCAGGCAGGCAGACACGGCAGCGTCTACGCCGGTAGATAGGTAGGTAGCATCAAGCAGTTGCTGCTGTTGCTGCTGTTGTTGCTGCTGCTGTTGCTGTTGCCGTTGTTACCGCTGTTGCTGCTGTTGTTGCTGCTGTTGTTGCTGCTGCTGTTGCTGCTGTTGTCACCATTAATCCACAGCAGAAGCGGGGGCCACTGATGATAAAGTCACATCTGGGATCCTGCAGGTCCGGCTGCAATGCCCCCGTCCCCCACTGGGGGCATCACCGGCCTGGTAGCATCAGCAGCACCACGTACCCGGGTCACGTGACAGTGGGCAGGGTCGCCTCTGACATCACCGCCCGGCCGGCCCGGGAAGCGTCAGGGTTTAAAGGGG
Organism: Leucoraja ocellata; assembly: GCA_036785375.1. NCBI lineage: Eukaryota > Metazoa > Chordata > Chondrichthyes > Rajiformes > Rajidae > Leucoraja > Leucoraja ocellata. The sequence goes on from JAWMAR010000332.1 coordinate 1,194,668, forward strand.
AGGATGGGCGGCCGTTTAAAGGGGAGGGGCAGGGAATCGGCCAACAATATTCCAGTCCCCAGGGCGGTGACGTTTACACCCAGACATGTTCACACGCACACACTCAGTCCGCGTCTGGTTCCCCGCAGACTCTGCAACTGGTTCTGTCCGTCTGTACTGAACTGATTCCCCTCCAGGCTGAAACATGTGGAGGAATAAAGAGGAAATAAACAGATGAAACAACAGTGTCAATAACAGGGACTGGGGTTGATATTTCAACAACATTTACAGAACACAATCACAGGGGAAAGAAGCCCGCGGATGGATGGATGGATGGATGGATCCCCTGATATTAGATCACATTAAACATTAACACAAACACTCACATGATCTGCTCCAGACTCGGGAGGGTCAGTATGAGGCGGCGGAGAGCGGGGACACATCGGTCTGTGAGGGAGTTGTGTGTCAGGTCCAGCTTCGTCAGTGAGGGCTTTGTACTGAGAGCGGAGACGAGATCCTCGGCTCCAGAATCTGTGAGATCAACATTCATCAGCCTGGAGATGAGAGAGAGTGAGGGTGAGGGACACAGAGAGACAGGAGACGGTGCAAATCCCCAGTGTTTATCAGTGACACAATTACTGATCATATTAATGTTCAGTGTCAGACACCCAGTGAGTGTAAACACAATCTCTCACAGTCTGGGACTTACCGCAGTGTCTGTATTTTACAGTCCGGGTTCCTCAGAGCATCAGACACCAGTTTCACTCCGGAATCTCCCAGTTTATTCCCACTCAGGTGCAGCCCCGTCACCGTATGGTTTGTACTGAGAGCAGAGGCGAGATCCTTGGCTCCAGAATCTGTGAGACCGACATAGCCCAGCCTGGAGATGAGGGAGAGTGAGGGTGAGGGACAGAGAGACAGGAGACGGTGCAAATCCCCAGTGTTTATCAGTGACACAATTAATCATATTAATGTTCAGTGTCAGACACCCAGTGAGTGTAAACACAATCTCTCACAGTCTGGGACTTACCACAGTGTCTGTATTTTACAGTCCGGGTTCCTCAGAACATCAGACACCAGTTTCACTCCGGAATCTCCCAGTTTATTCCCACTCAGGTTCAGCTCCGTCACCGTATGGTTTGTACTGAGAGCGGAGACGAGATCCTTGGCTCCAGAATCTGTGAGACCGACACTGTCCAGCCTGGAGATGAGAGAGAGTGAGGGTGAGGGACACAGAGAGACAGGAGACGGTGCAAATCCCCAGTGTTCATCAGTGACACACTTACTGATCATATTAATGTTCTGTGTCATAGATACATAGACAATAGGTGCAGGAGGATGCCATTCAGCCCTTCGAGCCAGCACCGCCATTCAATGTGATCATGGCTGATCGTCCCCAATCAATAACCCGTGCCAGCCTTCTCCCTGTATCCCTTGATTCCACTAGCCCATAGAGCTCTATCTAACTCAGATCGAGTCAGACACCCAGTGAGTGTAAACACAATCTCTCACAGTCTGGGACTTACTCCAGTGTCTGTATTTTACAGTCCGGGTTCCTCAGAGCATCAGACACCAGTTTCACTCCGGAATCTCCCAGTTCATTCCCACTCAGGTACAGCCCCGTCACCGTATGGTTTGTACTGAGAGCGGAGACGAGATCCTCGGCTCCAGATTCTGTGAGATCGACATAGTCCAGTCTGGAGATGAGAGAGAGAGTGAGGGTGAGGGACACAGAGAGACAGGAGACGGCGCAAATCCCCAGTGTTTATCAGTGACACAATTACTGATCATATTAATGTTCAGTGTCAGACACCCAGTGAGTGGGAACACAATCTCTCACAGTCTGGGACTTACCGCAGTGTCTGTATTTTACAGTCCGGGTTCCTCAGAGCATCAGACACCAGTTTCACTCTGGAATCTCCCAGGTCGTTGCCTCCCAGTCTAAACACAAACAGACAGAGTAAGAAACAAACTGATCCAAACCCGGGGCTGAGATAGATAACTTTTCCCAAACGGATATTTGTGGAAGCATCTCAGCACATTATTGAATAAATCTCTGTGGTTGCGGTGTTTGGAGACTTTCACCATTTATTCTCATTCCCCGACCGACGACCAGGAAATGTGGTCGACTCCGGCCCCCCTCCCCCGCCCCCCCTGCAGAGAACGGCTGCAACACGCGTGACCCGGGGGAGGGGGGGCGGAGTCAACCACTGGTGACCTGGGGGAGGGGGGAGGGGGGACGGAGTCAACCACTGGTGACCTGGGGGAGGGGGGGGTGGAGTCAACCACTGGTGACCTGGGGGAGGGGGGGACGGAGTCAACCACTGGTGACCTGGGGGAGGGGGGGACGGAGTCAACCACTGGTGACCTGGGGGAGGGGGGGACGGAGGTTAAAATAGGAGGGGTTACCCCCCGAGCACAGTGACGGCCGCTCGGCCCCATAGAAGGGTTGCTGTACTTAGTAACAAAATAGTGGAACAATTTTACAGTTCAGTGTTAGCATCAAACGGACAGTTACCCCAAGTACTGACACTTGTGCAGAACCGGTCCCAGCCGCTGGAGACCTTCACACTGAATGTTGCAGCTATCCAGATCGAGGTGTTTGATTGTATCACAGAGCCTGATGGCATGAGACAGGACCGCACAGTCAATCGGGGTCAGTCCCAGTCCACAGAATGAAAGTGTTTCCACAGATCCCAGTGTCTGCTGAGCCAGTGCAGGATTCTGAGACTCAAACAGGTAGTGCAGCGTGTTCAGGAGGCTCCGTTTATCAGCTTCACTCTCTGCGTTTCCAGCCCGGCGTTTAACCTCCTCCTTCACCCAGTCAATCACTCGGCAGATTGTTTGATGAGGGAATTTACCCAGAAACTCCTCCAGGATCCAAGCTGTCCGTGGGGAGGAGAGACCAGCGACAAAACGGAGAAATACTTCAAATCGCCCGTCTGTCGTGCTGTGGGCTTCAGACAGGAGTTTCACGATATTCCCGGGATCTACAGTCAGGAATTGTGTGAGTGCGGCTACAAACTCTTGGATGGTGAGGTGCGGGAAGGTGTACACCACGCTCCGGGCTGAATCCGCTCTCTCCAAAAGTTCCATCAGGAACCCGGACAGGAACTGGGAAGGCTGCAGATTGTATTCGATCAAATCTCCATCTGTGAACACAATCTTCTTCTTAGCCACTCCAGTGAAGGCCATCTGACCAACCCTCAGTAACACCTCACGGAGGCTCTCAATCTCACGGCCATGGTTTTTCAGGATGTTGTAAATAAAGTAGCAATATAGTTGTGTGATGGTCTTGGGAACTCGCTGCGGGTCCCGGTGTGTTTGTGTGAAGAAGGGGCCCAGTGTCAGGACAAGGATCCAGCAGTAGGAGGGGTTGTAGCTCATGGTGTACAGGATCTCGTTCTCCTTCACATGTTTTAAAACAGCTGCTGCCACCGTCTGATCTTCAAAATACCTGGTGAAATATTCCTTCCGTTCCTCACCAACAAATCCCAGGATTTCAGCCCGGACACTGATCTCTGCCTTTTCCAGTAAATGTAACGCAGTGGGGCGGGTGGTCACTAGCACTGAACACCCTGGGAGCAGCTTGTGCTGGATTAAACTGTACACAATGTCAGACACTTCACACCACCACTCGGGATCTGGACACTGGTGCTTAGGTTCTGTGTCTCTCCGACTGTCAGCAAAATCGATTCTGCCCTTGAATTCATCCAGACCATCCAATATAAACAGCAATCCCTCTGGGTTCTTCCAGACCTCCCGCAGCATATTCCCAAAGTATGGATACTGATCCAGAATCAGTTCCCTCAGGTTTACTCTGCAGTTAATAGTGTTCAAATCCCGGAATTTAAAACTGAAGACAAACTGGAATTGTGGGTATATTTCCCCTGTGGCCCAGTCATGAACAATCTTTTGCACCATTGTTGTTTTTCCGATCCCCGCGACTCCGGCTACTGTTGCTGAACTCCCAGATCGGGATTTACTCCGGGTAAAGCTGCTGTGGAACAATTGATCAGTCCTGATTTTTTCCAGTTCTCCCCGGAGACATTCCTCTCTGCACTCTTCATGGTCCCGGCCTCTTGCCAGCAGCTCATGTTCCACCAGTGTCCGATCTCGAACAGTGGAGATGATTGTGAGCTCAGCGTATCGATCTAGCAGCAGGAAATCCTTAACCTTCTTGTTCATCAGGATGGTGTTCACACTCAGTGTTTCAGTCTGTGCTCGCAGTGTCTCCTTGTGTTTCTGTTGAACATCTTGCATGGGAACAGGCAGATAATGGACACAATGTTAGATGGCTCAACCCAAAACTCAACATTCATGAACAATCATCAGTACTGCTGTAGATTTGGGAGGAACAACAGCAGCAACAGATTAGCAAGAGATACCACTGATTGGCTCTAGCCCAAGTGTGAGGAGAGGGGTGAAAACAGTTAAAAGGCCAAGGACGCACAGTCTTTGTTCAGTACTGCTGGAGATTTGGGAGGAACAACAGCAGCAACAGATTAGCAAGAGATACCACTGATTGGCTCTAGCCCAAGTGTGAGGAGAGGGGTGAAAACAGTTGAAAACTGAGGAATTTTTCTGGTGGCGACATGCTTTGCTAGCAGTCGCAAATCTTTTAGCTCCGCTGAAAAAATCGCGATTTTTCGCGTTAAAATCGGGTTTGGAGGTCGGGACCGATCTTAAAGACTTACCGGAGTTTCATGTCGCGGTGCTGATGACGTCATCAGTAAGCGCCGTGGATTTAACGGAGGGAAACCGATTTTAAATGAAAAATACAGCTACAGGTCAGAGTCCTCAGAGGAAAGTGTCAAAACAACTTCTGAAGACTAAGGAACACCAAGAAACTGCAACACTAACCTCTGGAGTGGATTCTGGAATGGCTACACGATCTAAGACTGAGTTGATCACAAAAGAGAAAACTGAAATGGAGGAATTAAGGAACTCGGTAAGAGATTTGAAAGAAGATGTGAAAGCTGGAAATTTAAACTTGATTGCTGGTAATGAAAAAATACTCGCGGGCATTGGCGCTCTGCAAAAAAAAGTTGATGATGTGCAAGAAGAGCTAACGGGGAAAATTACTAAGGTGGCAGAAGAGTCCACAAAGATGTTTGAGGCTGTGCATGAAGCTATTTCCGCAAATGCAAATGCAGTGAAAGATTTGGAAGCTGTTGTGGAAGAGATGGCTGGAGAAATGGAGGCAATGAAATCAGAATTACACAGCCTTAAGAGCCAATTTACAAAAATATCTGATAAATGTGTTGACCTAGAAGCTCGCTCAAGACGTCAAAATATACGAATACGTGGAGTGAAAGAGGGAGCTGAGGGGGAAAACGCTCGTGAGTACACTGCCAATTTAATTAAACATGTACTCAATTTACCTGAAGCACCAGTAATTGAAGAAGCACATCGACGACCTAGATTTAAACCAAGATTCCAAGGAGAACAAGCCTACCCACGACAGATTATAGTCAAACTTCGGGATATCCCAACAGTGGAAGCGCTGTTGAAAAAAATTAAATACGGAGAGAAGATGATATATGGAAATGATTCTATTAAACTTCTACGGGACTACCCTTATGAGATTGTGCTAAAGAGAAGAAAGTTCTCACAGACCAGAGAAGCTCTCTACGGTGTCAAGGGCGTCATATCTGGTGTGTTGTATCCGGCTAGGATGCGTATCACTTTTAAGTGAATCTCAAAAACATTCACCAATCCGGTAGAATCTCTTAAATACGCACAAGAAATCGTTGTTAAGGCAGCAGCAGAAGAAGATTGATCACCAGACGTCATGAACTAATTAATGTGCTTATTCCCCCAACAAGAATATTAGTAGAAAATGTAAAAAGGGAATAACATCAAGATTTAAAAATGGCTATTTGCAACAGATTTTCCATGAGACTTGTCTAGACATTATAATCTTCTCTCGAATTTAATTCAAGGACATGCGATGTTTAAACCAGGATAACAGAAATAAGCAGATCTGCCGAAGCTGAGAGAGAGTGAAAAACATCACATGGCCTACCTACATATTTTCATAGACTGTGTAAATATAGAGAATTATTACTAATTAATTACTAACAATACTAATAAATAATACAGAAACTGTTATTGATAAATATGTGTTATAACGTAGATAACATTGTAATCTCACAGGTTCCGCAGCTCGAGTGGGGAGGGGAAGAAACTCAGACACCTGGCTTAATTCCAGGAGCCTGACTCTGGTTAACCCTTTCAACGAACAGCTCACTTTTAACAATACTAAAACCAATTACAAATAGTTAAGAGATAAAGAGAGAGGAATATGTGTAACTGAATAATTGATTAGATTTGATAAGTCGGAATGAAACATATATATATATATATACTGTAATGGGGTGAAATAGAACTGATTTGGAAACGGTACCTACCCCCTAGGTTATGAGCAATAAATTCAGCGGGGCTAACCTCATAACAGCTACGCCGGAAGCAATATTGATGTCATATCCCACAGACGAGTGGGCCACTCACTACGGTGTAGGAAATCCAGACACCGTACATTTATTTTATATACTTTTTTTTTATTACCACAATATGTCACATCTATGTGTTTTTTTTTCAAGGACAATCGCAGAGGGGAACTACCAAGAAAGTCTATAATATAAATGCTTCCAAAATAAGAGTCCTGAGGTATGGATGCACCATAATAAGTACGGTCATTAAAATTGGTAAAAATGTATGACGACAATCAAAGGAAAATGGGAGGAGTCACACTATGTAGTTGGAATATAAGGGGTATTAATGAACCTATTAAAAGGGGCAAGATACTAGCTCAGTTGAAAGCATACAACACGGACATTTCGTTCCTACAGGAAACTCATCTTAAACATCAAGATCAGACGAGATTGAGGGCTAACTGGATAGGCCAAACATTTCACTCTTCATTCACTTCTAAATCTAGAGGCACTGCAATTATTATCCGTAAAGGAATCCCATTTAAATCAAAGAATACTATTTCAGATAAGGAAGGGAGATATCTTATAGTAGCAGCAGAGATCAATAATATGCCAATTACGCTGGTAAATATATATGCGCCCAATTTTGATAACCCTCAATTTTTTACTAAAATTATGAATAAAATTGCCGAATTTAATTATCAAAATGTTATAATCGGAGGAGACTTCAACTGTGTTTTAGACCCTTATTTAGATAAATCGATGCAAAAACAAAAAGGTAATATGAAATCTAAAACCAGTGAACTCTTACATACATATATGGAAAACACAAATATAGCAGATGTATGGAGGATTGCAAATCCGACGGGAAGGGACTACTCGTTCTATTCAACGGTGCATAAAACATATTCACGGATAGATTATTTTCTTGTGGATACAAAATTAATTACACACACTATGAATCCTAAATACCACATTAATGTGATTTCAGACCACTCTCCTTTAACCTTTGTTTTAAAATTAGAAGGAATGTCTATGAATAAATCGTTCTGGAGGTTTAATTCGCAACTTTTAAAAGACCCACAAGGGAGTATATATCTAAAAAAACAGATGGACTTATTCTTTGAGATAAATGATACACCAGATATATCCCCCACGCTATTATGGGAATCCTTTAAAGCATTTATTAGAGGAGTCATTATTTCATTTCAAGCTTACCAAAATAAAAAGAATAAGAAAGAACAAAGACATTTAGAAGAACAAATAAAACAATTAGATACAGATAATGCTAAAGATCCAACTATGGATAAACATAATAAAATCCTATTATTGAAATTCAAGCTGAATAAATTATTGTCAGAGAAAGTTATAACATTATTCCAAGTTACAAAACAAGAACACTTTGAATTCGGGGACAAACCCCACAAACTCTTAGCACGCCAGTTGAAAAAACGGGAAAAAGAGAATGCAATACTAAAGATTAAATCAGATAGTGGGGAATTATTAACACTACCCAAGGATATCAATAAAAGATTTGCTCAATTCTACGAAAATTTATATACATCTAAAACGTCAATAGATAATAATAAAATTTCAGAATTTCTGGAAGATTGTAACCTTCCAAAATTAGAATTGAGGGAACAAGAGGAACTGGGAGCAATAATTACTTCTAAGGAGATAGAAGACACAATAAAAACACTAAAGAATGGTAAAACACCAGGACCAGACGGATTCAGTAGTGAATTCTATAAAGCCTTTTATGATATAGTTACCCCACGATTACAGAAAATGTATACACACGCTTTTAAAGAGCAAAGCTTACCCGAAACATTAGCAGAATCAACGATCACATTAATACTTAAAAAAGATAAAAACATAGAAGAACCAGGCTCATATAGAGCTATTGCTTTGTTAAATACGGATCAAAAAATAATAGCGAAAACACTAGCCAGTAGATTAAGCAGGTACGTTAGTAGATTAATAAATGGAGATCAAACAGGATTTATACCTAAGAGACATTCATTTAATAATTTGAGACGTTTGCTTAACATAATGCACTCACATAAACCTCACAACCAAGAGTTATCTATTATCTCACTGGACGCAGAAAAAGCGTTTGATCAAGTAGAATGGGATTATATGATTAAAGTATTGCAAAAATTCCAATTGGGAGAAAACTTTATCGCATGGATAAAACTATTATATAACAAACCTACGGCTAGAATATTAACTAATAATATCTTATCCTCGAAATTTGAACTATCAAGGGGCAATAGACAAGGATGCTCATTATCACCGCTGTTATTTGCTTTGATAATTGAACCCCTTGCTGAAAAAATAAGAACACATCCGGATATTTATGGTTATAATACAAAATACTCAAAGAATAAAATATCCCTATATGCCGATGATGTACTATTGTACATCACAAAACCACAAATTAGTATACCAAACATATTAAACTTAATTGAGGACTTTGGATCCTTTTCAGGATATAGAATAAATTGGAACAAAAGTGAAATCATGTCGATAAAACCAAAAGACTCAACACAGCTTCGGAAATTTCCCTTTAAAATAGCCACAGAAAAATTCAAATATTTGGGAATTGAAATTACTAGAAATTACCAGGATATGTTTAAAGCCAATTATAATCCTTTACTCAAGAAATTGAATAATCTGATTAAATTCTGGAAAACACTTCCGATGTCCTTAATAGGCAGAATAAATGCTATTAAAATGGTTTTCTTACCACAAATTCTATACCTATTTCAATCAATACCTATATACCTCCCAAAAAAGTTTTTCAAAAAATTGGACTCAGACATTACAAATTTTATATGGGATTATAAATCCCATAGAATACAAATAGCACACCTTAATAAACGAAAAGAGCTGGGGGGTCTAGCGCTCCCTAATTTTATGTATTATAACTGGGCAGTAAATATTAAAAATATGATTCACCTGCTGGACAATTCTGCACAGCAGGCGGACTGGATGGTAATGGAAAAAGGGGACTGCTCCCCGAGTAATATAGGAGCGACCATCCTCTCACCAATAAATTTGAATAATAAAAAATATAATAAAAATCCAATTATACATAACACAATAAGAACATGGAAACAAATAAAACAGAATTTAAAATTAAGAAACCTATCTCTTTTAATACCAATAGTCAATAATCCATCGTTTAAACCATCAATCATAGACAAATCATTTATACAATGGGAAAGAATGGGAATTAAAACGCTCGAAGATCTGTATGAATTAGGGAATTTACTATCATTTCAACAACTACAACTGAAATATAATTTGAAAAATAACCAATATTTTAAATATCTTCAAATTTGTGATTATCTGAAAAAACACACAAAAGACTATCATAATATGTCTTCCGACTTATTGGATGAAGCAATGAAGACCAAGGCGGAATCAGCTAATTTAATATCGTACTTATATAATATCATTTTAAACATAGAAATACCCACAACAGATGGAATTAGAAAAGATTGGGAACAAGAATTAGCTATAAAAATCTCAAAAGAGACCTGGGATAATCATTTACTACAGGTGCATAAATGTTCGATCAACGTACGGCATACGCTCATTCAATTTAAAACATTACATAGATTATATTATTCAAAAACTAAATTAAATAAAATCTTCCCTAATGTTTCACCAATCTGTGATAAATGCCTATGTCAAGAAGCTACCATAGCGCACTCTTTTGTTTTTTGTACAAAAATCCAAAAATTCTGGTATGAAATATTTGATATTTTTTCAAAATTGATCAAAATAAAACTGGTACCAAAACCAGAATGGATTATCTTCGGAATATCGGAAGATAACCCTGAATTAAACGTGTTTCAGAAGAATTTATTTAATTACGGGCTAATAATGGGAAAAAAGCTTATACTTAAATTCTGGAAAAATGCGCCGACACCAACAATAAAAATGTGGATATCAAATATGTTTGAAACATTACATCTGGAAGAGATGAGATTCCTCCTAGCAGGTAAAGCAGACCAATTCCAAAAGACGTGGTCTATGTTTCTGGACCTATTACAAGTATGAGGTGCAATAGTAATCTAAAAAAAAAAACAAATATATAAATAAGCGGAATCAGGACCTGGTAACGGGAGGTAAAATAACAAAAACAGACTTGGTTGGTAGTCCCCTTTCTGCGGAGTTTAATGTTATAATAGAGCGATTGTTTCTACTTTCTCTTTCTCTCTTTTCTAGGGTCTATTTTCTCACTTTACTTCCTTCTCTAACTTCTTTCCTAAGGGGCTTTCTTTTCCTTACACTCTTGCACTGCACGACTCTCTTGCACTTTCTTTACTTTCCTTACTTCTACCTTTTTCTTAAAGCTCTAAAAAAAAAAAAATGAAGCGGTACAAAAAATGTATCAAGATATATGTGTTGTGTAGAATTGTAATTTACCGTACTTCTAATAAAAATAAAATAAAAAAATAAAAAAAAAAGAAAACTGAGGAATTTGCTCTGTAAATTGGTAAATCAGGCAATTTATCAGTCAATTTAAGCAGGACAGCTCTTTGCGAGCGGCAGTGAGTGAGCGGCCTAGTGAGGGAAGTGCCCTGTGAGAAAAGTGTGAGTCTTTGGCTCGAGAGTCTTGTGAGAAAAGTGTGAGTCTTTGGCTCGAGAGTCTTGTGAGAAAAGTGTGAGTCTTTGGCTCGAGAGTCTTCGGAGAGGAGACCACGCAATACGCTTGAGAGGGAGACGAAAGAAGGAGATGGCAGGCAAGCTGATTCAGTGCGATGCTTGCAGTATGTGGGAGGTCAAGGACACCGCTGGTGCCTCTGGCTGCTACAAATGCGAAAAGTGCATCCAGGTAGAGCTCCTGAAGGGCCGTGTTGGGGAACTGGAGAAGCAAGTGGATGACCTCTGGTTCGTACGAGAAACTGAGTCGTTCCTCGACAAGTCCTACAGTACGATTGTTACACCTAAGGTACTGGAAGAGAGAAGGTGGGAGACAGTGAGAAAGGGAGGAAAGCATGGAATGCCAACGTCCCCGGGTGATGTACCTCTTGTAAACAGGTTCATCCGCTTAGAAGCTGTTGGGACGGAAGACGTGAGCGGCGGACTGGCCTGTGATGCGAATAGGGCTGTTGAGCCAAAACCAAAAAGGCCTAAGGCAGGCAAGGCCATTGTAGTGGGAGACTCCATCGTGAGAGGTACGGACAGGGGTTTCTGCGGCAACAGAAGGGATGCGAGGATGGTGTGCTGCCTTCCCGGTGCCAGGATCCAGGATGTCACGGACAGAGTGCAGAAAATCCTCAAGGGCGAAGGTGAACATCCGGAAGTGGTAGTGCATGTCGGCACAAACGATGTCGGAAAGAAGGGGATGAATATTCTGCAGCGTGACTTTAGAGAGCTCGGAAAAATGTTGAAAAGCAGGACCTCCAGGGTTGTTATCTCCGGTTTGCTTCCAGTTCCCCGTGCTGGCGAGAGCAGGAACAGGGAGATACGGGACCTGAACGTGTGGCTGAGGAACTGGTGCACGGGGCAGGGATTTAGATTCTTAGATCACTGGGATCTGTTTTGGGGTAAGGGGGAACTGTACAAAAGGGACGGATTGCATCTTAACAGGTGTGGGACCAGCATTCTGGCAGGCAGGTTTGCCACTGCTACACGGATGGCTTTAAACTGAATAAGGGGGGTGGGGTGTTGAATGGGACAGTGGAGGATGAAGTTAAAGGGAAAGGGTTTCTTAAATGTGTGAGCGTAGAGACCGAAGGGTGTAAAATGAGGGTAGAAGAAATAGGTAGCAAGGTGAAAGGTAAAAGTGGCAGGCAGACAAAACCAGGGCAAAAATCAAAAAGGGCCACTTTTCAACATAATTGTGTAAGGGGTAAGAGTGTTGTAAAAACAAGCCTGAAGGCTTTGTGTCTCAATGCAAGGAGCATTCGTAATAAGGTGGATGAGTTGAATGTGCAGATAGCTATTAATGACTATGATATAGTTGGGATCACGGAGACATGGCTCCAGGGTGACCAAGGCTGGGAGCTGAACATCCAGGGATATTCAATATTCAGGAGGGATAGACAGAAAGGAAAAGGAGGTGGGGTAGCGTTACTGATTAGAGAGGGGATTAATGCAATGGAAAGGAAGGACATTAGTTTGGAGGATGTGGAATCGGTATGGGTAGAGCTGCAAAACTCTAAGGGGCAGAAAACGCTGGTGGGTGTTGTGTACAGGCCACCTAACAGTAGTAGTGAAGTTGGAGATGGTATCAAACAGGAAATTAGAAATGCGTGCGACAAAGGCAAAACGGTTATAATGGGTGACTTCAATCTACATATAGATTGGGTGAATCAAATTGGCAGGGGTGCTGAGGAAGAGGATTTCTTGGAATGTATGCGGGATAGTTATCTAAATCAACATGTAGAGGAACCAACGAGAGAGCAGGCTATTTTAGACTGGGTATTGAGTAATGAGGAAGGGTTAGTTAGCAATCTTGTTGTACGTGCCCCCTTGGGCAAGAGTGACCATAATATGGTTGAGTTCTTCATTAGGATGGAGAGTGACATTGTTAATTCAGAAACAATGGTTCTGAACTTAAAGAAAGGTAACTTTGAGGGTATGAGACGTGAATTGGCCAAGATTGACTGGCAATTAATTCTAAAAGGGTTGACGGTGGATATGCAATGGAAGACATTTAAAGACTGCATGGATGAACTACAAAAATTATTCATCCCAGTTTGGCAAAAGAATAAGTCAGGGAAGGTAGTACATCCATGGATAACAAGGGAAATCAAGGATAGTATCAAAGCGAAGGATGATGCGTACAAATTAGCCAGAAAAAGCAGCATACCGGAGGACTGGGAGAAATTCAAAGAACAGCAGAGGAGGACAAAGGGCTTAATTAGGAAAGGAAAAATAGATTATGAAAGAAAACTGGCAGGGAACATAGAAACAGGGGAGTTGATCATGGGGAACAAGGATATGGCGGACCAATTGAATAACTACTTTGGTTCCGTCTTCACTAAGGAAGACATAAATAATTTGCCGGAAATAGCAGGGGACCGCGGGTCAAAGGAGTTGGAGGAATTGAGTGAAATCCAGGTTAGCCGGGAAGTGGTGTTGGGTAAATTGAATGGATTAAAGGCCGATAAATCCCCAGGGCCAGATAGGCTGCATCCCAGAGTACTTAAGGAAGTAGCTCCAGAAATAGTGGATGCATTAGTAATAATCTTTCAAAACTCTTTAGATTCTGGAGTAGTTCCTGAAGATTGGCGGGTAGCAAACGTAACCCCACTTTTTAAGAAGGGAGGGGGAGAGAAAATGGGGAATTACAGACCAGTTAGTCTAACATCGGTAGTGGGGAAACTGCTAGAGTCAGTTATTAAAGATGGGATAGCAGCACATTTGGAAAGTGGTGAAATCATTGGACAAAGTCAGCATGGATTTACGAAAGGTAAATCATGTCTGACGAATCTTATAGAATTTTTCGAGGATGTAACTAGTAGCGTGGATAGGGGAGAACCAGTGGATGTGGTGTATCTGGACTTCCAGAAGGCTTTCGACAAGGTCCCACATAAGAAATTAGTATACAAACTTAAAGCACAAGGCATTGGGGGTTCAGTATTGATGTGGATAGAGAACTGGCTGGCAAACAGGAAGCAAAGAGTAGGAGTAAACGGGTCCTTTTCACAATGGCAGGCAGTGACTAGTGGGGTACCCCAAGGCTCAGTACTGGGACCCCAGCTATTTACAATATATATTAATGATCTGGATGAGGGAATTGAAGGCAATATCTCCATGTTTGCGGATGACACTAAGCTGGGGGGCAGTGTTAGCTGTGAGGAGGATGCTAGGAGACTGCAGGGTGACTTGGATAGGCTGGGTGAGTGGGCAAATGTTTGGCAGATGCAGTATAATGTGGATAAATGTGAGGTTATCCATTTTGGTGGCAAAAACAGGAAAGCAGACTATTATCTAAATGGTGGCCGATTGGGAAAGGGGGAGATGCAGCGAGACCTGGGTGTCATGGTACACCAGTCATTGAAGGTAGGCATGCAGGTGCAGCAGGCAGTAAAGAAAGCGAATGGTATGTTAGCTTTCATTGCAAAAGGATTTGAGTATAGGAGCAGAGAGGTTCTACTGCAGTTGTACAGGGTCTTGGTGAGACCACACCTGGAGTATTGCGTACAGTTTTGGTCTCCAAATCTGAGGAAGGACATTATTGCCATAGAGGGAGTGCAGAGACGGTTCACCAGACTGATTCCTGGGATGTCAGGACTGTCTTATGAAGAAAGACTGGATAGACTTGGTTTATACTCTCTAGAATTTAGAAGATTGAGAGGGGATCTTATAGAAACTTACAACATTCTTAAGGGGTTGGACAGGCTAGATGCAGGAAGATTGTTCCCGATGTTAGGGAAGTCCAGGACAAGGGGTCACAGCTTAAGGATAAAGGGGAAATCCTTTAAAACCGAGATGAGAAGAACTTTTTTCACGCAGAGAGTGGTGAATCTCTGGAACTCTCTGCCACAGAGGGTAGTTGAGGCCAGTTCATTGGCTATATTTAAGAGGGAGTTAGATGTGGCCCTTGTGGCTAAGGGGATCAGGGGGTATGGAGAGAAGGCAGGTACGGGATACTGAGTTGGATGATCAGCCATGATCATATTGAATGGCGGTGCAGGCTCAAAGGGCCGAATGGCCTACTCCTGCACCTAATTTCTATGTTTCTATGATTACAAGAATGAGTTCAATGCCCTTCAATAACATTGACGGATTTCAGTAGAGTGAGTTAAACCTGGTTACAGACGTGCAAGATGACAGCGAGCCACGACTGAGAAAATCACCAGCCGGTTGTGATATTAACTGCAATGTGAAAGGACAGTTCACTGGTCCCTCCATGTCCTGTAGTAGATTCTCCCGACAAGCACACTGTTCCTTCTGGGTTTGAACACATACTTTGAAGAACCCAGTGTTGATCTGCTGGGCACAGACAGGGTAAAGGGCATTGGGTGTTCTGTCAGCGGCACATCTGGAGGGAAATACCCACCAGCTCAGGCAGCACATGTGGGGAGGGGGGATTAGTGTGGGAAGGGAGAGGGGTAGAGAGAGAGAGAGAGAGAGAGAGAGAGAGAGAGAGAGAGAGAGAGAGAGAGAGGGGGGGGGTGGGGAGAGAGGGAGAGAGAGAGGGAGAGAGAGAGAGGGAGAGAGAGAGAGATGGAGAGAGAGAGTGGGGAGAGGGGGAGAGGGGGAGAGAGAGAGAGGAGAGAGAGAGAGAGAAGGAGAGAGAGAGAGAGAGATAGAGAGAGAGAGAGAGATAGAGCGTCAGTTGAGTGGGGAGGATTGTCGTGTAGAGAGGGAACACCAGGGAAACGCTGTCCAGGAGCAGGGGAATGAGAGACAGATCACATTCATTCAGGTTTATGTTCACTGTGGTGGAGGGAACCTCGTGATTCAAGACCATAGACATTGTGGACTTTCAGGGATGTTCTAAGAATCTACATATTTTCAGTATGTTAAGACCAGGAGTGTGTGGGTTACACAGTGTGTCAGGGCCCATCCAGGAGTGTGTGGGGTTACACAGTGTGTCAGGGACTCTATCCAGGAGTGTGTGGGTTGCACGGTGTGTCAGGACTCTATCCAGGAGTGTGTGGGGTTACAGTGTGTCAGGACCCATCCAGGAGTGTGTGGATTACACAGTGTGTCAGGACCCATCCAGGAGTGTGCGGGGTTACACAGTGTGTCAGGGACTCTATCCAGGAGTGTGTGGGTTACACAGTGTGTCAGGACTCTATCCAGGAGTGTGTGGGGGTACACAGTGTGTCAGGACCCATCCAGGAGTGTGTGGGGTTACAGTGTGTCAGGGCCCATCCAGGAGTGTGTGGGGTTACACTGTGTGTCAGGACCCATCCAGGAGTGTGTGGGGTTACACAGTGTGTCAGGACCCATCCAGGAGTGTGTGGATTACACAGTGTGTTAGGACTCAATCCAGGAGTGTGTGGGGTTACACAGTGTGTCAGGACTCTATCCAGGAGTGTGTGGATTACACAGTGTGTCAGGACTCTATCCAGGAGTGTGTGGATTACACAGTGTGTCAGGACTCTGCCAGGTGTGTGTGGGGCATTACTGCATACACAGTCTCCCCGGAAGAGTACTGGATTTCACAGATCTGATACACTGCAAAGCCTTGTACAATTAATGCCGGGAGAAGCTGAAATAATGCAGTGTAATGGTTCTAGTGTACGTCAGAGATCAATTGATCTGTGAACAACTATCTGCCTCTTTGGTTACCCTCGTTTTACCTGGCACTAAACATTATTCCCTTATCATGTATCTTTACAGTGTAAATGGCTCGACTAGAATCACGTATTGTCTTTCTGCTGACTAGGTAGAATGCAACCAAAGCTTCTTGCTGTACTTCGGTTCAAGTGACAATACACTAAACGAAGCTAAATTAAAACAGAATTATAATTAATTAATTAACTAGGTTAAAACTCATGAAGGAGCAACCCGTAGTGAATTCCCGTGTCAGTCCCAATAAGTCAATCTTTAATCTTCTGATTTCCCATTCTGCAAAGCTCTGAACATACAGTGTCAGTATGACATCAATTCTAACGTAATTGGTGTGAACTGTACATTTCAACACTCACCTTCCATATGAGAGGGTAATTCAGTTAAACCTCCGATGATGTTCATGTATTCTTGTGGATCAGGACCTGTTCAAATCAACGAGCATTCATTAAACCAGACTTGAATAACATTGTTAACTCCAGTGTTTCAATGTGATATTCAGTTCAGTGTGTTGATTTACCGTACCGAGCTCCTGGATTTCTTTCAGTATTGTGTTCAGCTTTGGCAATTCATTGTGCATTTTCACAAAGGATTCCCACATCACCCGCCGGGCACGGTTACCCTTCTCCATCACCAGACTGTGGAAGAGTATGGAACTGTCTCTGCGGTTTCCTTTTACCACCAGTTCAGCGACACTCTGTGAAGAACAACAATGAATATATGGAGAAGTGACTGAGACAATGCTAATATATTGAGAAGTGAATGAGACAATGCTGTTCAGTGATGGGATATTCTGGACGTTTTGAGTATGGTGACAGGCATTAGTCTGCCTCTTCATACACCCATGACACTGTGCTGACAAACTGTGTACTCCCAGAGCCCTGACAGTGTGAAACTCGCACAAAGGAAGCACATCAGCGCCTCTACTTCCTGAGAAGATTACGGAGAGTCGGTATGTCAAGGAGGACCTTCTCTAACTTCTACAGGTGCACAGTAGGGAGCATGCTGACCGGTTGCATCGTGGCTTGGTTCGGAAACTTGAGCGCCCTGGAGAAGAAAAGTAGTAAACACTGCCCAGTCCATCATCGGCTCTGACCTCCCGTCCATCGAGGGGACCTATCGCAGTCGCTGCCTCAAAAAGGCTGGCAGTATCATCAAGGACCCACACCATCCTGGCCACACACTCATCTCCCTGCTACCTTCAGGTAGAAGGTACAGGAGCCTGAAGACTGCAAAGACCAGGTTCAGGAATAGCTACTTCCCCACAGCCATCAGGCTATTAAACTCGGCTCGGACAAATTCTGAACATTAATAGCCCAAGGTGAACAGCCGGAAGTGGTTGTGCATGTCGGTACAGAAGATGTTGGAAAGAAGAGGATGAATATTCTGCAGCGTGACTTTAGAGAGCTCAGAAAATGCTGAAAAGCAGGACCCCAGGGTGGTTATCTCCGGTTTGCTTCCAGATCCTCGTGCTGGCGAGAGCAGGAACAGGGAGATACGAGACCTGAATGTGTGGCTGAGGAACTGATGCAGGGTGCAGGGATTTAGATTCTTAGATCACTGGGATCTGTTTTGGAGTAAGGGGGAACTGTACAAAAGGGACGTATTGCATCTGGGGACGGTGGGGGACCAGCATTCTGGCAGGCAGGTTTTGCCACTGCTACACGGGTGGTGTTAAACTGAATAAGGGGGGTGGGGTGTCAAATGGGATAGTCAAGGATGCAGTTAAAGGGAAAGAGAATAAAGGGATAGTTAATTACCCCAGAATTAATGGGAAAGGAAGCTCACAAAGGGATAGGAGAGTATGGCCAAGTGTAATAGGGGTCGATGTGCAAGGTGAGATGCGTAAGGAATTAAAAGTATTGTATATGAATGCGCGAAGTATAAGAAGTAAAGTAGATGAGCTTGAGGCTCAGTTACAGGTTGGTAGGTATGACATTGTGGGGATTACTGAGACGTGGCTGCAGGAGGATCGGGCCTGGGAACTTAATATTCAGGGTTATACATCCTATAGAAAGGACAGGAAGGTGGGCAGATGAGGGGGGTAGCTCTGCTGGTGAGGGATGGAGTTCAGTCCCTTGTGAGGGAAGACAAAGGGACTGACGAGGTAGAGTCACTGTGGATTGAGTTGAGGAATTGTAAAGGCAAGAAGACACTAATTGGTGTTATCTACAGACCCCCAAATAGTAGCCTGGATGTAGGGTGTAAGTTGCAGCAGGAGTTAAAACTGGCATGAAACAAAGGTAATGCCACTGTGGTGATGGGGGATTTCAATATGCAGGTAAACCGGGAAAATCATGTTGGTTCAGGACCCCAAGAAAGAGAGTTTGTAGAATGCCTCCGAGATGGATTCTTAGAGCAGCTTGTAATGGAGGCGACTAGAGAAAAGGCAATTCTGGATTTAGTGTTGTCCAATGAACCAGATATGATAAGAGAACTCGAGGTAAAGGAACCGCTTGGAGGCAGTGATCATAATATGATTAGTTTTCATCTGCAATTTGAGAAGGAGAACGTAAAATCGGAAGTGTCTGTGATGCAGTTGAACAAAGGGGACTATGAAGGCATGAGAGGTGAGCTGGCCAAGGTGGAAACATAGAAACATAGAAATTAGGTGCAGGAGTAGGCCATTCGGCCCTTCGAGCCTGCACCGCCATTCAATATGATCATCCAACTCAGTATCCCGTACCTGCCTTCTCTCCATACCCCCTGATCCCCTTAGCCACAAGGGCCACATCTAACTCCCTCTTAAATATAGTCAATGAACTGGCCTCAACTACCCTCTGTGGCAGAGAGTTCCAGAGATTCACCACTCTCTGTGTGAAAAAAGTTCTTCTCATCCCGGTTTTAAAGGATTTCCCCCTTATCCTTAAGCTGTGACCCCTTGTCCTGGACTTCCCCAACATCGGGATCAATCTTCCTGCATCTAGCCTGTCCAACCCCTTAAGAATTTTGTAAGTTTCTATAAGATCCCCTCTCAATCTCCTAAATTCTAGAGAGTATAAACCAAGTCTATCCAGTCTTTCTTCATAAGACAGTCCTGCCATCCCAGGGATCAGTCTGGTGAACCTTCTCTGTACTCCCTCTATGGCAATAATGTCCTTCCTCAGATTTGGAGACCAAAACTGTACGCAATACTCCAGGTGTGGTCTCACCAAGACCCTGTACAACTGCAGTAGAACCTCCCTGCTCCTATACTCAAATCCTTTTGCAATGAAAGCTAACATACCATTCGCTTTCTTTACTGCCTGCTGCACCTGCATGCCTACCTTCAATGACTGGTGTACCATGACACCCAGGTCTCGCTGCATCTCCCCCTTTCCCAATCGGCCACCATTTAGATAATAGTCTGCTTTCCCGTTTTTGCCACCAAAATGGATAACCTCACATTTATCCACATTATGCTGCATCTGCCAAACATTTGCCCACTCACCCAGCCTATCCAAGTCACCTTACAGTCTCCTAGCATCCTCCTCACAGCTAACACTGCCCCCCAGCTTAGTGTCATCCGCAAACTTGGAGATATTGCCTTCAATTCCCTCATCCAGATCATTAATATATATTGTAAATAGCTGGGGTCCCAGCACTGAGCCTTGCGGTACCCCACTAGTCACTGCCCGCCATTGTGAAAAGGATCCGTTTACTCCTACTCTTTGCTTCCTGTTTTGCCAGCCAGTTCTCTATCCACATCAATACTGAACCCCCAATGCCGTGTGCTTTAAGTTTGTATACTAATCTCTTATGTGGGACCTTGTCGAAAGCCTTCTGGAAGTCCAGATACACCACATCCACTGGTTCTCCCCTATCCACGCTACTAGTCACATCCTCGAAAAATTCTATAAGATTAGTCAGACATGATTTACCTTTCGTAAATCCATGCTGACTTTGTCCAATGATTTCACCACTTTCTAAATGTGCTGCTATCCCATCTTTAATAACTGACTCTAGCAGTTTCCCCACTACCGATGTTAGACTGACTGGTCTGTAATTCCCCATTTTCTCTCTCCCTCCCTTCTTAAAAAGTGGGGTTACGTTTGCTACCCGCCAATCTTCAGGAACTACTCCAGAATCTAAAGAGTTTTGAAAGATTATTACTAATGCATCCACTATTTCTGGAGCTACTTCCTTAAGTACACTGGGATGCAGCCTATCTGGCCCTGGGGATTTATCGGCCTTTAATCCATTCAATTTACCCAACACCACTTCCCGGCTAACCTGGATTTCACTCAATTCCTCCAACTCCTTTGACCCGCGGTCCCCTGCTATTTCCGGCAAATTATTTATGTCTTCCTTAGTGAAGACGGAACCAAAGTAGTTATTCAATTGGTCCGCCATATCCTTGTTCCCCATGATCAAATCACCTGTTTCTGACTGCAAGGGACCTACATTTGTTTTAACTAATCTCTTTCTTTTTACATATCTATAAAAACTTTTGCAGTCAGTTTTTATGTTCCCTGCCAGTTTTCTTTCATAATCTATTTTTCCTTTCCTAACTAAGCCCTTTGTCCTCCTCTGCTGGTCTTTGAATTTCTCCCAGTCCTCCGGTATGCTGCTTTTTCTGGCTAATTTGTACGCATCATCCTTCGCTTTGATACTATCCCTGATTTCCCTTGTTATCCATGGATGTACTACCTTCCCTGATTTATTCTTTTGCCAAACTGGGATGAACATTTTTTGTAGTTCATCCATGCAGTCTTTAAATGTCTTCCATTGCATATCCACCGTCAACCCTTTTAGAATTAATTGCCAGTCAATCTTGGCCAATTCACGTCTCATACCCTCAAAGTTACCTTTCTTTAAGTTCAGAACCATTGTTTCTGAATTAACAATGTCACTCTCCAGCCTAATGAAGAACTCAACCATATTATGGTCACTCTTGCCAAAGGGGGCACGTACAACAAGATTGCTAACTAACCCTTCCTCATTACTCAATACCCAGTCTAAAATAGCCTGCTCTCTGGAAAGGGATCCTGGAAAGAATGACGGTGGAACAGCAATGTCAGGAATTTATCGGCATAATCCGGAAGATGCAGGATCATTTAATCCCAAAAAGGAAGAAAGATTCTAAGGGGGCAACCGTGGCTGACAAGAGAAGTTAGGGATAGAATAAAACTAAAAGAAAAGATGTATAACACAGCAAAGAGTAGCCGGAATCCAGAGGATTGAGAAACTTTCATAGGACAACAGAAGGAAATAAAACGGGCAATACGGGCTGAAAAGATGAAGTACGAGGGGAAGCTGGCCAGGAATATAAAGAAGGACAGTAAAAGCTTCTTTAGATATGTTAAGGGAAAGTGAAATGTGGGTCGCTTGAAGGCAGACACGGGTGAAATTATTATGGGCAACAAGGAAATGGCAGAGGGTTGAATTGGTACTTTGGATCTGTCTTCACTAAAGAAGACACAAACAATCTCCCAGATGTACTGGAGGACAGAGGATCTAAGGGGGTCGAGGAACTGAAAGAAATGTTCATTAGGCGAGAAATAGTATTGGGTAGGCTAATGGGACTGAAGGATGATAAATCCCCTGGACCTGATGGTCTGCATCTCAGGGAGGTGGCTCTAGAAATAGTGGACGCATTGGAGATCATTTTCCAATGTTCAATAGATTCAGGATCAGTTCCTGTGGATTGGAGGATAGCTAATGTCATCCCACGTTTCAAGAAAGGAGCGAGAGAGAAAAAGGGGATTATAGACCAGTTAGCCTGACTTCGGTGGTGGAAAAGATGCTGGAGTCAATTATTAAATAGGTAATAATGGGACATTTGGATAGCAGTAAAATAATTAGTCCAAATCAACATGGATTTATGAAGGGGAAATCATGCTTGACTAATCTTCGGGAATTTTTTGAGGATGTGACAAGTAAAATGGATGAAGGGGTGCCAGTGGATGTAGTGTAACTAGACTTTCAGAAAGCATTTGATAAGGTCCCGCACGGGAGACTGGTGACTAAAACTAGAGCACATGGTATTGGAGGTAGGATGTTGACATGGATAGAAAATTGGTTGGCAGACCGGAAGCAAAGAGTAGGAGTGAACTGGTCCTTTTCAGAATGGCAGGCATTGGAGAGTGGAGTGCCGCAAGGCTCGGTGTTGGGGCCGCATCTGTTTACCATATGTATTAATGATTTGGAAGAGGGAATTAGGAGCAACACTAGCAAGTCTGCGGATGGCACAAAGCTGGGTGGCAGTGTGAACTGTGAAGAGGATGTTAGGAGGTTGCAGGGTGACCTATATAGGTTGAGTGAGTGGGCAGATGCAGTATATAATAGATAAATGTGAGGTTCTCCACTTTGGCGGCAAAAACAAGGGGGCAGATTATTATCTCAATGGGGTTAGGTTAGGGGGAGGTACTGCGAGACCTGGGCGTCCTTGTACACCGGTCACTGAAAGTTGGCTTGCAGGTACAGCAGGCAGTGAAGAAAGCTAATGGAATGTTGGCCTTCATAACAAGAGGATTTCAGTATAGGAGTAAAGAGGTTCTTCTGCAGTTGTATAGGGCTCTGGTGAGACCACATCTGCAGTATTGTGTACATTTTTGGTCTCCTAATTTGAGGAAGGTCATCCTTGTGATTGAGGCGTAGGTTCACCAGATTGATCCCTGGGATGGCGGGACTGTCATATGAGGAAAGATTGAAAAGACTAGGCTTGTATTCACTGGAGTTTAGAAGGATGAGGGGGTATCTTATAGAAACATATACAATTATATAAGGACTGGACAAGCTAGATGCAGGAAAAATGTTTCCAATGTTGGGCGAGTCCAGAACCAGGGGACAGTCTTAGAATAAAGGGGAAGTCATTTAAGACTGAGGTGAGAAAAACCTTTTTCACCCAGAGTTGTGAATTTATGGAATTCCCTGCCACAGAGGGCAGTGGGGGCCAAATCACTCGATGGGATTAAGAGAGAGTTCGAGTGCGCTCGAGGGGCTAGTGGAGTCAAGGGATATGGGGAGAAGGTAGGCACGGGTTATTGATAGAGGACGATCAGCCATGATCACAATGAATGGCGGTGTTGGCTAAAGGGCCGAATGGCCTCCTCCTGCACCTATTTTCTATGTTTCTATAATCTGTTTATTTGCACTTTATCAGTTCATGTATTCATGTGTGTATATGTTTATACAATGGTATATGGACACACAGATCTATTCTGTATTCATGCCTACTATGTTCTGGTGTGCTAAAGCAAAGCAAGAATGTCATTGTCCTATCAGGGACACGTGACAATAAACTCTCTTGAACTTTCTTGGACACATGGCAGTGTCCGAGAACACAGCAGAGTACAGCACGGGAAAAGGCCATTCAGCCAATGATGGCTGTGTTGAAATTGATGTGAAATTGATCCAATTCCTTTTGACCTCACATGGACGGTACCCGACATGGCGTCGAAGGACGAGAAGCCGAAGCAAAGAAGTGGAAGCCAAATAGCGGAATGGAAACAAAGCCGAAACGCCAACGAACCAAAAGGGCGGGACGACTAAAAGCCAACTAACTGAAAGGCTGCATCGCCTGAAATCAAACTCACCGAATGGCCGCTCTGCTGAAACGCCACCTAACTGAAAGGCTGCATCGCCTACAGGCCAACTAACGGAATATTGCTCTGCCGAAACGCCACCTAACCCAAAGGCTGTGTCACCTACAGGCCAACTAACCGAATATCGCTCTGTCGAAACGCCACCTAACCGAAAGGCTGTGTCACCTACAGGCCAACTAACCGAATATCGCTCTGCCTAAACGCCACCTAACCGAAAGGCTGCGATGCCTACAGGCCAACTAACCGAATATCGCTCTGTCTAAATGGCAACAGCTACGTCCGCTGGACTGGAGGGCGGCAGCTTCGACCACCCCGAGCCGCGGAGCTTGAACCGGCCCGTTCGCGGAGCTCGGTTGAGCCGCGGGACTGACCATCGCCCGGTGGGGTAACAACATATCGCCTCAGCGCAGAGGGAGAATGAGGAGGAAAGAGACTGTAACTTTAAGACTTTTGCCTCCATTACAGTGAGGAGATGCCTGGTGAACTCACTGTGGTGGATTTTACTTTGAGTTTATTGTGTCTTTTGGTGTTTATTATTATATGTATGGCTGCAGGCAACGACATTTAGTTCAGACCGAAAGGTCTGAATGGCAAATAAAGGATCTAATCTAATCTAATTGGGGGTTCAGTATTGATGTGGATAGAGAACTGGCTGGCAGACAGGAACCAAAGAGTAGGAGTAAACGGATCCTTTTCACAATGGCAGGCAGTGACTAGTGGGGTACCGCAAGGCTCAGTGCTGGGACCCCAGCCATTTACAATATATATTAATGATTTGGACGAGGGAATTGAATGTAACATCTCCAGGTTTGCGGATGACACGAAGCTGGGGGGAAGTGTTAGCTGTGAGGAGGATGCTAGGAGGCTGCAAGGTGACTTAGATAGGTTGGGTGAGTGGGCAAATGCATGGCAGATGCAGTTTAATGTGGATAAATGTGAGGTTTCCACTTTGGTAGTAAGAACAGGAAAGTAGACAATTATCTGAATGGTGGCCGATTAGGAAAAGGGGAGATGCAACGAGACCTGGGTGTCATGGTACACCAGTCATTGAAAGTAGGCATGCAGGTGCAGCAGGCAGTGAAGAAAGCGGATGGTATGTTAGCATTCATAGCAAAAGGATTTGAGTATAGGAGCAGGGAGGTTCTACTGTAGTTGGTGAGACCACACCTGGAGTATTGCGTACAGTTTTGGTCTCCTAATCTGAGGAAAGACATTCTTGCCATAGAGGGAGTGCAGAGAAGGTTCACCAGACTGGGATGGCGGGACTTTCATATGATGAAAGACTGGACAGACTCGTCCAGAACAAGGGGTCACAGTTTAAGGATAGGGGGAGTCTTTTTCACACAGAGAGTGGTGAATCTGCGGAATTATTTGCCACAGAAAGTAGTTGAGGCCAGTTTATTGGCTATATTTAGATGTGGCTCTTGATGCTAAAGGGGTCAGGGGGTATGCAGAAAAGGCAGCTACAGGATACTAAGTTGGATGATCAGCCATGATCATATTGAATGACGGTGCAGGCTCGAAGGGCCGAATGGTCTACTCCTGCACCTATTTTCTATGTTTCTATGTTTGTTTATATTGTAGATTTTAGCAAATGTACTTTTGTTTATTTTATTTGTCAATTGAATGATAAGCGAACAGTTCAATGTCTAATAATTCAGCAGGTCAGACAGCATCTGCATAAACAGAGTTATTTTCTGCAGCACATTGTGTGTTTTTGTAAACCAGCAACTGCAGTTCCTTGTGCTGATGCCCAGTGTCCTCTGTGGTTTAATGAACTGAACTAAATGTGACCAATGAGACTGATGCCACTTGTGAAGTATTATAGTTTCAGATTCTGGTTTACAAGTTGACTGCCCCCTGACCGTTGTGCTAAGGTGCATGTGCAGGATGAACAGCTGGATCAGAATGGACATTTCCCAGAAATCCCCTAGTCACAGGTTGTATTCCTGATACCATATCTACAGGACACAAACTGATCAAAGATCAGTGCCTCCATTGCACTGTTCAACCCAGGGAATGCTAGGTGAGTGGGACTGACATTGGTAACTCTTCCCCCCAATGCCGTCAGTTATGTGACCGGAAACAGAAGTCAGCGTGATCCTTCCACTTACCCTGTGTTCTTGTTCACTGAAACATCTCTGCTGTCTCATCATGAAGCTGAGACGTTCAACCCTTTCTTCAATCGCTTGTTTCAGTCTCTCCCGATAGAATTTTGTCAGTTGGAACAATTGGTACTCACTCCACTGTGTCAGGAGCTCAAAGTATGTAAGAGTTAGATCTGTGTATTCAAAGAGGAAAATAAACACCATCTGAATCAGTCCCCTTGGCTCCAGCTACAACAGCAACCATCATCCTGACTGTTCCTGCCCCTAATTAGAATGATCAAAAACAGAATATCAGAATAAGACAATGTGCTGGAGGAACTCAGTGGGTCAACCACCATCTCTGGAGAATATGGATAGGTGACATATGCGGAGAAGGCAGGGATGTGGGGAGAAGGCAGGCGCAGGTTATTGATTGGGGCCAATCAGCCTCTTTTTCTCACAGAGAGTGGTGAGTCTTTTGAATAATCTGCCTCAGAGAGCGGTGGAGGCTGGTTCTCTGGATGCTTTAAGAGAGAGCTAGATAGGACTCTTAAAGATAGCGGAGTCCGGGGTTATGGGGAGAAGGCAGGAACAGGGTACTGATTGGGGATGATCAGCCATGATCACAGTGAATGGCGGTGCTAGCTGAAGGGCCGAATGGCCTCCTCCTGCACCTATTGTCTAAAAACACAGTAGACAAATGCACTGATGAAGAGGTGCAGGTGCACTTATCACCTGAGGCAACACTGTGGGTGATGCCTGGTAATCTTCCTAGGATTATCTTCCACAAGCATGAACCACTCAGTTTACTCATGGATAATGGACACGCATTGCAATTGCTCTCCTTCAACCTAGTCTGTCCCACCCATCACCATCGCTCCACTCTCTGTGGCCTCATGCTCCCTGGCTTCAATGATACTTTGTCATGTGTACACAAGTTCAGTGACCATCCCTCAATACACGAGGATAACACAAGTTCAGTGACCATCCCCCTATACACGAGGATAACACAAGTTCAGTGACCATCCCCCTATACACGACGATAACACAAGTTCAGGGACCATCCCCCTATACACGACGATAACACAAGTTCAGGGACCATTCCCCTATACACGACAATAATACACGTTCAGTGACCATCCTCCTATACACGAGGATAACACAAGTTCAGTGACCATCCCCCTATACACGAGGATAACACAAGTTCAGTGACCATCCCCCTATACACGAGGATAACACAAGTTCAGTGACCATCCCCCTATACACGAGGATAACACAAGTTCAGTGACCATCCCCCTATACACAACGATAACACAAGATCAGTGACCATCCCCCTATACACGACAATAATACACGTTCAGTGACCATCCCCCTATACACGACAATAA
Organism: Leucoraja ocellata; assembly: GCA_036785375.1. NCBI lineage: Eukaryota > Metazoa > Chordata > Chondrichthyes > Rajiformes > Rajidae > Leucoraja > Leucoraja ocellata. Next base: position 1,222,354 of record JAWMAR010000332.1, read on the forward strand.
CACAAGTTCAGTGACCATCCCCCAATACACGAGGATAACACAAGTTCAGTGACCATCCTCCTATACACGAGGATAACACAAATTCAGTGACCATCCCCCTATACACGAGGATAACACAAGTTCAGTGACCATCCTCCTATACACGAGGATAACACAAGTTCAGTGACCATCCCCCTATACACGAGGATAACACAAATTCAGTGACCATCCCCCTATACACGAGGATAACACAAGTTCAGTGACCATCCCCCTATACACGAGGATAACACAAGTTCAGTGACCATCCCCCTATACACGACGATAACACAAGTTCAGTGACCATCCTCCTATACACGAGGAACAGGAGAGGAAGTGATACACTATCTATAGTATATAATAGATAAAGGCACATTCTTTTACCCAGAGGAGGGGAATCAAGAAACAATGATATAGGTTTCAGGTGGGGTCTGGGATTTTATGTTAAAATCGGTACATGGATAGATTAGGTTTAGTGGGACATGGGCCTTACGCAAGCTTGTGGGACTATAGTAGATCGGCCATGTTGTGTGACGTGTCCAAGGTGGGGCTGAAGAGCCGTGTTCCATGCCGTGTGCCGCTATGACTCTGACGCACAACGTGGGCCATAATAACTCCAACAGTGCCGACTACACAGAGTCCAAACACAAGAGTCGACACGATTCATGCACCATCTTATACTCTTCACTTTCTCAGAAAGCCTCTCCCCAGTCACTGCATTAATTCACATCTGAATCTTCAATGAGGATGATTCACCGCCTCTACGATCATTCCCTCTGTCCTTTCAACTACTGCCTGCAGATGTTAACATCCTCTCTTTCTCAGTCCCTTCCCATTTCCCCTCGCCCTAACCTGTTCGTTTGTTTTTTCTTCTCTGTCCCCAGTCTTCACCATTCTGCAGCATCCACTCCCCTCCCATTTCACGCACCTGCTCCTTGGAAGGGACTCGATGATTCCTTGTTTGATGAATCTCGGTCATGATGGATTTCATCACTTGATTCCGTTCCAGGGGCGTGAACCACGTCTCCTATTCCTCTTTCTCGGGACTGACAATGTTCCCGTTCCTCTTCAGCAGCTTCACATTCCATTGAAGTTCTGCTTTCAATCCCACTTTGCTTTTCTGTCGTTGTTCCTGTGTTCTGACCATCGTTCTTTGATGAGGTGCCTGGCCAAAGTCTTTTGAAAACATTGCCCACTTGAGTTAATATCCCACCTGAAAAAACAACATAAATTGCAGTTGCAGAGCAATTTCAAATTGAGAAAACCACAGGTTCGGAATAGCCGGTAGCAATCTGAGCTGACATTCTGGGGGAAATGGAAGTTAATGGTCATCTTAGAAATAGAGCAAGCTAAGCCAATTGACCCAACCTAACTAAAATTACCCATCAAATCTAGTCCCATCAGTCCATGGGTTGACATTTCATCTCTCTAAACCACTCTGTCCAAATGTCTTTTGAGGAAAAGATTTAACCCTCACCTTAAGATTCTTATTCTCTGAGGAAAAAATACCAGCGCTAACACCCTATTTATTTACCCCTCGCCCCATGATGATATACATCTCTAAGATCACTCTTCAATCTAAATATTTCATAATACTTTATTGTCACAAGTACCAAGGTGAAACAGTTTGTTGTGCACATAGACGGGTAAAATCATACAGCAGACCTCAACTAGGAGGGATAAATAAAGCCAGGAATATTCACCATGAATTGCAATGGTCTAGAGAAACACTGAGATCCCTAAAGTCAGCAGCACACACGAAGATGACATTTAGCATTCTTGACATCAGCTGCAGCACAGAATGCAAGTGCAGGGAGGCCTTGTTACCAATCTGTTTAAGTTTAGTTAGAGATACAGCGCGGAAACAGGCCCTTCCTGCCCACTGGGTCCGCGCCGACCAGCGATCCCCGCACATTAACACTATCCTAGAACGACTAGGGCCGAATATTTCATTTACCAAGTTAATTAATCTACATACATGTACGTCTTTGGAGTCTGGGGGGAAACCGAAGATCCCGGAGAAAACCCACACAGGCCATGGGGAGAACTTACAACCTCTGTACAGACAGCGCCCAGAGTCAGGATCGAACCCAGGTCTCCGGTGCTGCATTCGCAAGGCTGCGCATAGAAATGAATATATCAACTATCAGCAGAGACGGGAGTGATTGAAGTCATCGTCTTTGAATCTGGGCCAGACATGCAGTGATCTAATAGAGGTACAAAATACTATGAGAAAAGTAAGGTCAATGGTAAATATAGTTCTCTCCATAGTAGAGGTGGTTAACACCAGGGGGCATGGATTTAATGTGGGGACCATGAGATTTAGAGGATGATCTTTCAGAAAGAATCTTTCAGCAGTGATGGCTGCAGTCTGAAACCCACTGCCTGAGGTGGCGTTGGAGGCAGGTAGTCTGTCACAACATTGTAGGAGCACCTGGATGTTCATTCTAACTGTAAATTGATAGTACACGACAGACCAAGTGCTCAGAAATGGGATTAGTGTAGAGATATTGACAGGAAGGAGACGGGTCAAAGGCTCATTTCTGCGCACAATCTGATTCTGGACTCTGATATTCTGACTTAACTTTGGCGTCAACTCAGATCATACGTTTCCAGAAAGATTGCTGATTTATCGGCCAATTCCTGCATCCGCCCACCTGTGACGGTGATGTCCCTGTAGATGTCAACTCTCTGTGCTCAGCCCCTTCCCTATTCCCACTGCCTGAGGTGGCGCTGGAGGCAGGTAGTCTGTCACAACATTGTAGGAGCACCTGGATGTCCATTCTAACTGTAAATTGATAGTACACGACAGACCAAGTGGTCAGAAATGGGATTAGTGTAGAGATATTGACAGGAAGGAGACGGGTCAAAGGCTCATTTCTGCGCACAATCTGATTCTGGACTCTGATATTCTGACTCAACTTTGGCGTCAACTCAGATCATACGTTTCCAGAAAGATTGCAGATTTATCGGCCAATTCCTGCATCCGCCCACCTGTGACGGTGATGTCCCTGTAGATGTCAACTCTCTGGGCTCAGCCCCTTCCCTATTCCCACTTCCCTGTGAACCTCATTTCTTGCATCAGGTGTACACCCACTGTCAGAGCATCATATATATGTCACAGAAGGTTCACAAACCTGTTTGTGTCTTTGATGTAGAGGCCACTGAATCACCTTCCCAGGTACCACCTTCAGCCATCATGTCGACAGGAGTTCACAAACTCTGTAGCTCTGGAATAAACAATATTAACAGAACCATCAGGTGACAATTGAATGTGAAGGAAAACATTGCCTTGTGAACCAACAAACAGCATTACAGTGCAGCGGAGATGTGGAAAACACCCCATCCAAACAAGATGGCATACCCCTGCAAATCAACAAACATGAAAAGTAGACCACCAAGCTCTTCATGTCTGCCCTGTCATCCATAAGACTTTGCCTGATCTATCCAAGGCAGCAATTCATCATTTGTGCCAGATCCCTGAAGCTTTCAAACACCCTGATCACCGTATCACTATTCCAGACCAAACACGGCCAATCCCCAACATCCACATCTCACCTGTTTGGAGACTTCAACTCACAGAGAAAGATGAAAAATACCCACTGATGGGGAATTACTGTCACACTCTGCTGGCCCTATTCTTCCCACAACCCTGCCATCCAGGACAAAAGTTTCCACACCACCATGTTACCCATTGCCAAATTCCCCACTAGCTGGACCGGGAATTAAACCATTTCATGGGCCAACTGCAACGTCCCAACTCTGTAATCTCCACTGCTCCCATGCACATTCCACCACATCCCTGTTTCCATTCCAGAATAGACGGATTATATCCCAGGCCTGGACTCTGCAGGGTCTCCATGATGTCAGTTGATGTCTGCAGTACCACCACCAGTCCCACTTCACAGGAGAATCATCCGTCTCATCTCTACAGGACGCTGCCCAAACCCGCCCAAAGGTTCATCGGACGGCGTTACTGGGAGGGAGCTGGAGAGGTCAGGCCCGAAGTGTGGCCCAGTAGGCGGGTGAACTGGGTTCATGCCTACAGCCAATCAAAGTAGGTGGAGTCGCCCCACGGGACACATAGATGGGTGAGGTGAGGGAGGTCAGTTCACAGGAACTGCACCAGGACACCGAGATCGCGGGCGGATCTTATTTGGACTTAGAAAATGGCGATGCCTGCATGTGTAATATGTGCTTTAAGAATTTCACTGTACACCTACATATTGAACTACTGAACTGTTGAACAAACATCTGTTCCTCTCAGTACTCAGCTCTCCAACTGATTCATCCTCAACAAACAGGGGTTATCCTGTGCTATCTTGCAGACATTCTCTATTATCATAGCTGAAATATACAATTCTGCATTAAATGGTACTACCTGTGGCCCTGAACTATCCCAACTGTGGACAGGTGATATCTCACTACCTTTAAACAACCTCTAGCATCTAAATCAAACATATTTGTTTATCTTACCGTTGTGTGCGATCTGGCCAGGTATAAATGACAACCATTAGTTACCAGTGTATTAAAGACAATGTGTATTTACTTTATTGATTAAAATAGTGTGTGCAGAAAACTATGTAAGTGCAATGGTGGATGATCCATTATCAGAACTGGGACTGTAATCCAATGCTTCTCAAACTGCTGAGTGTTTCCAGCATGTCAGCATTTTCTCTTTTTTCTTCAGATCTTCTGGAATAGCAATATTTGTTTTTAATCCCCATGCCCAAAAAAACTGGTTGCAGAAGTCACACGTCATCCTACAGTGGTCATTAGATTTGTGTAAATGTCATACTTCCATTCACATTCCCGATAGTTCCAACTGGTTTGTTGTCATTTCATTATTGTACAAAACGCATTCTGTGTTGTAAATCCTAAATCCTTAATTTTCCTCTTACTATCATTCTGCTGCTCCTTCTCCTGGGATCACAGTCTCCGCTATGACCAGAGGATGATAAAAATGTGCACACTCCTTACAGAAAGCTGATTAAAGACTTTACTCTGGCAATTCAGGATGTTGCCCACCACAAATAACTGAAAACGGAAATAACAGAAAGCTGACGGTTTCATTATGAAATAGTTCCCTGAACATTCAGCCATTTAGTAACTGTAATACAAACTCCGACATTTGCTTTGACTCCACCAGACTGCTCAGCGCTTTCAACACATCAACTGGTAGTTACAACTTTATACAAGTCTGTGTGATTTGCAGCATCTACACAAACACATCCAATGACAAAACACAGTTGTTCCTCAACTGCTTCAATCTATCACTGGGACACATTTACTCACAACAATAAATTCAATGTGTTGCAGACAGACAAGAACAAATCACATTCAATGGGGAATTTAACCCAAGTCTCTCCCCAAGATTAGAGCCGTTGTCCACTGGGGAGCGGCGGACAAAATACTCACCGATGGATGGATGGATGGATGTGAATCTGCTGTCCTCGCTCCCACAGCGGCCCCGAGTCTCCCCGCCCGCCCGCCCGCCCGCTCACACAGCGCGGTGGCCCCGCTCCCCACAGCGGCCTGGACAGTGGAGACCCGACCCGACCCGACCCGACCCCCAGCCCGTGGACTCCCTGACTCCCTCTTCCCTCTTCGCTGCAACAGGCCGGTCGGAGGGGAGGAGGGGAGGAGGGGAGGAGGGGAGGAGGGGAGGAGGGGAGGAGGGGAGGAGGGGGGAGGGAGGGAGGGAGGGAGGGAGGGAGGGAGGGAAGGAGGGAAGGAGGGAAGGAGGGAAGGAGGGAATGAGCTATAACATCTTTGCTAATGGCGGCGGCGGCGGCGGCGATCAAGATGGCGGCGGCTCCGGGCACCAACCGTCACCAGGTCCCGCCCCCCGACCGCGCTGATTGGAGGAGGCGACCGACGGCGGGCCCTAGGTTCTGATTGGACGGGGACTGAGTGATGGGCGGACGGATCATCCAATGGGCGGGCTGGTAGGCTGGAGAAGGGTTGACGGACGGAACGACCGGCCAATGGGTGGGCGGGGGTTGGAGTTTGTCCCGCCCCCTGTCGTTGCTGGTTGGATGGAGACGGAGACGGGAGAGGGGCGGACGGATCATCTAATGAGGGGGGGAGGGTCTAAGGGTTGTCCCGACCGCGCTCATTGGAGGAGGATGGGAGACTGAGGGATGGAGGGGCCAATGGGGGGAGGAGATGGTGACTGTCCCGCCTCTAGACGTGGTTGATTGGATGGAGATGGGTGATGGGCGGCGAGATCATCCAATGGGGGAGGAGTTGGTGACTCCCGCCTCTAGACGTGGCTGATTAGATGGGTGATGGGCGACTAGATCCATCCAGCTGGATTGGTGGTTGTCCCGCTTCCTACAGGCAGTGATTGGAGGAGGAAACAGCGACGGACATCGGTCTCGGCCAATGGGCGGAGCAGCTGGAGGTTACCCCGCCTCCTGTCGTTGCTCATTGGAGGAGGAGGAGGGAGACGGACAGACGGCTCGGCCAATGGGACACCTGGAATGTTACAGTTTTGGACATCCTTGTGATCAAAGATCCTAGAGGAGCAAGATAGACCACTCACTCCTCGAAAAACGCGTAGTATGACGTGTGTGATCGTCGACGCCATTTTTCGAGGCATTTATTGGGCTTCCCCCACACTGTCATGGCGCCCTTATCTAAATTTCATCTCACTGCTCTGCTATCAATTGTTCTAATCGTAAATCTAAACGACCCGACCTGTCATTCTTTAGGTTCCCCAATAAAAAAGAAAGGTGAGAAAATATTTTTATTATTTTCAGTCGATATTCTGTCGTGAAAATGTTATTTTCTGTTCTCCCATCAACGGCCATTGGGAAACTGGGTTTGTCGGTACATTAGAAAGTTATTAGACTTATTTTTAATAGATCTTTACTCACCACAATAATAAAGACAATTTTAACACTTCTGTACGTTTTTGGTTTTGTTTTGTAAGGGATTAGTCTGCACAATATGGCCCGCGGACACATTAGGTCCAGTGACCAGGAGATTGTTCGAGTCTGAGAATGGGCGGCTGTTACCCATTATATTCCTCGAACATAGGGACATAGCAAACAACACTCACATACATACAAGACATCACAAGCAAAGATCACAAGCCCGCCGTGAAGAAAGGTGCAATCAAATATTATATAACTCTGCTCTATCATCTTTGGGTGCAATGGTGGGTCGGGGGGTTCGGTGGCGGCGGCCGCAATCAAAGATACTAGTGGAGCTCTGCTCTATAATCTTTGGTCAGAATGGGACGGCTGCGCGTTATAATGTGCTATCGTTCCACTCTCCCTCTCCCCTTCTCCCTCTCCCCTTGTCCCGGTCCCCTTCTCCCTGTCCCCCTTCTCCCTGTCCCCCCCTTTCCCCTTCTCCCTCCCCCTTCTCCCTCTCCCTTCTCCCTCTCCCCTTCTCCCTCTCCCCCTTCTCCCTCTCTTCTCTCGATCTCTCTCTCCCTCCTCTCGATCTCTCGCTCCCCTCTCTTCTCTCGATCTCTCTCTCTCTCTCTCTCTCTCTCCCCCTCTCTTCGCGATCTCCTTCCCTTCCTTCTCTCCCACCCTTCCATCTCTCCCTCCCTTACCTCTTCGTGAGAGTTGGCAGCTCTGCTATGCCTTGGGTCCAAAAGAGGATAGATAGAAAATACTTAATTGTCTTTGTAAGAAGATTTTAATAAGCTCTTCTACATTTAAGGTAAATTGACATATTAGAGGCAAAACGCATTTTCAATATACAGGTCGCTCCACACAACTGAAAACAATTGCATTTAAGTGATATATCATCCATTGTTCAGGCAAGTAGCACTAGGTTACAATAAACTTCCTGCATATTCCAGGAATTCATCTCATAAAAATGGGAGAGGCTTAAATGCATTGTAAAATCATAAATCCATGTTGACTTGGACTAATCCTTTTACTGCTATCCAAATGCCCCATTATTACATCTTTAATAATTGACTCCAGCATCTTTCACACCACCAAAGTCAGGCTAACTGGTCTGTAATTCCCCGTTTTCTCTCTCGCTCCTTTCTTGAAAAGTGGGATAGCATTAGCTATCCTCCAATCCACAGGAACTGATCGTAAATCTATTGATCGTTGGAAAATAATAGAAACATAGAAATTAGGTGCAGGAGTAGGCCATTCGGCCCTTCGAGCCTGCACCGCCATTCAATATGATCATGGCTGATCATCCAACTCAGTATCCCGTACCTGCCTTCTCTCCATACCCTCTGATCCCCTTAGCCACAAGGGCCACATCTAACTCCCTTAAATATAGCCAATGAACTGGCCTCGACTACCCTCTGCGGTAGAGAGTTCCAGGCATTCACCACTCTCTGTGTGAAAAAGGTTCTTCTCATCTCGGTTTTAAAGGATTTCTCCCTTATCCTTAAGCTGTGACCCCTTGTCCTAGACTTCCCCAACATCGGGAGCAATCTTCCTGCATCTAGTCTGTCCAACCCCTTAAGAATTTTGTAAGTTTCTATAAGATCCCCTCTCAATCTCCTAAATTCTAGAGAGTATAAACCAAGTGTATCCAGTCTTTCTTCATAAGACAGTCCTGACATCCCAGGAATCAGTCTGGTGAACCTTCTCTGCACTCCCTCTATGGCAATAATGTCCTTCCTCAGATTTGGAGACCAAAACTGTACGCAATACTCCAGGTGTGGTCTCACCAAGACCCTGTACAACTGCAGTAGAAACTCCCTGCTCCTATACTCAAATCCTTTCGCTATGAAAGCTAACATACCATTCGCTTTCTTTACTGCCTGCTGCACCTGCATGCCTACTTTCAATGACTGGTGTACCATGACACCCAGGTCTCGCTGCATCTCCCCTTTTCCTAGTCGGCCGCCATTTAGATAATAGTCTGCTTTCCTGTTTTTGCCACCAAAATGGATAACCTCACATTTATCCACATTATACTTCATCTGCCAAACATTTGCCCACTCACCCAGCCTATCCAAGTCACCCTTGCAGTCTCCTAGCATCCTCCTCACAGCTAACGTCCCCCAGCTTAGTGTCATCCGCAAACTTGGAGATATTGCCTTCAATTCCCTCATCCAGATCATTCATATATATTTGTAAATAGCTTGGGTCCCAGCACTGAGCCTTGCGGTACCCACTAGTCACTGCCTGCCTAATGAAGAACTCAACATTATTATGGTCACTCTTGCCCAAGGGGGCAGTACAACAGGATTGCAAACTAACCCTTCTCATTACTCAATTACCCAGTCTAAAATAGCCTGCTCTCTCGTTGGTTCCTCTGCATGTTAATCATATGTATAAATATATATGTATGTGTATATATATGCATGTATATGTATATGTGTGTATATATGTATGTATATATATGTTTATATGTATGTATGTATGCATATAAATGTATCCATTATGTATGTGTGCATTTGTATGTGTGGATATGTATGTGTATATGTATGTATGTATGTGTATATATGTGTGTGTATATATGTATGTGTATATATATGTGTGTGTACATATATATATGCATTATATATATTATTAATATATAATTATATATAATATTGCTTTATGGTTTATGTATATCATCTTACAAGACAAAATAAATTATTAGTGATTATTTAAATCAAAGTTGCTTCTGATCCATGAGAATAAACTTAACTATCTGCTACTTGCCTCTCACACACAGACACACATTCATATAAATATATAAAATATGTATACGTTAAATTTAATTTTGTGCAGTGTGTGTGTTAAAGCAATACAAATGCAAGGGAAACTACGCAATGGAGGGGGCTGTTCCCGCTAC
>JAWMAR010000332.1:1232342-1299623 GCA_036785375.1 Leucoraja ocellata
GGCCAGGAAACTCCAATAAAAGTAATGATATCGGAGCCGAGACAAAATGACCTCGGTGATCAGGACCAGTAGATCGGCCGCTGCCATGGCCACCAGGTAACGAGTGGTGCAGGTGGAGAGGCCGCACTTTCCCGGGACAGGATCACAATCGCTACTAAATTCACTGCGGAAAGACAAGGGAACGGACACTGGGCATTTACTCAACACGTTCTCCGGGGCTGAACACCGGCTCGACTTTCAGCTCAAGATCAGGAGTGTTGGAGTCGGTGCTCGGCTGCTGCAAGTTTAACAATGTCAGATACGGCTCCGACTGTGCCCGACCTGCCTGCCTGCTTGCTTCAGGGGAGAAGAGATAAGGCGACGGGCAGACTGGGTAAAGGGCGGGGAGGGGACGAGCAGCTACCCACCCACTACAATAGGCGCAATGGTCCTTTCTATAGTGAACCCTGCTGCTGCTCACAGTCTGTGATGGAGCCGCTTTCACAGACTTAACTGTGAACGGCCGGCCCCGTTTAAGCAGGGCTCTGGTAACTCGGCATCTGAAGGGGACGTGGAGGCTCCCAGAGGGAAGGCAGGGACAACATGGAATCCGGCAACAGAGTGGCTCCGTTAATGGATTCATTCCACAGTGAGTTCAGTAACAACACACACACGCACACACACACACACACACACACACACACACACACACACACACACACACACACACACACACACACACACACACACACACACACACACACACACACACACACACACACACTCACACACACACACACACACACACACACACACACACACTCCACAGTGAGACACAGTGTCCACAGGAGCGAGTGGCTGTTCACTCTGATCAATAACTCACACACAGTGAACTTCACAATGTGAACCCCTCTCTCCCAGTCACACCGCCCCGGAGAGCTGCCTGCCTGCCTGCCTGTCCAGAGCACTGGGACAACTCTGTGCAAGGTGCCACTGAAGGCAAGATCAACATTCTAGCGGCTCCCGACCGGCAGCAGTGAGAGAAAAGGAGGCTTCGTTTCAGATGTCTGAAAATAAGACAAATCACAGCAGCGTTAATTCACAAATATTTCACAGAGAGGATTGATATTCTTCACATATTCTTGTACAACGATCGTCAGTTGGGAACTTGTAACATGATGAGAATCAGGTCAACACCAGTTAACACACGGATGGTGTTATAAAACTTGAATTGTTCTGCTCACTTACCAGGGATTCCAACGGCAGCAATGATCACGTACAAGATTTTCTCCACACTGGCATATCTGTACCACAATTCCCCCATTTTCTCTGCCCAGCGACGTGTCCCCGTGAGCTACCGGTAATGTCTCGGAATGAAATGTTGGGACACATCATTCCTGGAGATTTTATACCATTTTCCGGCTCCACCGGGACAGTGAAGTTTCATCAGAGTTTAAAAATAGAGATTTTGAAATGATTCACAAACAGATGACATCAGCCGAGTGAAATCCCTGCTGAGACAGACAGGCAGGTTGTGATTTATTCAGGGAATTGATTGTGAAACTCCAAAGACTGGGAATTGTGGCGATAGATACTGAGGGATGGAAATTGGGAGCGGGCGGGCGGGCAGCATTGTTCCAGCAAAGGGGATATTGTTTCAAACTCCATCAGATCCAACTCTCCACCTCATGGTGTTTGTCTGATTACCGTCAATCCGTTTCACTCAGCAAGGCAATGCCAAATTCCAGGGACCCTCTCAGGGCTTCTGGTGCCCAGTTTGAAGGTGGACTGGACGGCGACCTTTGTCCACAGGTTGAGGAATTAGTTCAACACATCACCTCAGACTAAAATGCCCCCAAACCCCCCACTCTGCTTCACCACTCAATATGATCGCGGCTTCACTGAATGTGACCTCAATCCCACACTCCCGCTGACTGACCCCGGGAACCATTCACTTCCTGCTTGTCTGGAATAGATCTGACTACGATGGGGCAATAACATTCTCTGCCTTCCTTCATCACCTTTGAGGAGGAACGACCCAAAGACGCGAAGAGAACAGAACCATTGCCGCCTCAGAATTGTCCTAAACCTAAATAAATCGGCAAATGATGCAGCAACTCTCCCTACTCTCGTTCTCCCTCCCTCCATCCTTACTGATGTCACTCTCACTGGACTGTTACTCTCTCTCCTACCCTCTCTATTCCCCCTCTCTGGGCTGCCCTGTCTCCGTTCACTGATGGAGTGACACACAGTGGGATAGTACTGGTGGAGGGACAACAATGGGGCAGAACTGATGCAGTGACACACTGTGGTGGTACTGATGGAGTGACACTGTGGTGGTACTGATGGAGTGACATTGTGGTGGTACTGACGGAGTGACACACTGTGGTGATACTGACGGAGTGACTTACTGTGGTGGTGCTGATGGAGTGACACACTGTGGTGGTACTGATGGAGTAACACACTGTGGTGGTACTGACGGAGTGACTTACTGTGGTGGTACTGATGGAGTAACACACTGTGGTGGTACTGACGGAGTGACTTACTGTGGTGGTACTGATGGAGTAACACACTGTGGTGGTACTGACGGAGTGACTTACTGTGGTGGTACTGATAGAGTAACACACTGTGGTGGTACTGATGGAATGACACACTGTGGTGGTACTGATGGAATGACACACTATGGTGGTACTGACGGAACAATACACTGCGGTGGTACTGATGGAGTGAAACACTGTGGTGGTACTGATGGAGTGACACACTGTTGTGATACTGATTGGAGTGATCACTCCACGGTGGTAACATCAAGCTGGGCTACACGGCTAGACCACTACCACACCTGGGCCAGTCTGACCATATGTCCCTGCTCTTAATTCCTGCATATGCCCCACTCAGGAAAACCGCTCCTACTATTACAAAGACCATCACAACCTGGCCTGATGGTGCTTCTCAGCAGCTGCAGGACAGTTTCGACAGGACCAACTGGGAGGTGTTTAAACACCCGGACCTTGAGGTGTTCACAGACAGTGTACTGTGTTACATTAAAAACTGCATGGACACGGTCACAGTGGACAAACGCATCCGGGTCTACCCCAACCAGAAGCCCTGGATGACCCGGGAGGTCCAGCAGCTGTTGAAAGAGAGGGCCACCGCTTTTAGGTCTGGCGATAGGGCTTTATACAGCACGGCCCGAGCTAACCTGAAGAGAGGCATCAGAGAGGCAAAATCAAACTCCAGGTGGAAGATAGAGGACCACCTGGACAGTAATAACAGCAGGCAGGTGTGGCAGGGGATCCAGCATCTCACCAACTATAAGACCAACCTTGGAGCTGTTGAAGGTGACGCCTCGCTGGCAGAGGAGCTGAACCACTTATTTGCTTGCTTTGAAGTGGAGCCACCCGAGACAGCCACATCACAGCACATGGTCCACAGCAGCCTAACCCTCAAGATAGAGGAGCATGAGGTGAGGCGCACGCTGCGGGCCATCAATCCAAGGAAGGCTACTGGACCTGACGGCGTCTCTGGACGCGTGTTGAAGGACTGCGCAGACCAGCTGGCTGGAGTCTGGCGAGGATTTTTAACCAGTCTCTGGCACAGTCCACTGTTCCACCCTGTCTGAAGTCCTCCACCATAGTCCCCTTGCCCAAAACAACCAACATCTCCAACCTCAACGACTACCGGCCAGTCGCACTCACACCAGTGGTGATGAAGTGTTTTGAAAAACTGGTCCGGGGTCATATCACATCACTCCTGCCCCGAAGCTTTGACCCCCACCAGTTTGCGTACTGAACAAATAGATCTACAGAGGACGCTGTAGCCACAGCTCTCCATGCTGCACTGTCTCACCTGGAGCAGCGGGGGAGCTACGTGCGGATGCTCTTTGTGGAATTCAGCTCTGCTTTTAACACCATCCTTCCCCACAAACTGGTGGATCAACTGGGGGACTTGGGACTTCCACACTCCACCTGTACGTGGATAAATAGCTTCCTGTCGGGTCGCAGCCAGAGAGTCAGAGTGGGCCATCATACATCCACGGCCCTCAGCCTCAGTACCGGCTCTCCACAGGGTTGCGTACTGAGCCCCCTGCTCTACACCATCTACACACATGACTGCACCCCCGCCCACCACAGCAACACCATTGTCAAATTTGCGGATGACACTACGGTGGTGGGACTCATCTCCGGGGGGGACGAGTACGCCTACCGGGATGAGGTGGAGCAGCTGACAGTGTGGTGTGAAGAAAATAACCTGCTCCTTAACACCTTAAAGACAAAGGAAGTAATAATAGACTGCAGGAAGAATAAAACGGACATGGTACCATTGACTATCAGAGGAGACTGTGTGGAGAGGGTGGCGGATTTCCACTTCCTGGGAATCCATATTGAGGAGGACCTGACGTGGAGCGTGAACACCACTGCGCCGCTGAAAAAGGTCCAGCAGAGACTGCACTTCCTGAGGGTGCTCAGGAAGAATAACATCACTCAAGACTGCTGCTGTCCTTTTATCGGTGCTCCATTGAGAGCATACTAACATACTGTGTATGCGTGTGGTACACCAGCTGCATGGCGGCTCAGAGGAAAACGCTCCAGAGGGCCATTGACAACGCCCAGAGGATTGTCGGCTGCCCTCTCCTTACCTTGGAGGACTTACACAGTTTTCGCTGCACCAAAAACTCCCAGAGTATCATAAAGGACATTTTCCACCCCGGATACTCCCTGTTTGAACTGTTGCCGTCAGGCAGACGGTACAGATCTACAAGGACAAGGACGAACAGACTAAAAAACAGTTTTTACCCCACTGCTATAAAAGCACTAAATGCAGCCGCCAAGGAACGCAGAGGTGAGACATACTAAGGGACTGTGGTACACTGTGGAATCGACAGAAGGATGGAGGGTTGGGTGTTTATGCGTGCTATTTTCGTGATATTTATTTTAGTTGTTTATCTTTTAATATTTTACCTTGTATGTATCGTTAGCTTTTAGAAATGTTTGAATGGTGCACTGACTGGCTGACATTTTTAAATTTCGTTGTACATGGTTCATGTTACAATGACAATAAAGAAACTATTCTATTTTACTTCGGAGTCACGTGAGTGACTACGTGAAGAAGCCCGCCCCAGGACGCATTGCGGCATTACGTTGCAGCAGGCAACAGCGGCAGGCGGGAGACAGGGCTCCCGCAGAAACGAGAAAAACTAAGTTTTAGGTAAGTACTTACCTTTATTTTTACAGCCCCTTTGCGTCTGCTTGTTCCCCGCAGGGCATGCAAGCGGCCCCCTTGGACTCCGGGAGGAGTTTTTTCCGTTCGCGGGAGGGGAGGAAAGACGCCACCAGGACCGCACTCACGGAGGACCATGGATGGGAGCTGTGCCGGTGCCGGTAACTCTCCAGAGGGGCGACATCGAGAAAGCGCAGGAAGACGGCGCTTGCACTGCGTTGGAGGTTCCCCTCAGTCCTCGCTCGCCCTCGAGTACTGCCCAGGTGAGGCAGGCAGGCGGGCGGGCGGAGGCTTCCGACTTTTGCGCAGCCGGTAAGGGGACCCACTATGCAGTGCCGGCGTGGAGTGCGCTGCAACCCGAGTGCAGGTGAGCAGCAGCCCGAGTGCAGAGAGAGAGAGAGAGCAAGGACCGCTAATCAGCGGCCCGCTACCGACACTGCACCAAGCCCGTCAGCATCAACAGCGGGCTGGGGGAAATGCTGCACCTGCCCGCTCGACGAATGAACCGTCATTGGGCAGCAACAGGCGGTAGGACCGCTTAGCGGGCGGTCCGCTAACCCGACACCGCGACCGAGCCAGCCCGCCAGCGCCTGAGCAGCGGGCTGGATGTAAGTAAAACCGGCCGGTGGTGCCGACATCGGACGGGGACGTCTCTCCACCCAGGATGGGGAGAGACAGCCGCCTGAGCTGCAGGAGCGGCTCTTGGGCATTGAAAAGGTGAGTTTGCAGTTGTGTTTTATTGCAGGTTTCAGGAACACAACGCAAACAACTCGCAAAGAGAAACTGCCCCGTTCCAACTCTACCAGCGGGGCAGCAACCGGCGGCAGCGTCGCTCTCAGAGTGGTTTCGCTATCCCTGAGCCCGAGCCAAGCCAGTCTCGCCAGAGCCTGCACGGCGGACTGGGAAAACAGCCAGGAAGCCAAACGGCCGGTCGTCTCCGATTCGTCGGAGGGGGGCATGTCTCTACCAAAGCAGAGAGAGACAGCCGCCTGAGCTGCATTTAGCAGCTCCTGGAGGAGAAGGTCCACCGGGAACAGCAGCGCTCCCGGCGAGACAGGACAGGCACCTCCTCCATAGTGTCGTGTCAGGCACTGCCCTTTGCTACCCTCATACCACGGGTTGGAGCAGGAGGCTAGCATTGGTGACCAGGGCAGGGCTGGTCTGCAAATGGGGCAGGAGGACAAAATCGGGAGTATGCATGGGGTGCAGGATCAGGAACAGCTGTTGGGTGTGGTGGACCGCTTCGTAGCAACCCCACGGGCTGGAGCACCGCCGGAGCCAAAAAATGGCAGCCAGCACAAACCTCTACTGAAGAAGGTGCTCGCCGAGGTGCTGCAAGAATATACAGCACCAGAGAATTGTGAGGCCCTTAAGGGGAAAAAGCCTCAAACAGCAAAATCTGCGAATGTGGGGGCCCTTATGCGGGCATAAAAACTAAAGCTACAGCGGATCCGAAGGCTCCTGACGTCAGCTATCACGGCCTATGCTCGTTCTGTGGAGACAACGAAGATGAACACATACCAGCAGAAAGTGCTGGTATTAAGGTGGACCACACAATTCGAACTAAACAATCTCCGAAGGGAAATATAACACCTGCCCTCAATCTCAACATTTGCAGGCTTGAGCAAAGCCCCAGCTGCGGAGGCAGACTCACTGCTATTTGGGAGAGATTTGAACAAAAAGCTGAAGGAGTTGGAAGAGGCATCAAAAACCTTCGGCATCATGAGGGCAGGCCCCGGGACGAGCAAACCACGACTTCCGATTCCCAAGCAGCAGCACCCCACGGCATCCACCAGTCGACGTCTAGAATATGGGACTGGTGAACGCTTGGGGCCGCATTATCCCCAAAGATCTTTTAGAGCAGGGCCCGGTGGACCCCCTGGAAAATGCGACTCCCCCCAACGTCGCCAGCACGTCGTCAGAACAAAAGCACTCAGAAAACAGAAAAGACAAAACCGACAATAACCATGGAGGTAGGTGGGTCTGGTTCCTACCAGCATATAGAGCGCTTTCCTGGACTATCTTGGGTTTATATTAATTCAGTCCACGTAACTATTATGTTGCCAAGAGACAACATAGTTGAATTAGCACAAACAAGCAACAAATTAATGGTCAACAAACTACCAACTACTCGACAAGTAACAGAGTAATTGGGAAAAATGGTAGCATTTCTGTCTACATGATTCAGATCTTAGTATCAAAAACAACATATAGGTTGTCATTGAGCATCTCATGAAGTTACCCACTGAAGTAATACCAGAAAGACAGTGGTGGGGTTACCACTTATACTGGGCATTAATTATCTGAAAAATGTTCGGTTGAATTTTATGGGTTTTAAAGCACTTGCATGTATGGGTATAAATAAACTACACTACGGAGGTGGCCTATATTAACCATATGGGCAGCATAAAGTCGGTATCATATGACAAGTTGGTCAAAAAAATTTGGCAATGGTATGTCCAAAGATGTATTTGACCATCAGCAACTTACCTGCCAGGTAAGCAAAATACAGTGACAGACACCAGGTCACATAAATTTAAGGACAACATCAATTAGATGTTTTTCATATAAAGTTTTAACAAAACTATCAAGCTATATGACGCACCAGATATTAATGCATTTCATTGTCTCTGTACTGCACACTGACAATGACAATTAAAATTGAATGTGAATCTGATATCGATTATCTGCATCAACGCTATATCACCAGGTGTTCGGGGATGTCCTATGTATGTCGCGGGGGAAACCAGACCCTGGGGCAGTGGAATCTTCATTGAAAATTTCTCTGGGACAGATAGTTCCAGCAGAAAGCTCGTCAGCTATATATATTAACTTTTCTGACCTATAGGTCATGTTGTCATTCAAGAATGTATTTATAATATTGATAGACAAATGCGTTTCACGCTGCATTGGTGAAATTAATTCTATGTATTTCTTCCCTTCTGCCTCACCAATCGAGGACAACGCACAGTACAAAAGGATTCTGCTTCAGGTATTTGATAGTACGTGACGGACTTACGCAGCCATTGTTCACTATACGCCATGACTTGGTTGTTGAAACTTGGATGGTATTTCCCAGTACCCAGAATTATTAACAATCGGAGCCGGGCACAAGTCAACTGTGCCATGGGAAAATCAAGCTCCTGAGTTGCAGATTCTGCACAAGCCTCATCTGGGACTGGGATTGTTATACTGAACCATCGACACCATGTCAGCATCCTTCTGAACATCCACTGGACTGCAACACTTGTCCAGCATCAAGAGAAGTACTGCAAGGATACAGGGATAACCTACTCATCCGATACAGTTACTACGAACTGGAATTCCTGGAGAACCTTCATCACGATGAAGGATTCGGCTACAGTACCATCGACACAGCTAGAATTGCCCTGCCTGTTGTTTCAAAACAGCTACAGGACAACAGGCCATGGGGTCACTGGCTGGTGGTAAATCTTTGAAGGGTATTAAAACTCTAAAACCCTAGACCAGGTACACCCATATATGGGATGTCACAGTGGTATAACCATACTTCAGGGGATACCCACCAGCCAGATCCCTCAACCTGAACCTTCTATGCACTAAACACATATGTTGAAGGCACACGGAGCAGCACAGAGGGTCCAGTCACTATTCCTATTGCAACTGGACACCATGCTCATAGCTTCAGACCAGATCTCTATCATTGTCCAGGGAATGGTCAAACCAGACCAGGAACACCTTATCCAGTCATAAAACCCGGGCTTACCCGCCAGAAAACACGGTAATGTGCCATGACCCTATTACCTTACATAGACACAACCTAATTATTCGAGGGAGATGAAAAGCCTTGTGGGTTGGTCACAAAAAAACCTTGTGGTCGGGTAACAAGCCTTTTTTGAGATGGCTCAAGCAGGTATTAAAGCTCCTGGGATAAAACTAACATGTACAAAGTTTTCATTCCACAGAACAAGCTTCCACGTCAACGGCAAAAGAATGGACGTGCCTGTAAACCACATCCTGGCTACAGCAGAATGGTGGGGGTAAACGTTCAGAGAAATAATTTATTATAAACTGTTGACAAAACCTGTTTTTATTTGCAGGAAAGATTCCAATCTGCAAATATTTAAATTAGCCAAGGGGAGCATTCAAATTTCTTCAGTGTTATTGTAAAAATACCATTGTTTTTCTATAAACAGATTCATTGGTTGATTATGATAACACGCTTCCTCCCTCAAAGGCTTCGGCAGCGAGTGATATAAAGCTGTTACACGGTTTGAAATCACAGAAGCTTTGAAATCTTCACGTAGTCACTCACGTGACTCCGAAGTAAAATAGTAAGATTAAACGAGAACTTACCAGTTTGAAGTTTGATCTGTATTTTATGAGGAGTTACGATGAGGGATTACGTGCCCTCCGCTCCCACCCTCATTATATGGATCAAACTGATAAATTGATGTCTCTTTGTCTTTACTATGTTACTTCAAATACTTGTGTCTATCTGTGATTCCACACCGCTGCTTCGAAGCATGCCGCGCCTGCGCCCTGAGCGGGCTTCTTCACGTAATCCCTCATCGTAACTCCTCATAAAATACAGATCAAACTTCAAACTGGTAAGTTCTCGTTTAATCTTACTATTCTATTCTATTCTATTCTATTGATGGAGTGACACACTGTGGTGGTACTGATGAAGGGACACACTGTGGTGATACTGATGGAGTGAAACACTGTGGTGGTACTGATGGAGTGACACACTGTGGTGGTACTGATGGAGTGACTTACTGTGGTGGTATTGATGCAGTGACACACTGCGGTGGTACGGATGGAGGGGCACACTGTGGTGGTACTGTTGGAGTGACACGCTGTGGTGGTACTGATGGAGTGACTTACTGTGGTGGTACTGATGGAGTGACACACTGCGGTGGTACTGATGGAGGGGCACACTGTGGTGGTACTGATGCAGTGACACACTGTGGTGGTACGGATGGGGTGACACGCTGTGGTGGTACTGATGGAGTGACACACTGTGGTGGTAATGATGGAGTGACACACTGTGGCGTAGTACAGATGGGCTGACATTCTGTGGGTAGGACTGATGGAAGTGACACTGTGGGGCAACACTGTTGGAATGACACTGTGAAATAGTACTGATGGAGTGACACACGGTGGGGTAGTTCTATTGGAATGATGAACTGTGAGGTTGTCGTGATGGAGTGACACAGTGCGGCTAGTACTGATGTAATGACATGCTGTGGGGTAGTACTGAAATAATGACATGTTGTGCTAGTAACTATGGAATTACACACTGTGGGGCGGTCCTGATGAAATGACACATTGTGCTGTAGTACTGAGAGAGAGCCACATATGTAATGATATATTCAAGGGCATTGCTGATGGAGTGACACTCTTTGGGGTATTACTGATGTAGTGACACATTTTATGGTACTGCTGATGGAGGGAAACACTGTGGGGTAGTACTGATGGAATGACACTGAGGTACAGTACTGATGGTGCGACACTCTGGTGACGTAGAGATGGACTGACACTCTGGGGTGGTACATTTGAAGTGACAAACAGTGTGGGGTAATACTGGTGGAGTAATACACTGTGTGTTAGTGCAGATGGAATTACACACGTAGTACTGATGGAGTGACTTACCGAGGAGGAGCATTGATGGAGTGTCACATTGGGGTGATACTGATGGAGAGATACACTATGGCGCATTACTGATGGGGTGACATATTGTGGAGTGGTACACATGTAGCACTAATGAATTGATAAAATGTATGGTAGTACAAATGGAGTGACACTCTGTAGCGTAAATATACACACAATGCTGAAGTAAATCAGCTGGACAGGCAGCATCACTGGAGAGAACGAATGGGTGACGTTTCGGGGCGAGATCCTTCTTCAGACTGATGTCACATGAGAGGGCGTGACAGAGATACAATGTAGTCGGAGACAGTACGACTGGTGGGAGAACTGGGAAGGGGAAGAGGATGAAGAAATATGGAAAGCAAGGGCTACTTGAAGTTAGAGAAGTCAATGTTCATACCGCTGGTGTGTTAGCTACCCAAGCGAAATATGAGGTCTTGTTCCTCCAATTCGCGCTGGGCCTCAGTCTGACAATGGAGGAGGCACAGGACACCACGCTATGTGGTTGTCCTGATGGAGCGGCATAGTTTGGTGAAGTGCTGATGGAGCAACACAATGTGGAGTAGTATTAATGGGGTGACAGACTGAGGTAATACTGATGTATGACACATTCTGCAGTAGCTCTGATGGAGGGACACACTTTGGGGTAGTAGTGATGGAGTGACATATTGTTGGATAATACTGCTGGAATGATAACCTGTCAGGTAGTTCTGATGGTGACACATTGTGGGGAGGTTCTGATAGAGTAACATACAGTGGGGTATAACTGATGGAGTTTCACACTGTGGAGTTGTACGGATGTAGTGACACATTGTGGAGTAGTGCTGAGGTGGTCACAGACTGTGGAGTATTTCTGACAGGAGTTTCACATGAAGAAAGACTGGATAGACTCGGTTTGTACTCGCTAGAATTTTGAAGATTGTGGTGGGATCTTATAGAAATTTACAAAATTATTGAGGGGTTCGACAGGCTGGATGCAGGAAGTTTATCCCCGATGTTGAGGAAGTCCAGAACTAGGGGTCACAGTTTAAGGATAAGTGGGAAATATTTTAGAACCGAGATGAGGAAAACATTTTTCACACAGAGAGTGGCGAATCTCTGGAATTCTCTGTTACAGAAGGTAGTTGAGGCCAGTTCATTGGCTATATTTAAGAGGGAGTTAGCCTTGTGGCTAAAGGAATCAGGGGGTATGGGGAGAAAGCACGGATGGGATACTGAGTTGGATGATCAGCCATGATCATAATGAATGGCGGTGCATGCTCGGAGGGGCGAATGGCCTACTCCTGCATCTATTTTATATGTTTCTATGTTTCTATGTTTCCATTTTAGACTGCTTGTTATATTGTGGGTGGGATTTATGACGTGTTTTGGGAGGTTAGCTGCTTGCGCAGAAGTTTCGTTTTTAGATTAGTTTGGAGACCATGGGGAACGTTAACCCTTCTCCCATGTAAGATCATGTAAAACATGTAAGAGCCACATGTAAGAACATGTAAGAATGTGTAAGATTATGCGGGCCATGCCGCGTCCATGGGAGATCTAAAGGAGATCTTGCCAGTGTTACGGAGACACGAGGAGTTTATTAATGTCTAAATAATAAGCTAGAGTTCGAAGAAGATTACAGTAACGATTCGGAAGAAGGATGTATTTCACTGTTTTCCATCAACAATAAAGCCTTTATTCATCAAAAGACTGTGTTTTGAAGTCATATCTGAGAAGAAGCTCTGAAGGTATCTGTGAGTTGGCTTGCATGTGTTTAGAAGACACCCCCTTCAACCATTCTCATCCAAATAGCGGCCAGGGTGCTAATTAACTGAACGATATGATAATCTACCGCTACATTAAGTAGAAGGATACGTCCGGCGGGGATTAAATACCAGTCCCAGAGAGAGGGACAGAAGAATGAATCGAAGCGAAGAAGGCCAAGACCTCGGAGATGCACAGCCAGAGAAGGACGACCAGGCTAAGACCTCGGAGAGGCAGAGCCAGAGAGGACTGGTTCCAGTCATTGAACTGAATAAGAAATGCAGTCCCAGAGAAGTGGACAAAAGATAGTCTAAAATTCTCGGAGAGGTTTGAGCCAGACAAAGGTGGTTCCACGAGGAACTAGATCTCGGTCTGAGGAGCCTAGAGGTGTATCTACTGCATCGAGACGTATCTGAAGACGTATCACTGTATTTGTGAGTACAAATCGATTATTACTCTTTGAATTAAAACCACGGTTGTAATTAAAATACTTCTGTAACGGAGCTCAGAAGTTGTTTTCTCCAGCGTGTCTGGGGAATGTAGACCGACCTTGCATTGTTTTCAGTCGCTCCTGATAATTGTATTCCATTGCATTAGAGCCACGTTTTGCACCTGGTCTTAGAGAGATCTTTGCATTATCAGTATGTTTTTAGTTTTGGAATAAATTGCTGATTAAAAAACAAAGCCACAGCTACTAGTACAGATTTGTTCGACTAATTTAAAGACTTGGCAATCTGACACAACCTCTTTAAAATCATGAATTTAGAAGAAGATGAAGGCAGAGCGATGTCAGAAGAACCACGTGGTGGTGAAGAAAGAACTAGACAACTTGAAGAAACAGATATTTCACATGCTGCCTGTCTGAGGGAAACCGAGAAAGAGAGAAATGAATTATGGCTGCAGGTGACCAGATTAATTGATACACAGAAATAACTAATGGAATAAGAACAGAACGTGATCAAGGTGAAATCTAATATGAGCCAACTATGGAACGTCTACCAGGAGGTTGGAAAGAAACAGAAGGTACTGCTGTGTTCAGTCCTGTCTTGGGAAGAACGCAGACGTTATACCCAGGGGGATGAAGACACGAAGAAGATATTCAATGGGTTCAAGAAAAATGCAGAGAAGTGGTTATCTGAAATTATGTCACAAGTGACGAGCTTTGTAGCTGGAAGTGCGAAGCAACAAGGTGCCAGAATGGAAGATGAATTTAGACGTCGAGATAGTATCTCGAATGTATCTTCACGAAAATCAGGCCGCAGATTTGGTTGCTCAGTCAGTTCGGTTTCGAGGGCTTCTGCTCAATTTTGAGCAAAAGCTGATTTAGCTGTGCTCTCAATGGAAGCGGATGCCATGAAGAAAAACCATGAGCGAGCGAGAGATGAGGCGACGTCAAGAAGAGATGGTGTTACAGCTAGAAGAGAGAACACATAAGATGGCACGACAGCAAGAAGAGATGAAGCAAGAGAAGACGACAGAGAGGAACAGATGAAGCGACAGCAGGAACAATTGGAATTAGCCACAAAGATGGCGGTGGCCAAAACCAGGAAGGACATACTCGATGGAGTGGGGTCAAGATGCAGCTCTAGATCATCGAGGACGATGAGCTCTGGACCAAGAGGAAAAACCGCTCGATATAAATTGGATCAATTCCATAATCGAGGTCCACTGGTTTTATACGCTTTGGAAACTCATAGGAACAGAGGAAGATGGGTAAAACTTCATCACAGCAAATGCGTGCTACATTGAAACCTATGACAATTGGAGCGTCTGTGGATGCTCGAGACAAACCATGCTATGTGGAGGCCTGGTGCACAGGCTCGGGTAAGCCAGTTTGAATCATAAAGGCCTGTTTATCAACAGGTGGAGTCAAGAGAAGGGAATCAGGATGGATTATTGGCACTGTTGAATAGACAATCTGAATTCAACGAGATTATAGCTCGACAAAATACCTCTCTTATTTTACCACCAGTATAAATAGTAAGATTAAACGAGAACTTACCAGTTTGAAGTTTGATCTGTATTTTATGAGGAGTTACGATGAGGGATTACGTGAAGAAGCCCGCTCAGGGCGCAGGCGCGGCATGCTTCGAAGCAGCGGTGTGGAATCACAGACAGACACACGTATTTGAAGTAACATAGTAAAGAATAAAGAGACATCAATTATCAGTTTGATCCATGTAATGAGGGTGGGAGCGGAGGGCACGTAATCCCTCATCGTAACTCCTCATAAAATATAGATCAAACTTCAAACTGGTAAGTTCTCGTTTAATCTTACTATTTTACTTCGGAGTCACGTGAGTGACTTCGTGAAGATTTCAAAGCTCTGTGATTTCAAACCGTGTAACAGTTTTACTCACTCACTGCCGAAAGCTCTTGAGGAAGGAAGTGTTATTGTAATCAACCAACGAATCTGTTTTCAAAACAAAACGGTATTTATTAACAATAACAAAAACAAATAGCTCCCCCGGGCTTTAAATTAAATATTTGCAGTTTCTAATATTCTTACTGCAAATAAATCAGGCTTCACCAAAGGCTTGTCATAGAACGTTCCGAATGTGGATTCCCTCGACCATCCTGCTTTGTTCAGGATGAGGTCAATAGGCACATCCATCCTTGCTGCCTTTGATGTGGATGCTGCCCTGGTGGAATGAGATTTGTAAACATTAATGTCTATTTCAGCAGCTTCCAATACCTGTTTTAACCATCTTGAAATGGTCTGGCTCGTTACCCCGCCATATGTTTTTTTGTGGCTGACCCATAAGGCTCTTTCACTTCCTCGGATATTATGGGTTGTGTCAATGTACTGTTTGAGGTGGGTCACCACACACAATCGTGGCTCTGGTGGGTAGGCCCGGAATACCACTAGCGTGTTGGATGTTCCTGGCCTGCTTTGTTTTATCAGACCTAGTAGAGTGAATGTTACCTGGTCTGACGTTATTTCCATGCTGTCCAGTCGAAGTTTATGTAATGACTGGACCCTCTGTGCAGATACTAGTGCCATAAGCATGAGCGTTTTTAATGTTAATTGTTCAAGCCTGAGGGATCTTGCTGGTGGTCTGTCCCGGAGGTATGTGAGCACAACACTGATGTCCCAAATTTGAGTATATCTAGGCTTGGGGGGCTTGATGTTATATATGCCCCTCATCAGTTTGACCACCAGCGGATGGGACCCCATGGGCTGATGTCCTGCAGGTTTGAGGTAATTGGAGAGGGCACTACGTGCCGTGTTGATGGCACTGTAGCTCATATCCTCATGGTGATGTAAGTAGGCCAGGAACTCGAGAACATTGGCTACTGTGGCTGTTTCGTAAGAAGTCCCTGTTTCTTGGCAGTACCTCTCCCATTTCTTGATGTTGGTTAGGTACTGCCTCTTTGTAGATGTTCTCAGGGATGCTGACATGGTGGTGATGGTTTGTTGCGATAATCCCAGGTCCAGATAGGGTCGGTTTAGAATCTGCAACCCAGGAGTTTCATGTCTTGATGGCATGGATGGCTTATGCCTGACACTGGGTGAGTCAATAACCCTGGATGACTGGGAAACACCATTGGTGATTCCACCACCATGTCATGGAGTACTGGGAACCATGGCTGTGTAGGCCAGTCGGGCACCACCAAAATTCCAGATGCTGAATCCATCTGGATTCTGCGGAGTACCTGACTGATGAGGCAGAAGGGATGAAAGGCATAGAAAAAGAACTTTCCCCAATCCAGCGTGAAGGCATCTACCGCTGCTGCCTCTGGATCTGGTTCCCAAGCGACATACGTAGTTAATTGGTGATTTAGTCTTGATACAAATAAATCGATATCTGGCTTTCCATATTGCTTTACAATTTTAGCAAATGCTTTAGGATTTAACATCCATTCGATGTTGTCATTGAATTTGCGTGACCTGGTGTCCGCCACTGTGTTTAGCTTACCTGGTAGATAGGTAGCTGAAAGCCAAATATGTCTTTCGACACACCATTGTCAAATCGTATTGACCAATTTGTCGCATGATAAAGATTTTATGCCGCCCATATGGTTAATGTATGCCACCACCGTAGTATTGTCTATTTGTAATCGTACATGCAAGTGATGCATATTGGATACATATGCTTTTAAACCATAAAAGGCGCCCAACATTTCCAAATAATTAATGCCCAGTGTAGATAGTAATGATGATTCTAAGTTAGTCCATCTACCACCTGTGCTGGATATGGAGTTAGTTTCTCCCCAGCCTTTAGCACTGGCATCTGTTTGGAGTACTAAAGTAGCATTAGTAATAATAATAGGACTACAACTATGCCAAATATTTTGTATCCACCACTGTAGTTCTGATATTGCTTCAGGGGGTAAAATCATGACCCGATCATAGTGACCTTTATGTTGTTTTAGTGCCTGCACCTTTGCTCTTTGTAAATTTTGATAGTGCAAAGGTCCAAATTGGATAGCCGGAAATGCTGCTACCATTTTCCCAATTACTGCTGCCACTTGTCGAATAGTTGGTTTTTTTGTTAATCTTTAAGTTATTGCATGATTGTACTAATGCAATCATCTTTTCCCTTGGCAGGGTAATAGTCATTTGGACTGAGTTAATTGTGAAACCCAGGTAGTCCATTATAGTGGATGGATTTAACTTGGATTTATCTGGATGTAAGACGAACCCTAGTGCTTCTAGGAGCTGTTTAGTAGCTGATACTGCTGCTACAGCCAATTGCATAGTTTTCCCAACTATGAGGATGTCGTCCAAATATGCCATGACTATATGATTATGTTTCCTTAATGTTGCCATGGCTGGTTTTAGTATTTTAGTGAATAATCTTGGGGCTGACGTGAGCCCATTAGGCAGTGCTTTATACTGCCACAGCTCCCCCATCAAGATAAATTTAAGGTATCTGCTATAATCCTTATGTATAGGTACTAGATAGTAAGCATCTTTGAGATCAATGCTTGCCATATAGTATCCTTTGGAAATCAGTTGTCTAGCAGTCACAAATGTTTCCATTTTGAAATGTATATACTTAACAAAATTATTTAGGGATGTTAAGTCAATGATGATGCGACATCCACCATCTTTTTTAGTTTTTGTAAATATGTTGGAAACAAATTCCAAGGGTTCATGTTTGGTCTTTTCTATGACCCATTTGTTTATAAGTCTCACCAGTTCAGCTTGTCCCTCCTGTTGTTCTTTTTTGGAGAGAAAAAATACCCTTTCGGGCCGGTGTTGAACTGGCGGTGTTTTTGAAATAAATTCAATGTTATATCCTCCAATGCTATTGAGTATATATTTATCATTAGTGATCAATCCCCAGGCTTCTTTAAACAAGTGTAACCTTCCCCCTGTTAGTGAGGCACCCTTATTCTCTGTATGCAGGTAGGAACCAGATCCACCTACCTCCATGGTTATTGACGACTTTGTGATTTATTTTTCCTTAGAGCTTTGCCTTGTCGACGTGCTGGCGATGTTGGGGGGAGGCGCATTTTCCAGGGGGTCCGCGGCGGGCCCTGACCTAAAAAAGGTCTTTGGGGATATTGCGGCCCCAAGCCTTCACCAGTCCCATGTTCCAGACGTCGACTGGTGGATGCAGTGGTGTGCTGCCGCTTGGGTATCAGAATTGTTCTTGGTTTGCTCGTCGCTGGGCCTGCCCTCATGAGGCCGAAGGTTTTGGATGCCTCTTCCATATCCTTCAGCTGTTTGTTGAGGTCGTTCCCGAATAATAACGAATCTGCCTCCATAGCTGGAGCTTTGCACAAGGCAGCAAATTTTGGGTTGAGGGCAGGTCTTATGTTTTCCCTCCGGAGGTTGTTTAACTCAAACTGAGTTGTACACATCAACGCCAGCACATCCTGCTGGTGTGTACTCATCTCCGTAGTCTGCACGAAACGAGCAAAGGCTGTGATGGCCGACGTCAGGAGCCGACGTATCCGCTGTAGCTTTATCTCTTGTGCCCGTATAGGGCCCCCCACATTTCCCCAGATTTGACTGTTGAGGCTCTTGACCTTAAGAGCCTCGCAGTTGTCTGGCGCTGTGTGTTCTTCCAGTACTTGGGCGAGCACCTTCTCCTGTAGAGGCTTGTTAGACAGGTGGTTTATGCTAGCCGCCATCCTCGGCTCCAGAGGTGCTCCAGCCCGTGGGGTAGCTACAAAACGATCCACAACACCCAGCAGCTGTTCCTGTTCCTGCACACCCTGCATACTCCCGATTCCTTCCGCATGCCCCTTTTCCAGACCAGCCCTGCCATGGTCACCAATGCTAGCCTCCAGTTCTTGATCTGAGGTAGCAAAGGGAAGTGCCAGACTCGACACTATGGAGGAGGCGCCTGTCCTGTCTGCCCGAGAACGCTGCTGTTCCCGGTAGACCATCCCCTCCAAGAGCTGCTGAATGCAACTCAGGCGGTTGTCTCTCCTCCGTTTTGGGGAGGACATTTCCCCGTCCGACGAGTCGGAGTCGACGGGCCGATTAGTTTTCCGGGTTGCTTTCCCAGCCCGCCGTGCAGGCTCTGGCGTGACTGGGTCCGGCTCGGTCTCAGGGATTGCAAACCGCTCAATGAGCGGTGCTACCGCCGGTTGCTGCCCCGCTGGAATTGGCTCCTCTGGTGGAGTTAGAGCACGGGCAGTCTTTTGGGAGAGCTTCCTGCGTTGAGACATTTTTTGCTCTGAAAAATACTAACGCCAACTCTCCTCCGGTTAGTCCCAACGCAGCGTCCACTTACCTGACGGTCCGTTTTAAAGTGCAGCTGGAGAGCCTGACTCCAGCTGCCGCCGCTGTTGCACTGCTGGGCGTAATGCCGCGCCTGCGCCCTGAGCGGGCTTCTTCACGAAGTCACTCACGTGACTCCGAAGTAAAATTGGCATATATTATGTCGTGTGCGAGGGAACGTATGCGCTAGAGGAGACTCGAGGTGGCGTCCTTCAATAAAGAAGCTTGTTAGTTTACTCCTGTATCTGAGAGTTCTTTTGAGTCAGTAACACGCACCAAAATACAATACAAGAAACATGGACGATTAAAAAAAATTACAGCCAGATTTATCACTTATAAAACGTTTTAGATACCAAAGAATTCAAGAAAAAACACAAATAATGCCTTACTGTTGATGAACTGCTGTGAACACACGCGTTAATTTCCAATATTTTCAATCTCGATATTTGCTCGGCCAATGTTCGCCAAGCACTTTAGCTGTTGTAGTCTCTTCAGCTCCCTTTCTCATTAACTTAATTTATCTTCACTTTTGGAATTCTGAAGAAGGATAGATGTCTCTCACGGTTACCCTGATGTCCACAATTATTTACAGCGAAAACAATCACCATTTCGGTGTTTTTTAACAGGTAGGAAAGTCCGCGTTTCGTGTATTAACAAGATATACAGGAAACTGCTGGTCCACCAGATGGATTGAGCGGTTGTGGTCGTCAAACCATTTCACCCGGAGACCTTACGTACAACCCCCTATACACACACACATACTCTCAGATACACACTCACGCACACACTCACTCACACACAGCTACACGCACAAACTCACTCACACACAACCAATACAAAAATACCAAGTAACTTCAGAACGTGGTTAACATACAGTGTGTAAACCGAATGATTAAAGCGTTTAAAGCCTTCTGCCGAAGCTGCTGCTGAAGCAAAAACGCGCTTTCAATAACGTCCAACAAACACATTCGCCGTAAAAGGAGCCGTAAGCCCCCTTGAATTATTGACATCTTCACTCTCTTGACGTCTTCACTCTGTGCCTTCTGCATTCACCGCCATCTTGCCGCTAACAGAATATGACATCATCGGTGCCATATTGCCACTAATCATAAGTCACGGAATGAGCGCCAATTTTGCAAGTAAACACAGTTCTGGTCCAATAAAATGTGTATTCACGCTTGATCCATCCGGAAACTGTTCCATGTCCTTTAAAATCCAAGCCAATTGGGCAAACACTTTTCAAGCCAACAAAACACATTATCTGAAAGCCCTTTAAAAGCCACGACAATTGGGCAAACACTTTGCAAGCCATGAACACACATTTTCTGAAAGCCCTTTAAAAGCAAAACCAATTAGGCAAACACTTTGCAAGCAACAAACACATTTTCTGAAAACCACATCGAGGGTAATCATCGTGGAGTAGGCGTGCTTTCATTGTTATTCGCAGCTCAGAGAGCCGTGACCCTCTCGCTTTCTCCACCTCGCAGAGACTGAGTGAGGGTCGACCGTTTCGGGTTTTAAGGTCCGTTCCCCCTGACGCGAGAATGACGTTTTTATTCATAAATAATTCATATCTCTCTGATTTTTCATCGATGGAAAAACTCTTCCGGTCCAACAGGTGGCCAAAAATGACGGCCGTAAGTGGGTGCATTCTCTCGGAAATCACGAAACAGAAAGTCGAAAGCGGTCAAGATCTTAGTTTTAGTAATACAAGATATTTGTATATTTGTAATTATTTTCTTAAGTCATGTCAGGACTTTGTCAATGGCCTGTTCTACCCTGCGGAGCACTGTAGAGCGGGGAGATCGAGGAGTTCATGTCCTATATCTCCGAATTTGATTTGCGGGTCGTTAAGATTGTAATGAAAATTTTGGCACAATGCATCTCACCAGTTACTTCAATAAGTGCAGATGATGGGACATTATATTACCGTTTAAAAGACGTATGTGAGTCCGCGCCTGCTTGCAGTTCACATTCCGGCCATTGGATGTCCCCATCATTTAAAACCTCGATATTGTATAATACCCAGGATTTTTTCCCCATGAATAGATCAGTGCATCACAGTTCAGGAGTCTAAAACAGATCTTCGAACAGCTCGCTTCGGTTAATAATAAATTAAGTATTTTGTTTAATAAAATGTTATTTTCAACGAACTTACGTGTATTCCAAATGATACACAAACGTGGACATCCCTTGAAACAAGATGAGGGTATCTACACAATCTCATAGTATCTTACAGTCACACAATAACGATGCTATTTATAGAGTTATAGTCAAATCACGAAACAAGATATTTCGGAACCAGCAAACTATCCAACCAATCTAGGCCAATAGCCTTCCAACCACTTCTATTCATATACTCGTTGACATGTATCTAATACATTGTAATGGAAGCCATCTCTTCAGCTTCTGCTTGCAGCCATTCCACCTCACCACAACTGCCTTTGTGAAAAGTGTTGTCTCTCCTTATCTTCTGATTCAATCCACTCTGGCGTCTTCAAGCTTTAGACTCCACAAGCTTGGAAAACGACAGTCCACCATGTCCTTGCCCCTGATGATTAAATATACCTCTGTAATGTTACCCATCAATCTCCTACTGTCCGGTGAAAACGTTCCAACAGTCCCTGCTCTCCTTAAACCTCAAACACTTCCGCCCCGGTAACAGTTTTATGATTCTTACCTGCGCCATTTTTAATTTCATGTATTCCTTCCAATCGCTGGAAGACCAGAATTGCGCATTGTAATCCAAGATTGGTCTCAAATATGATTTGTATAGTTCGGGGAACCACCTGGAATAACAGTTCATGAAGTAACGCTCCTTTAACCGACCGGATAATTCACCTCCACCATAGTGGTCCACATAGCACACAAAGTCAATGCCAATGTGTCTCTGGAAAATTATATTCCGTCGTGTACTCTCTGTAAGCACCAGAACTGACGCCTTGCACTTCATCTGCGGTAACCTCAATAAAGCGTAATTCAAGAATGCATTGGAAAATAAAATCAGCATATTCTCTGCCTCACAATGGGCTTCAACATTCTGGTCTGCACCTCCATCTAATATGTTCACGGTTCCAGCACAATTACCATATTCTCAAAGCCACGAAGACCAATGGGCTGATTCTGGGCATCGGAGAAGGAAGGACGAGGTCCCACAAACCTGTCTAGATCGACTGAATGATGGTGGAGAGAGGCGAAAGCTGCACATTACTTTGCCTGGAAGTCTCTGAAGTTTGTTTTCCTGGACCCTGAAATTAATGCGAGGATTACACCTCTACTCCTTGAAAAGATTACGAACATCGGTATGTCGTCGAGTATTCTCTTGATGTTCTCTTGATATTCTGTAGGTGTACAGTAGAGAGCATGTGATCTGGTTGCACCACGACCTGGGTCGGCGATATGAATGCCAGGAGCGAAGGAGACGGCAACATGTGATTAACACTGCCGAATCAATGACGGGTACTGAATTCCCCACCATCGAGGGATCTGCAACTGTCGCTGACTCAAACATTGCATCAATGGCCGACAGAGTGTAATTTGAGCTCTGAAATGTATTCATATCAACCCCATCCCAATTATTTTATACACGGTAAACGGGCAGGATACTGAAAGGAACGGCTCAGAGTCTGAATCCGCACACACGCTGAGATGTTGAGGTCCCCGTTTGAGGATTGTGTTGAGCAGAAATTCCTTCAAGTCTGCTCATCCCCGCCGATTGTAATTCGTCCTGAATCAGTTTGTTGTCCGGTAACTTTACCTGGTGGTTTATGGCCTTGTTACCGAACCTCCAAATCAGTGATGCCAATGATTTACTTTGCATCACTGGATCCGTAGCCCTGTGGACGTACACTCCAAGTGCGCATCTTAATGTTTTAGGAGATACCGCATGCAAATGGGATATTTGCCCCACCGAGTCCGCGCCGACCAGCCAAGGTCGTTCACTAGCACTATCCTACACACTAAGCACAACAAGTACGTCTTTGGAGTGTTGGGGAAACCGGGGATGACTCCGGGCAACGCCTGTGAGAAAGTATGAGCTTCGTACCGACAGCACCCATAGTCAGGATCGAACTCAGGTCTCTGGCGTTGAGAGGAAGCAACTCTACCGCTGCGCCACCGTGCAACCTCGCTGTTCAAACGTGATGACGTTATAGCCTCTCCCACCGTCTTCGGCGTCAAGTTCCATTCCACGTGTGGAAAACTTTCCTCATTTCAATGAATCATCTATTTATCCGCATAATTTGTCTCCCTTTCGACGAACGGTATTTCCCCCACACACTCTATACAGAAGATCTGATATATAAATACTGTATGCAATGCAGAAGGTACTTACAGTAGGTGGGGCAGTTACCGATCTGTCCGAAGAACGCTTTCGGCCCGAAACGTTACATATTTTATCCGCTCCATAGATGCTGCTGCGCCCGCTGAGTTTCTCCAGCATGTTTGTGTAACTACCGAATCTGATACCTTGTCCACTTAGCACATGTTGATTGTGCTGACGTGATAGAGACACATCGTATACAAGGGCGGCACAGTGACACCGCTGACATATCTGCTCCCTCACAGCCCACGAGGCCTGACATTTATCCTGACCTCGGGTGCTATCTGTGTGGAGTTTGTACATTAGCCCTGTGGCCGTGCGGGTTTCTTCCGGGTGTTGTGGTTTCCTTCCACATCACAAAACTATGCGAGTTTGCAGATTAGTTGGACTCTGTGAAAGTAGTCCGATTGTACAGTGAATGCAAACGTGGTTAACATGTAGCTGGTGTAACCGGATGAACATTGATCGTCCCCGTGGAATCTGTGCGTCTGTGTCCAGGCGGTATCTGTAAACTAAACTAAACTAATAAAAGGCAATGCGATAACACGAAGCCTGCATCACAGAGTGTTCTCACGGGGACAGATTACGGAGGGATCCATTACACAGGGAACGAACACACCCGGCACATCTTACAAATTCCTATCATTGAAATGAGACATAAATGCACCGGATAATCTTGGTGCCTCGCCGATTCTCGAGTAACGGATTAGTAACAAACTCCAAACAAGAGAAAACGTGAGTATTTACAATGTGATTCCAAAATCTGCTTCCATTTCCAACACCTGTTGGATGTTACACAGCAAAAGCTGGAGAAACTCAGCGGGTGCAGCAGCATCGATGGAGTGAAGGAAATAGGCAATGTTTCGGGCCGAAACACTGTTGGATGTTGCCAGGACTAGAGTCGCGGCTGCAGGGAAAGGTTGAGCAGGCCAGGTCTCAATTCCGTGGAGCGCAGGAGGATGAGGGGTGATCTAATTGAGATGTACAAATACGGAATAGTTCAGTTATATGCACAGCGTCTCTTTAACCCAGATCAGGCGAATTGAGGTCCAAAGGACGTAGGTTTGGTAGATTTCTGATGGATCGCTTTTTCACACACAGTTTGGTGGGTGTATGCTACAACCTACCAGAGGAGGTAGTTGAAGCTGGGAATATCCCAACATTTAAGACGTATTTGGACTGGTACATGGGTAGATCAGGTTTGAAGGATATGGACTACATGCAGGCAGGTGGGACTGGCGTAGCTGGGATATGATGGCCCTTCCTATACTCAGGAGCTGCGGCGAGACGGGCCACGCCCCCCATCCTCTCCTCGGCCCCGCCACCGCGGGGTGAATCTCCGGAACCTGAGGACTCTGCACCGGGCTCAGCGATCAGCTGATCTGGTGAGTCCATCCCCCTCCAGGATTGGTTTAGTGAACGCCAGATCCCTGGCATACAAGACTTTTATACTGAGGGATTGCTTCTGCTCACGTGGACTGGATTTCCTCTGTGTGACTGAGACTTGGATGGGTCCAGGTGAGTGCAGCGATCTTGTTGAGCTAATACCGGCTGGCTGCTCTTATTTCAACTCACCGCGGATATCGGGCCGTGGAGGAGGAACAGCGGCTGTTTATAAAAATAACTTTAAGTGTAGGCAATGCCCTCTATCATCTTCTTTCTCCAGTTTCGAAACAACTTTATTTGAAGTGGGCCGCTCCAAACCGGTGCTTTGTGCAGTCATCTACCGACCGCCCAAGTATAATAAGGACTTTGTAAATGAATTCTCTGATTTTCTGGCTGGGATCATGCCCAACTATGATCGTGTCCTTTTGGTTGGGGACTTTAACAGCCATGTGTGCTGTCCTGATAAGCCGTTAGTGAAGGACTTTTTCAGCCTTGTTGACTCTTTTGATTTTGTCCAGTGTGTGTCTGGTTCCACACACGAACATGGACATACACTGGACCTTGTTCTCTCTCATGGCTTGTCTGTGATGAATTTGACAATCTCTGATTGTGTGTTTTCAGATCATATGCCTGTATTGTTTGATGTCAATTTCTCCTGTGAACGAATTTTGCCTGTGGTGTCTGCTCGGCGCTGTCGGTCTTTTAGCCCTTTTACTGCTGGCAAGTTCTCTGCTGCTTTCGATCAGCTCTGCGCCCCCTCTGCGCCACTCCTCTTGGTACGGAGGAGATTAGTTCGTGGTTTCATTCTTCATGCAGGACTATACTGGACTCTGTGGCTCCGTTAAGATCGTTGAAGCCGAGGGCTAAACCCGAACCCTGGTTCAGTGCAGTGACTCGTGCAGCACGACGGGAGTGTCGTAGAGTTGAGCGAAAGTGGAGGAAGGACAGGCTACAGGTTTCACTTCAAATTCTCAGGGACTGTTGGCGTCACTACCAAAACAGTGTTAAAAAAGGCCAAGAGAGAGTACCTGTCAAAGATTATTGTGTCAAAGTGTAACAACCCTCGTGTGCTATTTGAAATCATTGACTCTGTTCTAAATGCCCCGCAGCCTGTCTGTCTGGAAGCTTCACCTGAAATGTGTAATGACTTCCTGCACTTATTTGTTGATAAGGTTGTTTCCTTAAGAGCTAACATTTCAGCACCTGCCTCTGACCCTTCTGTTTCGGTCCCTTGCCTGGTGGTATTCGACAAGTTTGAGCCTGTGACCATATCGTATTTAAAGGATGTGGTTTCCCATATTAAGCCATCGGGTTCTCCTTGTGATGGGGTCCCTCCACATCTTTTTAAGGAGGTTTTCCCTAGTACAGGGCAGTCGGTTCTTACCATTATTAACAGCAGCTTGTGTTCTGGTGTTGTCCCCGTGAGTTTTAAACATGCGGTAGTGCAACCACTACTTAAGAAACCTGGCCTGGATCAATCTGTTCTGGCCAATTTTAGACCCATCTCGAAATTGCCTTTTATTTCTAAATGACTGGAGAGAGTTGTTTATGCTCAGCTGAAACTATTCCTCGAGGAGCATGATATTCGGGAGATCTTCCAGTCTGGATTTAAAACCATACACAGCACGGAGTCAGCATTGCTAAGGGTTTTTAACGACATCCTCCTGGCTAATGATTCTGGGGATTGTGTGGTTCTTGTCCTGCTGGACTTGTCTGCCGCCTTTGATACGGTGGACCATAATATCTTATTATCTCGGCTACAGCAGTTAGTGGGCATCTGCGGCAGTGCCCTGGGATGGTTCAGGTCCTATCTGGCGGGCAGAACCATGTGTGTTAGCCTTGCTGGGTTTGAATCCTCTTCCGCTCCCCTGTCATATGGGGTTCCACAGGGTTCGATTCTGGGGCCCCTGCTTTTCTCGCTGTACATACTTCCTCTGGGTTCCATCCTTAGACAGCATGGCATCTCTTTCCAGTGTTATTCAGATCATACCCAGCTTTATTTGCCGCTGAGGGGGGAAGACGCCTTTTCTGTAAAATCGCTTCTGCCTTGTCTTGATGACATTAAGTCCTGGTTGGCCCTAAACTTTCTTGGATTTAATGAAAAGAAGAGAGGTGATTTTACTTCGGAGTCACGTGAGTGACTACGTGAAGAACCCGCCTCAGGAACATGTGCGGCATTACGTTTCAGCAGGCAACAGCGGCAGGCGGGAGACAGGGCTCCCGTATCAACCAGAAAAACTAAGCTTTAGGTAAGTACTTACCTTTATTTTAACAGCCCCTTCGCGTCTGCTTGTTCCACGCAGGGCATGCAAGCGGCCCCCTTGGACTCCGGGAGGAGTTTCCGTTCGCGGGAGGGGGGGGGGGGGGGGGAGGCGCCACCAGGACCGCACACACGGCGGACCATGGATGGGAGCTGTGCCGGTGCCGGTACCTCTCCACAGGGGCGACGACGGGAAGACGGCGCTTGCACTGCGTTGGAGGTTCCCCTCAGTCCTCGCTCGCCCTCGAGTAACTGGCCAGGTGAGGCAGGCAGGCGGGCGGGCGGAGGCTTCCGACCATCGGAGCCGATGAAGGGGACCCACGACGCAGTGTTGGCGTGGAGTGAGCTGCAGCCCGAGTGCAGGAGAGCAGCAGCCCGAGTGCAGAGAGAGAGAGAGAGAGAGAGCGCACCGCGGCAGGACCGCTAACCAGCGCACCGCTCCCGACACTGCACCAAGCCCGTCAGCACTTCAGCAGCGGGCTGGGGGAAACGCTGCACCTGCCCGCTCGACGGAGGAACGTCTCATTGCGGGGCAGCAACAGGCGGTAGGACCGCTTAGCGGGCGGTCCGCTAACCCGACACCGCGACCGAGCCCAGCCCGCTAGCGCCTGAGCAGCGGGCTGGATGAATGCAAAACCGGCCGGTGGTTTCCAACATCGGACGGGGACGTCTCTCCACCCAGGAGGGGGAGAGACAGCCGCCTGAACTGCAGGAGCGTATCTTGGGCATTGGAGAGGTGAGTTGCAGTTGTGTTTTTTGCAGGTTTCAGGAACACAACGCAGAAAACTCTCAAAGAAAAACTGCCCCACTCCAACTCTACCAGCGGGGCAGCAACCGGCGGCAGCGTCGCTCTCAGAGCGGTTTCGCTATCCCTGAGGCCGAGCCAAGCCCATTCTCGCCAGAGCCTGCACGGCGGACTGGGAAAGCGGCCGGAAGCCAAACGGTCGGTCGTCTCCGATTCGTCATAGGGGGACATGTCTCCACCAAAGCCACCTGAGCTGCATTTAGCAGCTCCTGGAGGAGATGGTCCACCGGGAACAGCAGCGCTCCCGGCGAGACAGGACAGGCACCTCCATAGTGTCGTGTCAGGCACTGCCCTTTGCTACCCTCATACCACGGGTTGGAGCAGGAGGCTAGCATTGGTGACCAGGGCAGGGCTGGTCTGCAAATGGGGCAGGCGGACAAAATCGGGGAGTATGCATGGGGTGCAGGATCAGGAACAGTTGTTGGGTGTGGTGGACCGCTTCGTAGCAACCCCACGGGCTGGAGCACCGCTGGAGCCAAAAAATGGCAGCCAGTATTAATCACCTATCCAACAAACCTCTACTGAAGAAGGTGCTCGCCGAGGTGCTGCAAGAATATACAGCACCAGAGAACTGTGAGGCCCTTAAGGGAAAAAAGGCCTCAACAGCAACATCTGGGAAAATGTGGGGGCCCTTATGCGGGCATACAAACTCAAGCTACAGCGGATCCGAAGGCTCCTGACGTCAGCTATCACAGCCTATGCTCGTTCTGTGGAGACAACGAAGATGAATACATACCAGCAGGAAGTGCTGGTATTAAGGTGCACCACACAATTCGAACTAAACAATCTCCGGAGGGAAATATAAGACCTGCCCTCAATCTCAAAATTTGCAGGCTTGAGTAAAGCCCCAGCTGCGGAGGCAGACTCACTGCTATTTGGGAGAGATCTGAACAAAAAGCTGAAGGAGATGGAAGAGGCATCAAAAACCTTCGGCATCATGAGGGCAGGCCCCGGGACGAGCAAACCACGACCTCCGATACCCAAGCAGCAGCACCCCACGGCATCCACCAGTCGACGTCTAGAATATGGGACTGGTGAACGCTTGGGGCCGCATTATCCCCAAAGATCTTTTAGATCAGGGCCCGCCGCGGACCCCTGGAAAATGCGCCTCCCCCCAACGTCGCCAGCACGTCGTCAGAACAAAAGCACTCAGAAAACAGAAAAGACAAAACCGCTAATAACCATGGAGGTAGGTGGGTCTGGTTCCTACCAGCATATAGAGCGCTTTCCTGGACTATCTTGGGTTTCATATTAATTCAGTCCACGTAACTATAATGTTGCCAAGAGACAACATAGTTGAATTGGCACAAACATGCAACACATTAATGGTCAACAAACTACCAACTACTCGACAAGTAACAGAGTAATTGGGAAAATGGTAGCATTTCTGTCTACATAATTCGGACCTTAGTATCAAAAACGACATACAGGTCGTCATTGAGCGTCTCATGAAGGTACCCACTGAAGTAATATCAGAAAGACAGTGGTGGGGTTACCACTTATACTGGGCATTAATTATCTAAAAAATGTTCGGGTGAATTTTATGGATTTAAAGCACTTGCATGTACGGTTATAAATAGACTACACTACGGAGGTGGCCTACATTAACCATATGGGCAGCATAAAGTCGGTATCATGTGACAAGTTGGTCAAAACAATTTGGCAATGGTGTGTCCAAAGGTGTATTTGACTATCAGCAACTTACCTGCCAGGTAAGCTAAATACAGTGACAGACACCAGGTCACAGAAATTTAATGACAACATCGATTAGATGTTTTTTATTAAAAAGTTTTAACAAAACTATCAAGATATATGACACGCCAGATATTGATGCATTTCGTTGTCTCTGTACTGTACACTGACAATGACAATTAAAATTGAATCTGAATCTGATATCGATTATCTGCATCAACGCTAAATCACCAGGTGTTTGGGGATGTCCTGGGGATGTTCTATGTATGTCGCGTGGGAACCAGACCCTGGGGCAGCAAATGCGTTCGCGCTGCATTGGTGAAATTATTTCTATGTATTTCTTCCTTTCTGCCTCACCAATCGAGGACTACGCACAGTACAAAAGGACTCTGCTTCAGGTATTTGATAGTACCTGACGGACTTACGCAGCCATGGTTTCCCTATACGCCATGACATGGTTGTTGAAACTTCGATGGTATTTCCCAGTAACCCAGAATTATTAACACTCGGAGCCGGGCACAAGTCATCTGTGCCATGGGAAAATCAAGCTCATGGGTTGCAGATTCTGCACAAGCCACATCTGGGACTGGGAATGTTATACCGAACCATCGACACCATGTCAGCATCCTTCTGAACATCCACTGGACTACAGCACTTGTCCAGCATCAAGAGAAGTACTGCAAGGATACAGGGATAACCTACTCAACTGATACAGTTACTACGAACTGGAATTCCGGGAGAACCTTCATCACGATGAAGGATTCGGCTACAGTACCATCAACACAGCTAGAATTTCCCTGCCTGTTTTTTCAAAACAGCTACAGGACAACAGGCCATGGGGTCACTGGCTGGTGGTAAATCTTTGAAGGGTATTACAACTCTAAACCCCTAGACCAGGTACACCCATATATGGGATGTCACAGTGGTACAACCATACCTCAGGGGATACCCACCAGCCAGATCCCTCAACCTGAACCATCTATGCTCTAAACACATATGTTGAGGGCACACGGAGCAGTACAGAGGGTCCAGTCACTACTCCTATTGCAACTGGGCACCATGCTCACAGCTTCAGACCAGATCTCTATCATTGTCCAGGCAATGGTCAAACCAGACCAGGAACACCTTATCCAGTCATAAAATCCGGGCTTACCCGCCAGAAAACACGGTAATGTGCCATGACCCTATTACCTTACATAGACACAACCTAAATATTCGAGGGAGATGAAAAGCCTTGTGGGTTGGTCACAAAAAACCTTGTGGTCGGGTAACGAGCCTTTTTTTGGGATGGCTCAAGCAGGTACTAAAGCTCCTGGGATAAAACTAACATGTACAAAGTATAGCGGCAGATTTTTCAGATCTTTCAGGAAATTAACTCCCTAGCCACTAATTGGGTGAGAGGGGATAAGGGAATATCTTCGGTACGCATGCAAGCTGCCTCAGAAACTTTCAGAGCTTCTACTTTCATAAAGCTTCAGCACACAGTCTTTCAATGAATATTTTCTTTATTGTAGATATAAAACAGTAAGATACATCCAAGGTTTTCCGACTTGTTCCAGCAATCTTCTTCGAACCCCAGCGCATTGCTTCAGATACTAGAAAACTCCTCGTGTCTCCTTCTTCACATGAGGCTAGACATGCTTAACATGGCTCGACATGACATGGTCGAAGGATAAACCTTCTCCCTCTCCTGTCCAAAACGAAATCTCAACTAAACTAACACGCAAGCAGTTAAGCTGCATAAACACGCCCCAAGACACGTCATAAAATCCCACCCACATTATAACGGGCTGGCTAAAATTTAAAGGAACATGCCCTCCATAATGACATGCAAAATAGGCCAAATGGCCACTACATACCGGCCCCTAATTGTTCCGAATACATAATGAGGCAATTACCAAATAACATCAAAAAAGTGGCCATTAAGGCTTAACATACATCAAAATCAAAATCAAAATATCAGGGAATTAAACCGCGATCGCCCGCATGCTAGGCGTGGATACTAACCACTATACTAATGAGGAAAAAATAGCATGCACTATATATCTGCAATCACAATTCTTTCTCGACTCTTCCATCTTCGCTTTCGCCTTCTAGAAGCAAGCACAACTTAGTTATTGGTCTTATTAAAACATTGTTTTTTGTTTTCAGTCGCACTATACGTACCAAACCCTGAACATCAGGCATGATTTCCAGTATTCTACCCATTAACCAAGAACCTCTAGATGCTGTAGAGTCAGCCACCAACACAATGTCGCCTGGAACAAAGTTCCTTTTAATCCTTAGCCATCGTTGTCGTTCTTGGATTAAAGGCAAATACTCTTGTATCCATCTCCTCCAAAAAAGATTTGCCATATATTGTACTTGCTTCCATCTACGTCTCATATACAAATCTTCTTTTACAAAAAGCCCAGGTGGAAGTGTTGGAATGGTTTTCAGCAGAAGAATATGATTTGGTGTGAGTACTTCCAGGTCATTAGGATCATCAGAACCTTTCGTAATTGGTCGATCGTTTAAAATCGCCTCAATTTCACAAAACAGTGTCTGTAACCCTTCATCATCCAAAACTTGTTGTCTCAGAACGGAGCGCAGCACATTTCGTACCATACGAATTAATCTTTCCCAAATACCGCCATGATGGGAACCCATTGGAGGATTAAAGTTCCATTTTATGCCTTGTTGAAGCATAGTATATTGGATTTTATCCTGATTTAAGTCTTTGAGTGCTTTTTTTAGTTCCCTATCCGCTCCAACGAAATTCGAACCATTATCCGATCTTAACGAAGTAACTTGACCCCGTCGACAAATAAATCTCCTTAATGCCTGAATACATGAGTCCGTGTCGAGTGTAGATGCAACTTCAAGATGTACCGCTCTACTCGCCATACAAGTGAAGATCACACCATATCTTTTCACAAGGCTACGTCCTCTCTTAACTTCCATAGGACCAAAATAATCCACCCCCACATCTGTGAATGGAGGTTTGTCTGGAGTGGTCCTCTCCAAAGGCAAGTCTGCCATCTTCTGTATACCAAGTTTCCCACGCTCTCGCGTGCATATGATGCAATTTTTTATTATCTTTCTTGCTGCTGAATTAGCCTTGGTAACCCAATATTTTTTACGAAGTTGGGATAGCATGTAATTTCTTCCTCCATGCCCAATTTGTTCATGAATATGCCGTAATAATAATGTTGTTATGTAAAAATCCTTAGCGAGAATGATAGGACGTTTCCTTTCTTCAGGCATTGCCAATCTTCACAGCTAAGACTGCTGCTGTAAGTTCCATTCTGGGAATCGTCATTTGCTTCAATGGTGCTACTCTGGCTTTTCCCATTACGAATGCAACATGCACTCTTTTGTTTACATCTTGTAGTCTTAAGTATGAAACAGTCCCATAACCACTTTCGCTGGCATCCGAAAAGTGATGCAGTTGCGCATTTCCGATATTACCAATGGTTTTAGGCTTTATACACCGATCTACCTTAAACGTTGACATTTTTGGAGGTCTTTTAACCATTCTGTCCAACTGTGCGAGGATGTTTGAGTTATACTCTCATCCCAACCAAGTTTTTCTCGACACAGATTCTGTAAAATTAACTTGGCTAGCAGTGTAAATGGTGCCAGAAATCCCAAAGGATCATATACTGAACCAATCACAGATAAGATACCCCTTCTTGTGCATGGTCGTTCCTGAATTGACAATTTAAACTTAAACACATCCGTTTCCACACACCAGTGCAATCCCAGTGCCCTTTCCATTGGCAAGTTGTCTTTGTCTAAATCCATCACCTTGGTTTCTTCGGCTCTGTCATCTGGTGGAATGCTTTCCAAAACAGCACGACTGTTGCTAACCCACTTGGTAAGTACAAATCCTCCCTTATTGCAGAGAGAGGTTAGGTGCTTCACTATTTGAATTGCCTCTAACTCGGTAGATACGGATTTTAGGCAATCGTCCACATAAAAATTATTTTTCAAAGTGGAAATTACCTCCTCTGGGAAATAACCTGTATTATCCTCTGCGGTTTTCCTCAAAGCGAAATTCGCACAACTTGGAGATGACACTGCTCCGAAAAGATGTACTTTCATTCGGTAATCAACACGGTCTTGCTGCACATCCCCTTCAGGCCACCATAAGAATCGCAGATAATCAATATGTTTACCAGTTACTTTCACTTGATAAAACATTGCTCTGATATCAGCCATCAAAGCTATCGGTTCTTGCCTAAATTTGATGAGAACTCCAAGGAGCGAGTTAGTAAGGTCTGGACCTTGCAGTAATTCACTGTTAAGTGATGTCCCTTTAAAGACTGCCGCGCAGTCAAAGACCACCCTCAATGTCCCTTTCTTCGAGTGGTACACCCCATGGTGTGGAATATACCAGATCTCTCCATCATCTCGATATAGTTGATTCGTTGGTATCCTTTCAGCATAATCGTTATTAATCATATTCTGTAAGAAGGATGTATATTCCTCTTGGAATTTCGTGTTCTTAACAAATTTACGTTTCAAACCATGAATACGCTGTTCAGCCATATAGCGATTATTTGGTAAATTAACACTTTCCTTCTTGAAAGGTAAATCCAAACAATAATGTCCATTTTTCATCTTAACTGAATAGTTCATAATATCTAAGAATTTCAATTCTTCTCTAGACATTTCTTCATGTTCTTGGCTGGTACTTTCATTGAAGTCATGATTATATTGCTTCATTAACAGCTTTTCTAATTTACCTGTAGATATTTGGTTAACAGCAACAGCACGGCAATTCATTTTGCTGGTGCGTTCCTTATTCTTACCCAAGGAGCCATAAATAACCCATCCAAGTAGGGTCTTCATAGCATACGGTCCATCCCCTTGGCTCCTAATTATCTGTACAGGTTCTAATGCTCTCAGGGCATTCGTTCCAATAAGTAAGTCAATATCAGAATTTATCTTTGTTATTTTGACTTCTTTCAGGTAAGGCCATTGCTGTAAGTCTTCACATCTGGGTACATTTTGACGACCAACAGGCATTGTTTCATGTGTGAAAACCTCTGAAATTGGAATAAAATTATCTTCATCCAAACTGGATATCTCCATATTTGTTATATAATAACTCTGGTAATCCTTTTCTTTATTCATGGTACGC
Source organism: Leucoraja ocellata (assembly GCA_036785375.1). Classification (NCBI taxonomy): domain Eukaryota; kingdom Metazoa; phylum Chordata; class Chondrichthyes; order Rajiformes; family Rajidae; genus Leucoraja; species Leucoraja ocellata. The sequence goes on from JAWMAR010000332.1 coordinate 1,267,187, forward strand.
ATTTGAATTTTAACTTTCTCTCCAGTAATGTCCAACCTTCTCATCAAATTCTCCGTGCAAAAAGTAGCTGAACTCCCATGATCCGGAAATGCATATGTTTGCAACACTACATTAGTTTCCCTATTTCTCACTTGTACTGGTAAAATAGAGAAAATGCATGCTTTCTCTCCGGCCCCAATATGTGCAGTTACTTGAGGCGAGGTGATAGCATTTACATCCGCTGACTCCTTTTTCTGCTCAGTATGATCTGGCTCTTTCTTTACAGTATGAAGCACATCAGGATGATTCTGCTTACATTTGTCACAAACTATTGGACACTTACAGTCTTTTACCATGTGCCCCTTCTTTAAACATCCATAGCAGATTCCATTCCTTTTTAAAAAGTCCATCTTTTTTTCATATTTCTTTTCCTTAAATTTACGACACCATCTTATGGTGTGACCTACTTCATCACAAAATGGACAGAATTCATTCTTTCTGGTCGGTGCATCCTCTTTGGCACCACCCAACACCTTCTCAGGTATTATATTGGTAGCAAAATTGCTTTTCTTAGGCCCTGTCTTTTGTTTAGTTTTGACATAGGTAGAACCCTTATAAATTGCAAGTGGCTTGGCATCTTCAATAATCCCGCTGCATGAATCTGACATGTACCGTACTTCTCTTTCTAAATATTCCACCAGGTCTGGTAGCTTGGCTACTTGTTTGCTCTTATCACGTAATTTCCCTGCCCTATCTCTCCACTTTTCTCTCATTCTTCTGGGCAACTTGCTAATGATGATTCTCATATTACTTGAAAGATTAATTTCCTCCATATAGCCAAGATTTTTCATCGAGCTGCAACATCTTCTCAGAAATATTGCATATTCACTCAATTTATCCACATCTTCTGGCTTGATTTCTCTCCAATCATGGGCCCTTTCAATGTATGCATTCGCAATCCTCTGTTCATCACCAAAACGTTCCTTCAATAATCTTCTCGCCTTTTTATAGCCCTGGTTGCCTGGCTCCATCTGACAACTTTCCACAAGCCCTTTCACCTTTCCTTGTGTGTACTTCACCAGAAACCGTAAGCGCTCTTCTTCATCCTCAACTTTCTTCTCTAATACCTCTTCCAGTGCCCTCACGAAAGTTTCATATTCTAAAGGATCTCCAGCATATGTAGGAATTTCAACTGGTGGCAAAATGAGAGATTTATTTCGTCGAGCTATAATCTCGTTGAATTCAGATTGCGTATGCAGCAGTGCCAATATACCAACCTGGCTCCCTTCTCCTTGGTCCACTGGTCCTTCTCGAGTTTGTACGGATGTTCTTATAGTAGCTAGTTTCGGTCTAGCACCCATTTGCTGAGCTGAAGGTTCACTCAACCTATTTAGGTTTTCCAATCCAAGGTATCCTGTGGACTTTGACCGTGGAATCGATTCAACTGCCAATTCACTCTGAGCAGGTCTGGCTCTCTGTCTAGAGCTTATCGCCTTTGATGATCTAGAGCTGCATCTAGACCCCTCACTTTCCAGTATGTCCCTTCTGGCTTTAGCCACCTTCAACTTTGTATCTAATTCCAGTTGTTCCTGACATCGCGCCATTTCTTCTTGCTGTCGCTTTGTCTCATCTTGCTGTCGGGCCATCTCATCTTGCTGTCGCTTTGTCTCATCTTGCCGTCGGGCCATCTCATGTTTTTTCTTCATAGCATCCGCTTCTATTGAGAGCGCTGCTAACTCAGCCTTCTCTCTCAAACGAGCAGAAGCCCTCGAAACCGAACTGGCTAAGCTACCAGATTTACGGCCTGATCTTTGTGAAGATACATTTGAGATACTATCTCCCGGTTCTATTTCATCACCTTCTTCTTCTGGCTTAGTATCTTCTTTTCTGCTACCTTTACTTTTGCTAACTTGCTCCAGCCATCCTTCTACAACTTCTTTGGATTCATCATAATACTCTTTATTTTCACAATCCCACTTTAAATGTCTTTCACACTCCTCTTGAGAACGCTCTGCCTCCAGCAGTATGTCCTGCTTCTCTTTCAGCTCATGGTTAAGGCTACTTATCAGGCGTAATTTCTCTTCCACCTTGTCCTGGTTCTCTTCTGATTCCATGAGTGTCTTCACACTTTCAAACAGCTTTCTAATCTTCTTCCCCAACTTGTTCCTATCCAATTCAGCCTCCTTGAGAACATGACTTCGACCTTTCTCAGTGAGTTTAAGTTGTCTGGCTGGTCTTTCTTCACCACCATGTGGCTCTTCTGGCATAGCTCTGCTCTCATCTTCCTTCATGATTTAAAAGAGGTCTTGGCAGATTGCCAAGTCTTTAAATTAGTCGAAAAAAGTCTCTGCTTCTGAGTGACTTTGTTATTATCAACAATTTCTTCCAAAACTAAAACATACTGATAATGTAGAGAACCTCTCTCTAATTCCAGGTGCAAAATAAATGATGCTAATTCCAATGGAATGCTCCTTTATCTCTTTGATTCAAAACAATCCAAGGTCGGTCTGCCTTTCCCAGACACGCTGGAGAAAACAGCTTGTTGAGCTCTGTGGCTGAATTCTTTCAATTAAAACCGTAATTTTAATTCAAAAGGTAATAATCAATTCGTACTCACAATTCAGTGATACGTCTTCAGATGCGTTCCGATGCTGCTGATAGACCTCAAGGCTCTTCCTGGCCGAGATCTTCTTCAGTTCCACGATTGGAACCAATCTTCTTTGGCTGCACCTCTCCTAGGTCTTAGCCTTCGTCCTGCTCTGGCCGCACCTTTCTTAGGTCTTAGCCTTCGCACTTCGATCTTCTGTCCCTATCTCAGGGACTGGTATTTACCCCCGCCGGAGGTTCGCTTTTACTTATCTTCTTCTGTCCCAATCTCTGGGACTGGCAATTACCCCCTGCCGGAGGTATCCTTCGACTTAATGTAGCGGCAGATTTTTCAGATCTTTCAGGAAATTAACTCCCTAGCCACTAATTGGGTGAGAGGGGATAAGGGGAATATCTTCGGTACGCATGCAAGCTGCCTCAGAGACTTTCAGAGCTTCTACTTTCATAAGCTTCAGCACACAGTCTTTTAATGAATATTTTCTTTATTGTAGATATAAAAGTAAGATACATCCAAGGTTTTCCGACTTGTTCCAGCAATCTTCTTCAAACTCCAACGCATTGCTTCAGATACCAGAAAACTCCTCGTGTCTCCTTCTTCACATGAGGCTAGACATGCTTAACATGGCTCGACATGACATGGTCGAAGGATAAACCTTCTCCCTCTCCTGTCCAAAACGAATCCCCAACTAAACTAACACGCAAGCAGTTAAGCTGCATAAACACGCCCCAAGACACGTCATAAAATCCCACCCACATTATAACGGGCTGGCTAAAATTTAAAGGAACATGCCATCCACAATGACATGCAAAATAGGCCAAATGGCCACTACAGTCTCTACGCTCACACATTTAAGAAACCCTTTCCCTTTAACTCCATCCTCCACTGTCCCATTCAACACCCCACCCCCCTTATTCAGTTTAAAGCGACCCGTGTAGCAGTGGCAAACCTGCCTGCCAGAATGCTGGTCCCACACCTGTTAAGATGCAATCCGTCCCTTTTGTACAGTTCCCCCTTACCCCAAAACAGATCCCAGTGATCTAAGAATCTAAATCCCTGCCCCGTGCACCAGTTCCTCAGCCACACGTTCAGCTCCCGTATCTCCCTGTTCCTGCTCTCGCCAGCACGGGGAACTGGAAGCAAACCGGAGATAACAACCCTGGAGGTCCTGCTTTTCAACATTTTTCCGAGGTCTCTAAAGTCACGCTGCAGAATATTCATCCCCTTCTTTCCGACATCGTTTGTGCCTACATGCACTACCACTTCCGGATGTTCACCTTCGCCCTTGAGGATTTTCTGCACTCTGTCCGTGACATCCTGGATCCTGGCACCGGGTAGGCAGCACACCATCCTCGCATCCCGTCTGTTGCCGCAGAAACCCCTGTCCGTACCTCTCACGATGGAGTCTCCCACTACAATGGCCTTGCCTGCCTTAGGCCTTTTTGGTTTTGGCTCAACAGCCCTATTCTCATCACAGGCCAGTCTGCCGCTCACCAAAAAGCACTCACCTGGGAGCAGAGCTGCAGCTCAGAGAGCCGTGACCCTTTCACTTCGTGGCTCGCCGGAAATGACGTAATCGCCGCCATCACAAAAGCGCCAAATTCACAAAATGTCCGCCAATTTTAAATTTAAACACAGTCTTTTTTTTTTTTTTTTTTTTTTTTTTTTTAATTTTATTTTTTATTAGAAGTACGGTAAATTACAATCCTACACAACACATATATCTTAATACATTTTTTGTACCGCTTCATTTTTTTTGAGCTTTAAGAAAAAGGTAGAAGTAAGGAAAGTAAAGAAAGTGCGCGAGAGTCGTGAAGTGCAAGAGTGTTGGGAAAAGAAAGCCCCTTAGAAAAGAAGTTAGAGAAGGAAGTAAAGTGAGAAAATAGACCCTAGAAAAGAAAGAAAGAGAAAATAGAAACAATCGCTCTATTATAACATTAAACTCCGCAGAAAGGGGACTACCAACCAAGTCTGTTTTTGTTGTTTTACCTCCCGTTACCAGGTCCTGATACCACTTATTTATATATTTGTTTTTTTTTTAATTACTATTGCACCTCATACTTGTAATAGGTCCAGAAACATAGACCACGTCTTTTGGAATTGGTCTGCTTTACCTGCTAAGAGGAATCTTATCTCTTCCAGATGTAATGTTTCAAACATATTTGATATCCACATTTTTATTGTTGGTGTGGGCGCATTTTTCCAGAATTTAAGTATAAGCTTTTTTCCCATAATTAGCCCGTAATTAAATAAATTCTTCTGAAACACGTTTAATTCAGGGTTACCTTCCGATATTCCGAAGATAATCCATTCTGGTTTTGGTACCAGTTTTATTTTGATTAATTTTGAAAAAATATCAAATATTTCATACCAGAATTTTTGGATTTTTGTACAAAAAACAAAAGAGTGCGCTATGGTAGCTTCTTGACACAGGCATTTATCACAGATTGGTGAAACATTAGGGAAGATTTTATTTAATTTAGTTTTTGAATAATATAATCTATGTAATGTTTTAAATTTGATGAGCGTATGTCATACGTTGATCGAACATTTATGCACCTGTAGTAAATGATTATCCCAGGTCTCTTTTGAGATTTTTATAGCTAATTCTTGTTCCCAATCTTTTCTAATTCCATCTGTTGTGGGTATTTCTATGTTTAAAATGATATTATATAGGTACGATATTAAATTAGCTGATTCCGCCTTGGTCTTCATCGCTTCATCCAATAAGTCGGAAGGCATATTATAATAGTCTTTTGTGTGTTTTTTCAGATAATCACAAATTTGAAGATATTTAAAATATTGGTTATTTTTCAAATTATATTTCAGTTGTAGTTGTTGAAATGATAGTAAATTCCCCAATTCATACAGATCTTCGAGCGTTTTAATTCCCATTCTTTCCCATTGTATAAATGATTTGTCTATGATTGATGGTTTAAACGATGGATTATTGACTATTGGTATTAAAAGAGATAGGTTTCTTAATTTTAAATTCTGTTTTATTTGTTTCCATGTTCTTATTGTGTTATGTATAATTGGATTTTTATTATAATTTTTATTATTCAAATTTATTGGTGAGAGGATGGTCGCTCCTATATTACTCGGGGAGCAGTCCCCTTTTTCCATTACCATGCAGTCCGCCTGCTGTACAGAATTGTCCAGCAGGTGAATCATATTTTTAATATTTACTGCCCAATTATAATACATAAAATTAGGGAGCGCTAGACCCCCCAGCTCTTTTCGTTTATTAAGGTGTGATATTTGTATTCTATGGGATTTATAATCCCATATAAAATTTGTAATGTCTGAGTCCAATTTTTTGAAAAACTTTTTTGGGAGATATATAGGTAGTGGTTGAAATAGGTATAGAATTTGTGGTAAGAAAATCATTTTAATAGCATTTATTCTGCCTATTAAGGACATCGGAAGTGTTTTCCAGAATTTAATCAGATTATTCAATTTCTTGAGTAAGGGATTATAATTGGCTTTAAACATATCCTGGTAATTTCTAGTAATTTCAATTCCCAAATATTTGAATTTTTCTGTAGCTATTTTAAAGGGAAATTTCCGAAGATGTGTTGAGTCTTTTGGTTTTATCGACATAATTTCACTTTTGTTCCAATTTATTCTATATCCCGAATAGGATCCAAAGTCCTCAATTAAATTTAATATGTTTGGTATACTAATTTGTGGTTTTGTGATGTACAGTAGTACATCATCGGCATATAGGGATATTTTATTCTTTGAGTATTTTGTATTATAACCATAAATATCCGGGTGTGTTCTTATTTTTTCAGCAAGGGGTTCAATTACCAAAGCAAATAACAGCGGTGATAATGAGCATCCTTGTCTATTGCCCCTTGATAGTTCAAATTTCGAGGATAATATATTATTAGTTAATATTCTAGCCGTAGGTTTGTTATATAATAGTTTTATCCATGCGATAAAGTTTTCTCCCAATTGGAATTTTTGCAATACTTTAATCATATAGTCCCATTCTACTTGATCAAACGCTTTTTCTGCGTCCAGTGAGATAATAGATAACTCTTGGTCGTGAGATTTATGTGAGTGCATTATGTTAAGCAAACGTCTCAAATTATTGAATGAGTGCCTCTTAGGTATAAATCCTGTTTGATCTCCATTTATTAGTCTACTAACGTACCTGCTTAGTCTACTGGCTAGTGTTTTCGCTATTATTTTTTGATCCGTATTTAACAAAGCAATAGCTCTATATGAGCCTGGTTCTTCTATGTTTTTATCTTTTTTAAGTATTAATGTGATCGTTGATTCTGCTAATGTTTCGGTAAGCTTTGCTCTTTAAAAGCGTATGTATACATTTTCTGTAATCGTGGGGTAACTATATCGTAAAAGGCTTTATAGAATTCACTACTGAATCCGTCTGGTCCTGGTGTTTTGCCATTCTTTAGTGTTTTTATTGTGTCTTCTATCTCCTTAGAAGTAATTGTTGCTCCCAGTTCCTCTTGTTCCCTCAATTCTAATTTTGGGAGGTTACAATTTTCCAGAAATTCTGAAACTTTATTATTATCTATTGACGTTATGTATATAGATTTTCGTAAAATTGAGCAAATCTTTTATTGATATCCTTGGGTAATGTTAATAATTCCCCACTATCTGATTTTTAATCTTTAGTATTGCATTCTCTTTTTCTCGTTTTTTCAATTGGCGTGCTAAAAGTTTGTGGGGTTTGTCCCCGAATTCAAAGTGTTCTTGTTTTGTAACTTGGAATAATGTTATAACTTTCTCTGACAATAATTTATTCAGCTTGAATTTCAATAATAGGATTTTATTATGTTTATCCATAGTTGGATCTTTAGCATTATCTGTATCTAATTGTTTTATTTGTTCTTCTAAATGTCTTTGTTCTTTCTTATTCTTTTTATTTTGATAAGCTTGAAATGAAATAATGACTCCTCTAATAAATGCTTTAAAGGATTCCCAATAGTAGCGTGGGGGATATATCTGGTGTATCATTTATCTCAAAGAATAAGTCCATCTGTTTTTTTAGATATATACTCCCTTGTGGGTCTTTTAAAAGTTGCGAATTAAACCTCCAGAACGATTTATTCATAGACATTCCTTCTAATTTTAAAACAAAGGTTAAAGGAGAGTGATCTGAAATCGCATTAATGTGGTATTTAGGATTCATAGTATGTGGACTTAATTTTGTATCCACAAGAAAATAGTCTATCCGTGAATATGTTTTATGCACCGTTGAATAAAACGAGTAGTCCCTTCCCGTCGGATTTGCAATCCTCCATACATCTGCTATATTTGTGTTTTCCATATATGTATGTAAGAGTTCACTGGTTTTAGATTTCATATTACCTTTTTGTTTTTGCATCGATTTATCTAAATAAGGGTCTAAAACACAGTTGAAGTCTCCTCCAATTATAACATTTTGATAATTAAATTCTGCAATTATATGCAGAATTTTATTAAAAAATTGAGGGTTATCAAAGTTGGGCGCATATATATTTACCAGCGTAATTGGCATATTATTGATCTCTCCTGCTACTATAAGATATCTCCCTTCCTTATCTGAAATAGTATTCTTTGATTTAAATGGAATTCCTTTACGGATAATAATTACAGTACCTCTGGATTTGGAAGTGAATGAAGAGTGAAATGTTTGGCCTATCCAGTTAGCCCTCAGTCTCGTCTGATCTTGATGTTTAAGATGCGTTTCCTGTAGGAACGAAATGTCCGTGTTGTATGCTTTCAACTGAGCTAGTATCTTGCCCCTTTTAATAGGTTCATTAATACCCCTTATATTCCAACTACATAGTGTGACTCCTCCCATTTTCCTTTGATTGTCGTCATACATTTTTACCAATTTTAATGACCGTACTTATTATGGTGCATCCATACCTCAGGACTCTGGTTATTTTGGAAGCATTTATATTATAGACTTTCTTGGTAGTTCCCCTCTGCGATTGTCCTTGAAAAAAAAACACATAGATGTGACATATTGTGGTAATAAAAAAAAAAAGTATATAAAATAAATGTACGGTGTCTGGATTTCCTACACCGTAGTGAGTGGCCCACTCGTCTGTGGGATATGACATCAATATTGCTTCCGGCGTAGCTGTTATGAGGTTAGCCCCGCTGAATTTATTGCTCATAACCTAGGGGGTAGGTACCGTTTCCAAATCAGTTCTATTTCACCCCATTACAGTATATATATATATATATATATGTTTCATTCCGACTTATCAAATCTAATCAATTATTCAGTTACACATATTCCTCTCTCTTTATCTCTTAACTATTTGTAATTGGTTTTAGTATTGTTAAAAGCGAGCTGTTCGTTGAAAGGGTTAACCAGAGTCAGGCTCCTGGAATTAAGCCAGGTGTCTGAGTTTCTTCCCCTCCCCACTCGAGCTGCGAAACCTGTGAGATTACAATGTTATCTACGTTATAACACATATTTATCAATAAGAGTTTATGTATTATTTATTAGTATTGTTAGTAATTAATTAGTAATAATTCTCTATATTTACACAGTCTATGAAAATATGTAGGTAGGCCATGTGATGTTTTTCACTCTCTCTCAGCTTCGGCAGATCTGCTTATTTCTGTTATCCTGGTTTAAACATCGCATGTCCTTGAATTAAATTCGAGAGAAGATTATAATGTCTAGACAAGTCTCATGGAAAATCTGTTGCAAATAGCCATTTTTAAATCTTGATGTTATTCCCTTTTTACATTTTCTACTAATATTCTTGTTGGGGGAATAAGCACATTAATTAGTTCATGACGTCTGGTGATCAATCTTCTTCTGCTGCTGCCTTAACAACGATTTCTTGTGCGTATTTAAGAGATTCTACCGGATTGGTGAATGTTTTTGAGATTCCCTTAAAAGTGATACGCATCCTAGCCGGATAAAACACACCAGATATGACGCCCTTGACACCGTAGAGAGCTTCTCTGGTCTGTGAGAACTTTCTTCTCTTTAGCACAATCTCATAAGGGTAGTCCCGTAGAAGTTTAATAGAATCATTTCCATACATCATCTTCTCTGCGTATTTAATTTTTTTCAACAGCGCTTCCACTGTTGGGATATCCCGAAGTTTGACTATAATCTGTCGTGGGTAGGCTTGTTCTCATTGGAATCTTGGTTTAAATCTAGGTAGTCGATGTGCTTCTTCAATTACTGGTGCTTCAGGTAAATTGAGTACATGTTTAATTAAATTGGCAGTGTACTCACGAGCGTTTTCCCCCTCAGCTCCCTCTTTCACTCCACGTATTCGTATATTTTGACGTCTTGAGCGAGCTTCTAGTTCAACACATTTATCAGATACTTTTGTAAATTGGCTCTTGAGGCTGTGTAATTCTGATTTCATTGCCTCCATTTCTCCAGCCATCTCTTCCACAACAGCTTCCAAATCTTTCACTGCATTTGCATTTGCGGAAATAGTTTCATGCACAGCCTCAAACATCTTTGTGGACTCTTCTGCCACCTTAGTAATTTTCCCCGTTAGCTCTTCTTGCACATCATCAACTTTTTTTTGCAGAGCACCAATGCCCGCGAGTATTTTTTCATTACCAGCAATCAAGTTTAAATTTCCAGCTTTCACATCTTCTTTCAAATCTCTTACCGAGTTCCTTAATTCCTCCATTTCAGTTTTCTCTTTTGTGATCAACTCAGTCTTAGATCGTGAAGCCATTCCAGAATCCACTCCAGAGGTTAGTGTTGCAGTTTCTTGGTGTTCCTTAGTCTTCAGAAGTTGTTTTGTCACTTTCCTCTGAGGACTCTGACCTGGAGATGTGTTTTTCATTTAAAATCGGTTTCCCTCCGTTAAATCCACGGCGCTTACTGATGACGTCATCAGCACCGCGACATGAAACTCCGGTAAATCTTTAAGATCGGTCCCGACCTCCAAACCCGATTTTAACGCGAAAAATCGCGAATTTCAGCGGAGCTAAAAGATTTGCGACTGCTAGCAAAGCATGTCGCCACCGGAAGAAGATTTTAATAAGCTCTTCTACATTTAAGGTAAATTGACATATTAGAGGCAAAATACATCTTCAACATACTGATCTCCACACAACTGAAAATAATTGCATTTAAGTGATATATCATCCATTGTTCAGGCATGTAGTTATGATCATCTTTTTTCTTATTAGTTAATCCTAAATGATATCTCCTGTAATTTCAGATGTCAACAGTGGGTCCAGAATACTCATCGACAAGATCTCCTGCACCGAACTGCAGAGTATTTGTCAAATAACTGCCGTCTTATGTATATTGTGTGAAATTGTGATTTGTTAACTGCACAAAACTAATGCAAATGGCGATACATGCCTGCATTTGGCCCATACCCCTCTAAACCTGTCCTAACCATCAAATAACCTAACAGAACTGTCATATGAGGAAAGATTTAAAAGACTAGGCTTGTATTCACTGGAGTTTAGAAGGATGAGGGGGGATCTTATCATATTGTTTACAGTGTACTATGTTTACAGATTCTGTTGTGATGCTGAAAGTAAGAATTTAATTGTTCTATCTGGGACAAGCTAGATGCAGGAAAATTGTTCTACATGACAATAAAACACTCTTGTTAGATGCAAGGGGATCTTATAGAAACATCTAAATGAATAAAAGGACTGAACAAGCTAGATACAGGAAAAATGTTCCCAATGTTGGGCGAGTCCAGAACCAGGGGCCACAGTCTTAGAACAAAGGGGAGGCCATTTAAGACTGAGGTGAGAAAAAACTTTTTCACCCAGTGAGTTGTGAATTTGTGGAATTCCCTGCCACAGAGGGCAGTGGAGGCCAAATCACTGGGTGGATTTAAGAGAGAGTTAGATAGATCTCTAGGGGCTAGTGGAATCAAGGGATATGGTGAGAAGGCAGGCATGGGTTATCGATTGGGGCTGATCAGCCATGATCACAATGAATGGCGGTGTTGGGTCGAAGTGCCAAATGGCCTCCTCCTGCACCTATTTTCTATATTTCTAGAACACTCATCCAGCAATCCTCGAGCCCACCAGCTCATCCCGTAGTCAATTCATCAGCTTTTCCATAAGAACTTCCATCAGTTCTTCCAAAAGAATGACAAGCAGCCAATCTCGATTACCCTCAGCCCATCAAGCAGTCCCTTAATTCGCACAGAAGTCTGAACTATTGAATGCTCACTGCATCTCTTTCCATGTCAGCAAGTTAATATCCAGCTGCATATGAACCATGTGAAAAATGAATAAATAGATGCATGTGGTGCAGTGATTTGTGCAGCACTATAGGCCTGGAGACCAAGAGGAGTTCACCATTGAACGGAGTTTGAACGGGGGGCTTGAGGCCCCCGACCGAGGAAGAAGAAAAGGAAGGGACTTGAACTTTATTTCGCCTTCCATCACAGTGAGGAATGTGTAGGAGTCACTTTGGTGAATGTCCGTATTAAAATGTGTTTTTGAGTGCTGTTGCTTTTAATTGTATGACTGACCTGGCCAATGAAATTCCTCGTATATTGCAAAACATACTTTGAAAATAAAATCTGATTATGATTCTGAAAAGCCTTTCCCTTCCATACTCTTTCCTCTCTTTGATCTTTTTGCAGCTGACTGCCTTTCTGTACTTGTTGCAAGAGATTGTCGCGGCATCCAGCATCCTCGGAGAATGTAGAATTAAAGGCAGAGGCAATGCCAGTTTTAAATATGGTTATTTGCCTCAAGATTGGGTTATTGTATCTCCAGAACCTCCCCAGAGGCTCTGGGAGACACAAGGTTCAAGAGGGAACACAAAAACCCTAATTAGGAAGAATATTAAGAGTAAGATTTTCAATTAAAATACTGTAATTGATGGAAACTTGCCTATAAATTGGTTCCTGGATGAAACCCTGATGGTTCTCACATTGTCTCTTTAAATTTACTCTCCTTTTCACACTTGCATTAAAACACACAGCCACCACCATTCACAGTGATACTGCCCGGCAGTCTCATAATTACAGTCAACACAGCTACCTTGACAGCCACACAAAATGATGTAAATAAAAATTGTTTTCCTTGTTTAAGAAGTTCAATTTAGAATTATTTGAAATTGTGGGGGTTGGTACAAAATACTGTTGACCCTCAAATGTGTTGCTATGAGACATTCACATTTAAAAAATCCATGTCTCAAAAAAAGCAAGAAGGTGCCCATGTTATTTGACCAACTTATCAGATGAATTTAAATATGTAGGTATGTATGCATTAGTTTTGCTCCTAATTCCCTTTTCCAAATCATTAATATATATGGTAAACAGTTGCAGCACCAACACCAAGCCTTGTGGCAAAAAAATCCAGAAGATTAGTCAAACATGATTTCCCTTTCATAAATACATGTTGACTTGGACAGATCCTTTTACTGCTATCCGATGCCCCATTATTGCATCTTTAATAATTGACTCCAGCATCTTTCACACCACCAAAGTTGGGCTAACTGGTCTGTAATTTCCCGTTTTCTCTCACGTCCTTTCTTGAAAAGTGGGATAGCATTAGCTATCCTCCAATCCACAGGAGCTGATCGTAAATCTATTGATCATTGGAAAATGATAATATATATAAATATATATGTATGTGTATATATGCATGTATGTGTATATATGCATGTATATGTGTGTATATATGTATGTGTATATATATATATATATATATGTTTATATATGTGTATATATGTATGCATATAAATGTATCAATATGTATGTGCATTTGTATGTGTGCATATGTATGTGTGTATAAATATATATATATGCATATATTTATTATTACTATATAATTATATATATAATTGCCTTTATGGTTTATGTACATCATCTTACAAGACAAATAAATTAATAGTGATGATTTAAATCAAAGTTGCTTCTGATACATGAGAATAAACTTTATTATCTCTAACTTGCCTCTCACACACAGACACACATTCATATAAATATATTAAATATATATACGTTAAATTTAATGTTTTGCAGTGTGTGTTAAAGCAATACAATGCAAGGGAAACTACACAAAGGAGGGGGCTGTTCCCGCTACAAGATACTCGAGGATCTTTGCTTTGGATCAAAGATTATAGCGGAGCTCTATAATCTTTGCTTTGGATCACAGCGGGTGGCATACCGGAAGTCGCGTGTCGCATTGAAAAATGGCGGCCGTGACGTTCCATCACGTACTACACGTCAGCCCATTGAATTTCGGAAGAGTGGTCTATCTTGCTCCTCTAGGATCTTTGCTCCAGATGTCCCTCTAACCCTCCACCCATTGGCCGGGCCGTCTGTCCGTCTCCCTCCTCCTCCAATGAGCAACGACAGGAGGCGGGACAACCTCCAGCTGCTCCGCCCATTGGCCGAGACCGATGTCCATCGCTGTTTCCTCCTCCAATCACTGCCTGTAGGAAGCGGGACAACCACCAATCCAGCTGGATGCATCTAGTTGCCCATCACCCATCTAATCAGTGTTTAAGAGGGAACTGCAGATGCTGGAGAATCGAAGGTTACACAAAAAAGCTGGAGAAACTCAGCGGGACTACACTTCTGGACTACACTTCTTCCCACCCTGCTTCCTGTAAGGACTCCATCCCCTACTCCCAATTCCTCCGTCTACGCCGCATCTGCTCCACGGATGAGGCGTTCCACACCAGGACATCTGAAATGTCCTCACTATTCAGGGAACGGGTGTTCCCCTCCTCCACCATAAATGAGGCTCGCACCAGGGTCTCTTCCATACCCCGCAACACTGCTCTCTCTCCCCATCCCCGCACTCGCAACAAGGGCCGAGTCCCCCTAGTCCTCACCTTTCACCCCACCAGCCGTCACATACAAAAAGTAATCCTCCGTCAGTTTCGCCACCTCCAACGTGACCCCACTACTCGCCACATCTTCCCATCTCCCCCCATATCTGCCTTCCGCAAAGACCGCTCCTTCCATAACTCCCTTGTCAATTCTTCCCTTCCCTCTCGGTCCACCCCCTCCCCGGGCACTTTCCCTTGCAACCGCAAGAGATGCAACACTTGTCCCTTTACCTCCCCCCTCGACTCCGTTCAAGGACCCAAGCAATCGTTCCAGGTGCGACAGAGGTTTACCTGCATCTCTTCCAACCTCATCTATTGCGTCCGCTGCTCTAGATGTCAGCAGATCTATATCGGTGAGACCAAGCGGAGGTTGGGCGATCGTTTCGCAGAACACCTCCGCTCGGTCCGCAATAACCAAGCTGACCTCCTGGTGGCTCAGCACTTCAACTCCCCCTCCCACTCCGCCTCCGACCTCTCTGTCCTGGGTCTCCTCCATGGCCACAACGAGCAGCACCGGAAATTGGAGGAACAGCACCTCATATTCCGTTTGGGGAGTCTGCATCCCGGGGGCATGAACATCGAATTCTCCCAATTTTGTTAGTCCTTGCTGTCTCCTCCCCTTCCTCAGCCCCCCTGCTGTCTCCTCCCATCCCCCAGCATTCGGGCTCCTCCTCCTTTTCCACTTTCTTGTCCCCACCCACCCCCCGCCCCCGATCAGTCTGAAGAAGGGTTTCGGCCCGAAACGTTGCCTATTTCCTTCGCTCCATAGATGCTGCTGCACCCGCTGAGTTTCTCCAGCTTTTTTGTGTACCCATCTAATCAGCACGTCTAGAGGCGGGGGTCACCAACTCCCCTCCCCATTGGATGATCTAGTGCCCATCACCCACCGCCATCCAATTAACGACGTCTAGAGGCGGGAGTCACCAACTTCTCCCCCCATTGGATGCTCTAGCCGCCCATCACCCATCCCCATCCAATCAACCACGTCTAGAGGCGGGACCGTCACCATCTCCCCCGCCCATTGGCCCTTCCATCCCTCAGTCTCCCATCCTCCTCCAATGAGCGCGCCCGGGACAACCCTTAGACCCTCCCCCCTCCTCATTAGATGATCCGTCCGCCCCTCTCCCGTCTCCGTCTCCATCCAACCAGCAACGAAAGGGGGCGGGGCAAGCTCCAACCCGCGCCCGCCCATTGGCCGGTCGTTCCGTCCGTCAACCCTTCTCCAGCCCATCAGCCCGCCCATTGGATGATCCGTCCGCCCTTCACTCAGTCCCCGTCCAATCAGAGCCTAGGGACCGCCGTCGGTCGCCGCCTCCAATCAGCGCGGTCGGGGGGCGGGACCTGGTGACAGTTGGTGCCCGGAGCCGCCGCCATCTTGTTCGCCGCCGCCGCCGCCGCCATCAGACAAGATTTTATAGCTCATTAGCTCATTCCCTCCTTCCCTCCTTCCCTCCTTCCCCCCTTCCCCCCTTCCCCCCTTCCCCCCTTCCCCCCTTCCCCCCTTCCCCCCTTCCCCCCTTCCCCCCGACCGACCGGCCTGTTGCAGCGGCGGGGAAGAGGGAAGAGGGAAGAGAGGGAGTCCACGGGCTGGGGTCGGGTCTCCACTGTCCAGGCCGCTGTGGGGAGCGGGGCCACCGCGCTGTGTGAGCGGGCGGGCGGGGAGACTCGGGGCCGCTGTGGGAGCGGGGACAGCAGATTCACATCCATCCATCCATCCATCCATCGGTGAGTATTTTGTCCGCCGCTCCCCAGTGGACACCGGCTCTAATCTTGGGGAGAGACTTGGGTTAAATTCCCCATTGAATGTGATTTGTTCTTGTCTGTCTGCAACACATTGAATTTATTGTTGTGAGTAAATGTGTCCCAGTGATAGATTGAAGCAGTTGAGGAACAACTGTGTTTTGTCATTGGATGTGTTTGTGTAGATGCTGCAAATCACACAGACTTGTATAAAGTTGTAACTACCAGTTGATGTGTTGAAAGCGCTGAGCAGTCTGGTGGAGTCAGAGCAAATGTCGGAGTTTGTATTACAGTTACTAAATGGCTGAATGTTCAGGGAACTGTTTCACAATGAAATCGTCAGCTTTTTGTTATTTCCGTTTTCAGTTATTTGTGGTGGGCAACTTCCTCAATTGCCAGAGTAAAGTCTTTAATCGGCTTTCTGTAAGGAGAGTGCACATTTTTATCATCCTCTGGTCATAGCGGAGACTGTGATCCCAGGAGAAGGAGCAGCAGAATGATAGTAAGAGGAAAATTAAGGATTTAGGATTTGCAACACAGAATGCGTTTTGTACAATAATGAAATGACAACAAACCAGTTGGAACTATCGGGAATGTGAATGGAAGTATGACATTTACACAAATCTAATGACCACTGTAGGATGACGTGTGACTTTTGCAACCAGATTTTTGGGCATGGGAATTAAAAACAAATATTGCTATTCCAGAAGATCTGAAGAAAAAAGAGAAAATGCTGACATGCTGGAAACACTTAGCAGTTTGAGCAGCATTGGATTACAGTCCCAGTTCTGATAATGGATCATCCACCATTGGACTTACATAGTTTTCTGCATGCACTATTTTAATCAATAAAGTAAATACACATTGTCTTTAATACACTGGTAACAAATGGTTGTCATTTATACCTGTCCAGATCGCACACAACGGTAAGATAAACAAATATGTTTGATTTAGATGCTAGAGGTGTTTAAAGGTAGCGAGATATCACCTGTCCACAGTTGGGATAGTTCAGGGCCACAGGTAGGACCATTTAATGCAGAATTGTATCTTTCACCTATGATAATAGAGAATGTTTGCAAGATAGCACAGGATAACCCCTGTTTGTTGAGGATGAATCAGTTGGACAGCTGAGTACTGAGAGGAACAGGTGTTTGTTCAACAGTTCAGTAGTTCAATATGTAGCTGCACAGTGAAATTCTTAAAGCACATATTACACATGCAGGCATCGCCATTTTCAAAGTCCAAATCAGATCCGCCCGCAATCTCGGTGTCCTGGTGCAGTTCCTGTGAACTGACCTCCCTCACCTCACCCATCTATGTGTCCCGTGGGGCGCCTCCACCTACTTTGAATGACTGTAGGCATGAACCCAGTTCACCCGCCTACTGGGCCACACTTCGCGCCTGACGTCCCCAGCTCCCTCCCAGTAACTCCGTCCGATGAACCTTTGGGCGGGTTTGGGCAGCGTCCTGTAGAGATGAGACGGATAATTCTCCTGTGAAGTGGGACTGGTGGTGGTACTGCAGACATCAACTAACATCATGGAGACCCTGCAGAGTCCAGGCCTGGGATATAATCCGTCTATTCTGGAATGGGAACTACAGGGATGTGTTGGAATGTACATGGGAGCAGTGGGGATTACAGAGTTGGGATGTTGCAGTTGGCCCATGAAATGGTTTAATTCCCGGTCCAGCTAGTGGGGAATTTGGCAATGGGTAACATGGTGGTGTGGAAGCTTTTGTCCTGGATGGCAGGGTTGTGGGAAGAATAGGGCCAGCAGAGTGTGACAGTTATTCCCCATCAGTGGGTATTTTTCATCTTTCTCTGTGAGTTGAAGCCTCCAAACAAGTGAGATGTGGATGCTGGGGATTGGCCGTGTTTGGTCTGGAATAGTGATACGGTGATCAGGGTGTTTGAAAGCTTCAGTGATCTGGCACAAATGATGAATTGCTGCCTTGGATAGATCAGGCAAAGTCTTATGGATGACAGGGCAGACATGAAGAGCTTGGTGGTCTACTTTTCTTGTTTGTTGATTTGCAGGGGTTTACCATCTTGTTTGGATAGGGTGTTTTCCACATCTCCACTGCACTGTAATGCTGTTTGTTGGTTCACAAGGCAATGTTTTCCTTCACATTCAATTGTCACCTGATGGTTCTGTTAATATTGTTTATTCCAGAGCTACAGAGTTTGTGAACGCCTGTCGACATCATGGCTGAAGGTGGTACCTGGGAAGGTGATTCAGTGGCCTCTACATCAAAGAAACAAACAGGTTTGTGAACCTTCTGTGACATATATATGATGCTCTGACAGTGGGTGTACACCTGATGCAAGAAATGAGGTTCACAGGGAAGTGGGAATAGGGAAGGGGCTGAGCCCAGAGAGTTGACATCTACAGGGACATCACCGTCACAGGTGGGTGGATGCAGGATGATAAATCAGCCCTCTTTTTGGAAACAAATGATCTGAGTTGCTTCAAAAGTGACAATCCTGGCCACACACTCATCTCCCTGCTACCTTCAGGTAGAAGGTACAAGAGCCTGAAGACTGCAACAACCAGGTTCAGGAATAGCTACTTCCCCACAGCATTCAGGCTATTAAACCTGGCTTGGACAAAGCTCTGAACATTAATAGCCCATTATCTGTTATTTGCACTTGATCAGTTTATTTATTCATGTGTGTATATATTTATACAATGGTATATGGACACGCTGATCTGTTCTGTATTCATGCCTTCTATGTTCTGTTGTGCTGAAGCAAAGCGAGAATTTCATTGTCCTCTCTCTGGGAAATATGACAGTAAACTTTCTTGAACTTAAATCTTATTGATGTGAGTTGCTGCAAATGTTGTCAGAATATCAGAGTCCAGGATCAGATTCTGCGCAGAAATGAGCGTTTGACCCCAGGGGCGGAAAACCCGGGGGGGCCAGACGGGACACGTCCCCCCAAGTTTTTGTCTTCCGGATTTAAAAATCTCCGCTTTCCTCGAGACAGTGGCGGTGGGACTGCTGATCGAGGGCGTCGATTGGACAAGAGAGACGTCGGTCAGCAGGCAATGGGGGCGGGACATGATGATTCAGCGCGATGATTGGAGGAGTGGGGCTGGGGGGGGTGGGGGGTGGTACTGCGGTCGGGAGTCAGATGCGAGCTGTACCCCCAGGCCCACAGCCAGCGCAGAGAAACAGCGCTAAACCCAGCTCAACTCTGCCTGGCCCGCCAGGTGAGCCTACAGCCCTCCCTGGACTTGCGGGAAATATGGCCAGCGTGGAGTGCACGAGAAAAATATTTGTGGAAGGACATCCTTGTGATTGAGGGAGCCCAGCATAGGTTCACCCCATTGCTTGAAGGGCTGAATGGCCTACTCCTGCATATATTGTCTATTCCCTGTGGCCCAGGTAGAGAACATGTTCAGGTGTGATGAATGGTGAGGGAGTGGGAACCGTGATGTTAAAACTGCATCTTTTTCTCATGCACTCATGGAAGTTTGACAATAGACAATAGGTGCAGGAGTCGGCCATTCAAGCCAGCACCGCCAATCATTGTGATCATGGCTGATCATCCCCAATCAGTACCCCGTTCCTGCCTTCTCACCACATCCCTTGACTCCACTATCCCCTAGAGCTCTATCTAACTCTCTCTTATATCCATCCGGTGATTTGGCCTCCACTGCCCTCTGTGGCAGGGAATTCCACAGATTCACACAACTCTCTGGGTGGAAAAGTTTCTCCTCATCTCAGTCCCAAATGGCCACAGATTCACAACTCGCTGGGTGAAAATGTTTTTTTCTCACCTCAGTCTTAAATGACCTCCCCTTTATTCTAAGACTGTGTGTGTGGCCCCTGGTTCTGGACTCGCCCAACATTGGGACCATTTTTCCTGCATCTAGCTTGTCCAGTTTTTTTATAATTGTATATGTTTCTATAAGATCCCACCCCTCATCCTTCTAAACTCCAGTGAATACAAGCCTAGTCTTTTCAATCTTTCCTCAAATGACAGTCCCGCCATCCCAGGGATTAATCTGGTGAACCTACGCTGGGCTCCCTCAATCACAAGGATGTCCTTCCTCAAATTAGGAGACCAAAATAGTACACAATACTCCAGATGTGGTCTCACCAGGGCCCTGTAGCTTTTCCCTTTGAGAATAGGGAAGATTCAAACAAGAGGACATGACTTCAGAATTAAGGGACAGAAGTTTAGGGGTAATATGAGGGGGAACTTCTTTACGCAGAGAGTGGTGGCGGTGTGGAATGAGCTCCCAGTGGAAGTGGTGGAGGCAGGTTCATTGGTATCATTTAAAAATAAATTGGATAGGCATATGGATGAGAAGGGAATGGAGGGTTATGGTACGAGTGCAGGCAGGTGGGACTAAGGGGGAAAAAAATTTGTTCGGCATGGACTTGTAGGGCCGAGATGGCCTGTTTCCGTGCTGTAATTGTTATATGGTTATATGTACAACTACAGAAGGACCTCTTTGCTCCTATACTGAAATCCTCATGTTATGAAGGCCAACAGGCCAAACCTGCACGCAATACTGCAGGTGTGGTCTCACAACTTTACCCATGGAAGTGTGAAGTGAGGGCCAGTGGTGAAGGATTTCTCAGATGATTTACTTCTCCTCCTGTGTTCACAGATATAAACTCAGCAATCTCCACTTTCATGTCAAACTGCGATGATCACCAGCTCTTCCAGTTGACGAGATTCTACCGGGACCGACTGGAGCAGGCGATTGAAGAGTGTGTGGAGGGAGTTAGCCTCATGGTAATGAGCACGGATCACTTCACTGGGCAAGAGTGTCAGGTAAGTGTAACGGACGCAGATTGTGTTTTGCTTCTAAATTTAACACAGACTGAGAGAACCAATGTAAAGGAATATCCGGGGCCCATGTTGATCAAACTCACAAAGGAGTGTGTGGATGCAGCAACACTGAGCCTGTATTTGACCAACACCAGCTCACAGCTCCAACACAACTCACCAATTGTCTTCAATTCCCATTTATATCCCAATATCGCAGTGATAGAAACATAGACAATAGGTGCAGGAGGAGGCCATTCGGCCCTTCGGGTCAG
Source organism: Leucoraja ocellata (assembly GCA_036785375.1). Taxonomy (NCBI): domain Eukaryota; kingdom Metazoa; phylum Chordata; class Chondrichthyes; order Rajiformes; family Rajidae; genus Leucoraja; species Leucoraja ocellata. The sequence goes on from JAWMAR010000332.1 coordinate 1,288,354, forward strand.
CACCGCCATTCAATATGATCATGTCTGATCATCCAACTCAGTCTCCTGTACCTGCTTTCTCTCCAACCCCCCTCTCTCTCTCTCTCTCTCTCTCTCTCTCCCGAATGGCCTATTCCTGCACCTATTTTCTATGTCTCTCTCTCTCTCTCTCTCTCTCTCTGTCTCTCTGTCTCTCTGTCTCTCTGTCTCTCTGTCTCTCTGTCTCTCTGTCTCTCTCTCTCTCTCTCTCTCTCTCTCTCTCTCTCTCTCTCTCTCTCTCTCTCTATCTCTCTCTATCTCTCTCTATCTCTCTCTATCTCTCTCTATCTCTCTCTATCTCTCTCTATCTCTCTCTGTCTCAGACTTGCAGCTCCTAGACTGTGGAACAGCATCCCCTTCCCATCAGAACGGCCCCCTCCATCAACTCCTTTAAGTCTAGACTAAAAACGTATCGATACCCCCCAGCCTTTGCTGACGTCCACTGAACGAGGGCTATATGTATATATGTATGTAGTTTGTTTGTTTATACTATTCTTATAACAAATGTAAAGCACTTTGACCAACGTGAGTTGCATTTTAAATGTGCTATTGATATAAATGTGACTTGACTTGTTCATTACAGAGAGTGACTGAGCTTGCAGAGACAGGAAAACAAGCAGCCGGCTCCAAACTGCTCCTGAATCTGGTGATGGAGAATGGTTCTGGAGCACAAAGGTTGATGTGGGAATTCCTTGTGAAAATACATCACACGCTACCGAAGCTGAGCAGAATATTGAAAGAGATACTGGCTCAAGGTTCGGCAACATTAGACTGTTAAATTTCAGCTGTAAATGCTGCTGATCTTACAAGCACCCCATACAAGATAGACACAGAATGCTGGAGTTAAGGGCTGGTCCCACCAGCATGTGACTGACTGCATGCGGCAAGCGCCAACTAACGTGGTCACTTGAGCCGTACGGCCTCGCGGGGCCGGTCCCACCTCGATCGCCGGATCCGTATGGAGTTGTGCGGAGCTGGTCCCAACATCGTGCGCGGGGGGCTCCGAAAAACTGACCGTGTTCGAAAAATCCGCCCGGCAACGGCCTGTCGGCTCGCAGCCGCCTCGACACCGTACGCAGCGTCTCATAGAAACATAGACAATAGGTGCAGGAGTAGAGGCCATTCGGCCCTTCGAGCCTCCACCATTCGCCATTCAATATGATCATGGCTGATCATCCAACTCAGTATCCTGTACCTGCCTTCTCTCCATACCCCCTGATCACTTTAGCCACAAGGGCCACATCTAACTCCCTCTTAAATATAGTCAATGAACTGTGGCCTCAACTACCTTCTGTGGCAGAGAATTCCACAGATTCACCACTCTCTGTGTGTGAAAAAAAATGTTTTTCTCATCTCGATTCCCCCCTTATCCTTAAACTGTGTGTGTGTGGCCCCTTGTTCTGGACTTCCCCAACATCAGGAACAATCTTCCTGCATCTAGCCTGTCCAACCCCTTAAGAATTTTGTAAGTGTCTATAAGATCCCCCCTCAATCTTCTAAATTCCAGCGAGTACAAGCCGAGTCTATCCAGTCTTTCTTCATATGAAAGTCATGACATCCCAGGAATCAGTCAGGGGAAGTCAAGATAAGAAAAACATTTTGAAAGTGGGGAATCTGTGGAATTCTCTGCCAGAGAAGGTAGTCAAGGCCACACAGTTCATTGGCTATATTTAAGAGGGAGTTAGATGTGGCCCTTGTGGCTAAAGGGATCGGGGTATGGAGAGAAGGCAGGTACAGGATACCGAGTTGGATGATCAGTCATGATCATATTGAATGGTGAATGGTGCAGGCTGGAAGGGCCGAATGGCCTCTACTCCTGCACCTATTGTCCATGTTTCTATGCAATCAAGGACAGTCAGGACTGGTCGGGGAACTGTGAAGGGAGCGGGATGGAGGAGAGAGGGAAACAAGGGTCACTTGAAGTTAGAGAAGTCAATATTCAAACCGCTGGGGTGTAAGCTCGCGTTAAGACGTTATTCTGTTTAAACAGATAAAGACCAGCTCGCCTACATGGATACGGTGGGGCAAGGTTTATCTGAAGTGCCCACTCACCTGAAAGGTAAGTGATGGGATGGGATTCCCATAGCTGCCTGCCTTTCATTCTGAAACTGAATGTCTATCTTTAGCTGCCTGAGTGAGTGGCAGAGAGAGAGACAGGAGGTGTGTGTGTGTGTGTGAGTGCGCAAGTATGTGTGTGTGCGTGTGCGCGTATGCGTGCATGCGCGAGCGTGAGTGCATGTGTGTGTGTGTGTGTTCACAGGGAGCGAGACAGAGAGAGAGAGAGAGACAGAGACAGAGAGAGAGAGACAGAGACAGACACAGACAGAGAGACAGAGACACAGACAGAGGGGGAAACTCCATGAAAAGTTCCATAGCAGCCTTCATTTCACTCTGAAACTGAATGTCTGTCTTTAATAAATGGTATTGTATTGTCTTTAGCTGCCTGGTGAGAATGTGTCACAACTTGGGCGTTGGGCCTTCCTTGCTGGCTCTGGAGGATGGACAGGGAACTATGTGTTAGTGTCACATTCCTCGGTCATTTTGAGTATTCAGACTCCTCTATCATTCGTCACCCAGAGAGTGTTGTGTGAATCTGTGGGATTCTCTGCCTCAGAGGGCGGTGGAGGCCGGTTCTCTGGAGAGAATTATTTCAAGAGAGAGCTAGATAGGGCTCTTAAAGATAGCGAGAGAGAGTCAGGGGATTGGGGAGAAGGCAGGGACGGGGAACTGATTGGGGATGATCAGCCGTGATTATAGAAACATAGACAATAGGTGCAGGAGTAGAGGCCATTCGGCCCTTCGAGCCTGCACCATTCGCCATTCAATATGATCATGGCTGATCATCCAACTCAGTATCCTGTACCCTGCCTGCTCTCCATACCCCTGATCCCTTTTTGCCACAAGGGCCACATCTAACTCCCTCTTATATAGCCAATGAACTGTGGCCTCAACTACCTTCTGTGGCAGAGAATTCCACAGATTCACCACTGTGTGTGAAAAAAAAATGTTTTTCACATCTCGGTCCTAAAAGATTTTCTCCCTTTTCCTCTTAAACTGTGACCCCTTGTCCTGGACTTGTAATTGATCCCATCGACTGTTACCATCCGCAATGTTCTCTCCTCTCCTCTCCTCTTCCTCTCCTCTCCCTCTCCTCTCCCTCCTCTCCTCTCCTCTCCTCTCCTCTAGGACGAGGCCATTCGGCCCTTTGAGCCAGCACCATTCGCCATTCAATGTGATCATGGCTGATCGACCCCTATCAACAACCTGTGCCTGCCTTCTCCCCATATCCCTTGACTCCACCAGCCCCCTACAGCTCTATCTAACTCTCTCTTAAATCCATCCAGTGACTTGCCTCCACTGCCCTCTGTGGCAGGGAATTCCACAAATTCACACAACTCTCTGGGTTGAAAAGTTTCTCCTCATCTCAGTCCCAAAATGGCCACAGATTCACACAACTCTCTGGGTGAAAAGGTTTTTTCTCACCTCAGTCTTAAATGACCTCCCCTTTATTCTAAGACTGTGTGTGGCCTCTGGTTCTGGACTCGCCCCAACATTGGGAACATTTTTCCTGCATCTAGCTTGTCCAGTCCTTTTATAATTTTACATGTTTCTATAAGACCCTCCCACCCTCATCATTCTAAACTCCAGTGAATACAAGCCTAGTCTTTTCAATCTTTCCTCATATGACAGTCCCACCATCCCAGGGATCAATCTGGTGAACCTACTCTGGGCTCCCTCTATGGCAAGAATGTATTTCCTCAGATTAGGAGACCAAAACTGTACACAATACTCCAGGTGTGGTCTCACCAAGACCCTGTACTAACTGCAGTAGAACCTCCTGCTATACTCAATACATGCTGTCTCTCTGTCCACAGATGTTCAACAGAAACACAAGGAGACACTGAAGGCACAGACTGAAACACTGAGTGTGAACACCATCCTGATGAACGAGAAGGTTAGGATTCCCTGCTGCTAGATCGATACGCTGAGCTCACAATCATCTCCACTGTTCGAGATTGGACACTGGTGGAACATGAGCTGCTGGCAAGAGGCCGGGACCATGAGAAATGGCAAGAGAAACATCTCCGGGGAGAACTGGAAAAAATCAGGACTGATCAATTGTTCCACAGCAGCTTTTCCCAGAGTAAAATCCCGATCTGGGAGTTCAGCAACAGTGGGCGTAGTCGCGGGGAGTTCAGCAACAGTGTCCGGAGTCGCGGGGGATCGGAAAAACAACAATGGTGCAGAAGATTGTTCATGACTGGGCCACAGGGAAAATATTCCAACAATTCCAGTTTGTCTTCAGTTTCAAATTCCGGGATTTGAACATGATTAAACACAGAATAAACCTGAGGGAACTGATTCTGGATCAGTATCCATACTTTGGGAATATGCTGCGGGAGGTCTGGAAGAACCCAGAGGGATTGCTGTTTATATTCGATGGTCTGGATGAATTCAAGGGCAGAATCGATTTTGCTGACAGTCAGAGAGACACAGAACCTAAGCACCAGTGCCCAGATCCCGAGTGGTGGTGTGAAGTGTCTGATATTGTGTACAGTTTAATCCAGCTCAAGCTGCTCCCAGGGTGTTCAGTGCTAGTGACCACCCGCCCCACTGCGTTACATTTACTGGACAAGGCAGAGATCAGTGTCCGGCTGAAATCCTGGGATTGATGGTGAGGAACGGAAGGAATATTTCACCAGGTATTTTTGAAGATCAGACGGTGGCAGCAGCTGTTTTAAAAACATGTGAAGGAGAACGAGATCCTGTACACCATGAGCTACAACCCCTCCTACTGCTGGATCCTTGTCCTGACACTGGGCCCCTTCTTCACACAACACACCGGGACCCGCAGCGAGTTCCCAAGACCATCACACAACTATATTGCTACTTTATTTACAACATCCTGAAAAACCACGGCCGTGAGATTGAGAACCTCCGTGAGGTGTTACTGAGGGTTGGTCAGATGGCCTTCACTGGAGTGGCTGAGAACATTGTGTTCACAGATGAAGATTTGATCGAATACAATCTGCAGCCTTCCCAGTTCCTGTCCGGGTTCCTGATGGAACTTTTGGAGAGAGAGGATTCAGCCCGGAGCGTGGTGTACACCTTCCCGCACCTCACCATCCAAGAGTTTGTAGCCGCACTCCGCACAATTCATGGCTGTAGATCGCGGGGATATCACGACACTCCTCATTGAAGCCCATGGCATGACAGAACGGGCGATTTGAAGTATTTCTCCGTTTTGTCGCTGGTCTCATCCTCCCCACGGACAGCTTGGATCCTGGAGGAGTTTCTGGGTAAATTCCCTCAACAAACAATCTGCCGAGTGAGTGACTGGGTGAAGGGGGAGGTTAAACGCCAGGCTGGAAACAGAGAGTGAAGCTGATAAACGGAGGCTCCTGAACACGATGCACTACCTGTTTGAGTCTCAGAGTCCTATACTGGCTCAGCAGACACTGGGATCTGTGGAAACACTTTCATTCAGTAGACTGGGACTGACCCCGATTGACTGTGCGGTCCTGTCTCATGCCATCAGGCACTGTGATACAATCAAACGTCTAGATCTGGATAGCTGCCACATTCAGTGTGAAGGTCTGCAGCGGCTAGGACCAGCTCTGCGCAAGTGTCAGTGCTTGAGGTAACTGTCCGTTTGTCGCTAACACTGAACTGTAAAATTGTTCCACTATTTTGTTATTCCGTCCAGCACCCCTTCTATGGGGCCGAGCGGGCCGTCACTGTGCACGGGGGTGGGAGGGGGGGGGGGGGGGGGGGGGGGGGGCACCCCTCCTATTTTACCCTCCCTCCCCCGGGTCACCGGTGGTCAACCCCTTCCCCCGGGTCACACGCACGCCTTGCCGCCGTTCTCTGCACGGGGAACATTTGTCGGTCGGTCGGGGAATGAGAATAAATGGTGCAAGTCACCAAACACCACATCCACAATAATGTGCTGAGGTGTTTCCAGAAATGTCTGTTTGGGGGAAGTTATCTATCTCAGACTCGCCGGACAGCCAGGGTTTGTTTCTTACTCTGTCTGTTTGTGTTTAGACTGGGAGACAACGACCTGGGAGATTCCGGAGTGAAACTGGTGTCTGTGGCTCTGAGGAACCCGGACTGTAAAATACAGGCACTGTGGTAAGTCCCAGACTGTGAGAGATTGTGTTCACACTCACTGGGTGTCTGACACTGAACATTAATATTCATTGCAAAAGGATTTGATTTGAGGATTTGAGTATAGGAGCAGGGAGGTTCTACTGCAGTTGTACAGGGTCTTGGTGAGACACACCTGGAGTATTGCATACGTTTTGGTCTCCAAATCTGAGGAAGGACATTATTGCCATAGAGGGAGTGCAGAGACGGTTCACCAGACTGATCCTGGATGGCAGGACTGTCTTATGAGGAAAGACTGGATAGACTTGGTTTGTACTCTCTAGAATTTAGGAGATTGAGAGGGGATCTTATAGAAACTTACAAAATTCTTAAGGGGTTGGACAGGCTAGATGCAGGAAGATTGTTCCCGATGTTGGGGAAGTCCAGGACAAGGGGTCACAGCTTAAGGATACGGGGGAAATCCTTTAAAACCGAGATGAGAAGAACTTTTTTCACACAGAGAGTGGTGAATCTGTGGAATTCTCTGCCGCAGAGGGTAGTTGAGGCCAGTTCATTGGCTATATTTAAGAGGGAGTTAGATGTGGCCCTTGTGGCTAAGGGGATCAGGGGGTATGGGGAGAAGGCAGGTACAGGATACTGAGTTGGATGATCAGCCGTGATCATATTGAATGGCGGTGCAGGCTCGAAGGGCCGAATGGCCTACTCCTGCACCTAATTTCTATGTTTCTATTTGCACCGTCTCCTGTCTCTCTGTGTCCATCACCCTCACTCTCCCTCATCTCCAGGCTGCAAAGTGTCGGTCTCACAGATTCTGGAGCCGAGGATCTCGTCTCCGCTCTCAGTACAAACCATATGGTGACGGTGCTGGACCTGAGTGGGAATAAACTGGGAGATTCCGGAGTGAAACTGGTGTCTGGGGCCGGCGCCTCCCCTCCGCGCTGGCTGCGGGGTCTGGATCGCCAGCTCCCGTCCACGGGCCTTGGCCGACACCTCCATGCACGAACCTCTGGATAGAAGACCCTCCTTCAGACATCCTACACATTAGACTTTTGCACCGTGGTTCGGATGGATGGGAGCGGGGATTTCCGAGGGCACAAGTTTGCGTTGAGTGAACTGAGTGTTCTTACCGGCCTGGTCCTCGCTGTACACAGGCGTTTTGTGACAGTGGTTGTATCCATCTTCAGCTCAGCCAATGTCGGTCTCTCCCCCTGTCCCCACTCCCCCTGTCTCCCACTTGCATCTACCCCCTCTCTCTCTCTCTCGCTGTTAACACCCCGTTCCCTTTTTTAAATTCTCGAATGACCTTTGATTCCATGCGATTTTTGGAATACCGAACTCACTTATTGCAGCTGGACCTGCACGATCCCGGACTTTTCCACCAGCGGCCCCCGCTCCTGCTGCGGATTGATGGTGACAACAGCAGCATTGTTCAAATTCTTCATTCACAGAACAATGTCTGTTACTGGTTTATCATCTGTAAATGAAATGTAAATCTCTATACCTATAAAAGTTTCATCTTGTATGTGTTTGGATTTTTCAAACTATTTTCGCCTAAACGCTACGCAGTGATGCTTAGATTTTTACATATTCTGACTCACATTTATCCCCTCTATGCAGTGATCAGGTTCACTTAAAATTTGATGCTGTATTTTATGACTTATTGGTGATTATTAAAGTTTTAGAGAAAGACAAAACTACCCTTTAAGCTGACTTTCACACACAGATTCTTCAACCAGCTTCGACTGGTGACGCCACAATGAGGTGAGCGGGCACCATGGCTCGGATCGGTGCCCGTTTCACCCATCGGGGGGAGGGAGTGGGGGTGGAGGGAGGGGAAGCAGTGTGCGGGGGAGGGAGTGGAGGAGGGGGGGAAGGAATGGGGGAGTGAGTGTGTTGGATAGTGTGAGTGGGCGGAGATCGCTGGTCGGCGTGGACGCGTGTGCCGAAGGGCCTGTTTCCACGCTGCATCTCTGAACTATTAGTTTTAATGACAAATTTTAAGGTGGAATGATGTAAAAGGAACATGCAATGAATGATTCAGAAGGAACCCAGATGCAACTAAATTTAAAGTAGCTCTTACTTACTCCTGAAGATTTAAGACTTGCCTCAACTTTGACCACTTTTAAAACAAGACTGAAAACTTTTATGTTTACTTTAGCTTTCAGCTAAATCTTAACTACATTGCACTTTTAACTTTTGCACTTTTTATAATGCATTTTTAATTTTGCTTTTCTTTTCTTTTAGTTCTATTTTATTTCATTTTATTATTTCATTTTATTGTATGACATGTTTTTATGTGAAGCACTTTGAGTCTGCCTCGTGTATGAAATGTGCCATATAAATAAAGTTGCCTTGCCTTGTCTTGCCTGGGAGGAGGGAAAGAGGGGAGAAATGTAACTTTACCAACATAGCTGCCAGTTGTGGGGCCCGGGATCCAGTGTAATACACTTTATCCGCCCGGGATCGAGTGTAATACAGTTTATCCGCCCGGGATCGAGTGTAATGCAGTTTATCCGCCCGGGATCGAGTGTAATACAGCCGATCACCACATGGTGGGAGTGTTGACCACAGAATGGCCGGGCCTGCAGTGCAGCGGATCACCACAAACTGGAGCAACTTATGAGATGCATTCATTGCACATTGGAAGTTGCTGTCTAAGGATTAGATTTAATTCTGCTCTCTACTGCAAAATGGTTCTTTATTGCCCTGTGGCCCGTTTGCTTTCCCTGTAATACACCCATCCCCCGATGCCAACATTTGCAAACGCCCTGAAACCAGGGAAACAGACAAATAGGTGCAAGAGTTGGGCCATTCCGACATTGGTGTGAATATTAAACAGACACAGATCGGTGACGGTCCAATGTTAATGTGAACTAGTCATTAACCACTTGTGTCAAACGGTTAATTATATCTACCCTAAGCAAAGCATGAAGGACGTTCGGGTGAAAGGAAGCTGTGTGTGATGTCTTGATGGTCATTAATTTAACTTTCTACTGGACCGATAGCTGTACATGGATGCTCTTGCTCAATAGACACAGAGTGCTGGAGTAACTCAGCGGGTCAGGCAGCATCTTGTGGTGAGAACATGGATAGGTGACGTTTCACAGAGTGCTGGAGTAACTCAGCGGGTCAGGCAGCATCTGTGTGGAGAACATGGATAGGTGACGTTTCACAGAGTGCTGGAGTAACTCAGCGGGTCAGGCAGCATCTGTGGTCAATGTGGATAGATGATGTTTCAGGTCTGAAGAAGGGTCTGAAACAACCGTTGTATTTCAGGTCTGACTGAAATACAACGAGATCTGTGTGTCCTGGTACATCAGTCTCTGAAAGTAAGCATGCAGGTACAGCAGGCAGTGAAGAAAGCGAATGGCATGTTGGCCTTCATAACAAGAGGGAGTTGAGTACAGGAGCAAAGAGGTCCTTCTGCAGTTGTACAGGGCCCTGTGAGACCACACCTGGAGTATTGTGTACAGTTTTGGTCCTCTAATTTGAGGAAGGACATTCTTGCTATTGAGGGAGCCCAGCGTAGGTTCACAAGATTAATTCCTGGCATGATGGCGGGACTGTCATATGCTGAAGAATGGACTAACTGGGTTTGTATTCACTGGAATTCAGAAGGATGAGCGGGCATCTTATAGAATCGTATAAAATTACGTGAGGGATTGGACAGGGTAGATGCAGGAAACATGTTCCCCATGTTGGGGGAGTCCAGAACTGTTAAGGTACATTTCTTGAAACAGCCAACTCACAATAAGTTAGATCAACGAACACAAGCTTTACTGATCATTTAGCCGGCGAGCGTGGCAGGGGATACAAAGTCAAGTGTGCAACACACACTTAACCCTCCTGGGCCATCACTCTAATGAACAAAGACACACGGCATCTTTTGTTAGTACTTTTGGAAACATAGTCACATGTTTATACAGAGTTGGAGCAATGACGTCTAACACATCAATCACAGAGTATACCCATTCAAAGCTTTGTCGTCACTAACACAATACTCCTCATGCTATGGTTATGGTCATGGCAGGTGAAGCCGTTACCACATGACAGGCAGGGGAAGGGGACGCTCGCCGCTGTGGGTCGGCCTGTGCTAAAACCCTTGCCACACTCAGCGCACACAAAGGGTCTCTCTCCGGTGTGTATCCGCTGGTGCTCCCGCAGACCCCGTGCTCCCTTGTCACAGTGGGAGCAGCTGCTCGCCGGCGTGCGCCCGCTGGTGGGACAGCAGCCTGGTGGAGTGGGTGAAGCCCTTGCCGCACTGGGCGCAGGTGTAGGGGCGCTCGCCGGTGTGGGTGCGCTGGTGCTTCAGCAGGTTGCTTCTGGCGATGAAGCACTTGCCGCACTGGGCACAGGTATAGGGGCGCTCGCCGGTGTGGGTGCGCTGGTGCACCAGCAGGCCCGCTGGGCTGGGTGAAGCCCTTGCCGCACTGGGCGCAGGTTGTAGGGGCGCTCGCGGGTGTGGGTGCGCTGGTGCATCAGCAGGCAGTCGGAGCGGGTGGAAGCCCTTGCCGCACTGGGCGCAAGTGTAGGGGCGCTCGCCGGTGTGGGTGCGCTGGTGCAGCAGCAGGGTGCTGGACTGGGTGAAGCCCTTGCCGCAGTGGGCGCAGGTGTAGGGGCGCTCGCCGGTGTGGGTGCCACGCTGGTGAACCAACAGGTGGCTGGATTGGGTGAAGCCCTTGCCGCACTGGGCGCAGGTGTAGGGGCGCTCGCCGGTGTGGGTGCGCTGGTGATCCAGCAGGTTGCTGGACTTGGCAAAGTCCTTGCGGCACTGGGCGCAGGTGTAGGGGCGCTCGCCGGTGTGGGTGCGCTGGTGCTCCAGCAGGTTGCTGGACTGGGTGAAGCCCTTGCCGCAGTCGCTGCAGGTGAAGGGCCGCTCCCCGGTGTGCAACCGCCCGTGCACCTTCAGGTCCTTGGGCGACTTGAAGCCTTTGCCGCAGTCGGGGCAGGTGAAGGGCCGCTCGCTGCTGTGCACCCGCTGGTGCTCACACAGCCCCGACAAATGGGTGAAGCTCTTGCCGCAGGTGGAGCAGCCATAGGGCTTCTCACCCGTGTGTACCAGCCGGTGTCTCTTCAGGGCCATCGCCGTCTTGAAGGCCTTGCCGCAGTCCGAGCAGTCGAAGTGGCGTTCTCCCGTGTGC
>JAWMAR010000332.1:1299823-1413666 GCA_036785375.1 Leucoraja ocellata
GTGGAGAGGGGTGGAGAGTGAGAGAGACAGAGGGGTGGAGAGAGAAGGGAGAGACAGAGAGGGGAGGAGAGAAACATTGGAAGGGAGTGGGAGAGAGATATATCTGAGCGGTGCAGGAAAAGGGGAGAGTGTCAGAGAGAGAGAGGAGACAGTCCGGGGGAGGGAGGGGGTGAGAGGCTGGTGGTTGGGAAAAGGGGTGAAGTGAGTAGCGGTGGTGAAGCAGGGAGAAAAGGGAGGTGGGGTGGATTCAAGGGGGAGTGGGTTTGGTGCCGAGGGGGATGAATGGGGGGGAGGCAGGGGACTGGGGGGGGGGAGAGAGAGAGGGGTCAAGTGAGTCATGGAAGGGGCAGGGAGTCTGGTGGAGAGGAGGGGAAGCCACAGGGGAGGAGGTCACATTGTTTGGGGGTGGGGAGGTTGTTACAGTTCGGGAAGTCAAACCAGGGCATGATCTTCACTGTGAATGGCGGGGCGCTGGGGCAATAGACAACAGGTGCAGGAGTAGAGGCCATTCGGCCCTTCGAGCCTGCACCATTCGCCATTCAATACGATCATGGTTGATCATCCAACTGAGTATCCTGTACCTGCCTTCTCTCCATACCCCCTGATCCCTTTAGCCACAAGGGCCACATCTAACTCCCTCTTAAATATAGCCAATGAACTGTGGCCTCAACTACCCTCTGTGGCAGAGAGTTCCAGAGATTCACCACTCTCTGTGTGAAAAATGTTTTCCTCATCTCGGTCCTAAAAGATTCCCCCTTCTCCTTAAACTGTGACCCCTTGTTCTGGACTTTCCCTACATCGGGAACAATCTTCCTGCATCTAGCCTGATCATCCCAAATCAGAACCCCGTTCCTGCCTTCTCCCCATATCCGCTGACTCCACTATCTTTAAGAGCCCTATCTAGCCCTCTCTTGAATGTATCCAGAGAACCGGCCTCCACCGCCCTCTGAGGCAGAGAATTCCACAGACTCACAACTCTCCGTGAGAAAAAGTGTTTCCTCGTCTCCGTACTAAATGGATTACCCCTTATTCTTAAACTGTGTGTGGCCCCTGGTTCTGGACTCCCCCAACATCGGGAACATGTTTCCTGCCTCTAGCATGTCCAAACCCTTAATAATCTCATACATGATCATATTGAATGGCGGTGCAGGCTCGAAGGGCCGAATGGCCTACTCCTGCACCTAATTTCTATGTTTCTATATGTTTCAATGAGATCCGCCCTCTCATCCTTCTAAACTCCACAGAGTGTACAAGCCCACAGCCGCTCCATTCTCTCAGCATATGACAGTCCCGCCATCCCGGGAATTAACCTGGTGAACCTACGCTGGGCTCTCCCTCAATAGCAAGAATGTCCTTCCTCGAATTAGGGGACCAAAACAGCACACAATACTCCAGGTGTGGTCTCACTAGGGCCCTGTGCAACTCCGAGCCTGGCGGAATGTGTGGAGCCGAGGGATCTGGGAGTGCGGGTACGAGTTGGGCCGAATGCCGGGCCTCTTTCCAACGCTGGTATCACTCTATGACAAAGTGCTGGAGTAACTCAGCGGGTCAGGCAGCATCTGTGGAGAAGATGGACACAAAATGCTGGAGTAACTCAGCGGGTCAGGCAGCATCTGTGGAGAAGATGGACACAAAATGCTGGAGTAACTCAGCGGGTCAGGCAGCATCTGTGGAGAAGATGGACACAAAATGCTGGAGTAACTCAGCGGGTCAGGCAGCATCTGTGGAGAAGATAGACACAAAGTGCTGGAGTAACTCAGCAGGTCAGGCAGCATCTGTGGAGAAGATAGACACAAAATGCTGGAGTAACTCAGCGGGTCAGGCAGCATCTGTGGAGAAGATAGACACAAAATGCTGGAGTAACTCAGCGGGTCAGGCAGCATCTGTGGAGAAGATAGACACAAAATGCTGAGTAACTCAGCGGGTCAGGCAGCATCTGTGGAGAAGATAGACACAAAATGCTGGAGTAACTCAGCGGGTCAGGCAGCATCTGTGGAGAAGATGGACACAAAATGCTGGAGTAACTCAGCGGGTCAGGCAGCATCTGTGGAGAAGATAGACACAAAATGCTGGAGTAACTCAGCGGGTCAGGCAGCATCTGTGGAGAAGATAGACACAAAATGCTGGAGTAACTCAGCGGGTCAGGCAGCATCTGTGGAGAAGATAGACACAAAATGCTGGCACAGACAGCACCCGTAGTCAGGATCGAGCCCGGGGTCTCCGGCGGTGAGGCTGCAAATGTATCGCTGCGCCACTGTGCCTCGCAGAAATATATAACGGTTTCCTCCGCCATAAACACACTCAATATGTGCTAGTAATGTCCTGTGTGTTCCCCTCCTGCAGGGTTTAGGAGCCGTTGCTGTGGACGGAGAGACGGGGGACGTGAGTGAGCATTGAGGGCGGCCAGGGTGCCGGCGAGCCCCCCATCTGCTCGGTGTGCGGGCTGAGCTTCGAGGGGCTGAGCTTCGATGGAGGACCACATGACGGGGCACAACGAGGAGAAGCGTTATGGGTGCGACGTGTGTGGCAAGGCCTGGCGGTGCCCGAGCGAGCTGCAGACCCACCGGCGGGTGCACACGGGAGAACGCCACTTCGACTGCTCGGACTGCGGCAAGGCCTTCAAGACGGCGATGGCCCTGAAGAGACACCGGCTGGTACACACGGGCGAGAGGCCCTATGGCTGCTCCACCTGCGGCAAGAGCTTCACCCATTTGTCGGGGCTGTGTGAGCACCAGCGGGTGCACAGCAGCGAGCGGCCCTTCACCTGCACCGACTGCGGCAAAGGCTTCAAGTCGCCCAAGGACCTGAAGGTGCACGGGCGGTTGCACACCGGGGAGCGGCCCTTCACCTGCAGCGACTGCGGCAAGGGCTTCGCCCAGTCCAGCAACCTGCTGGAGCACCAGCGCACCCACACCGGCGAGCGCCCCTACACCTGCGCCCAGTGCCGCAAGGACTTTGCCAAGTCCAGCAACCTGCTGGATCACCAGCGCACCCACACCGGCGAGCGCCCCTACACCTGCGCCCAGTGCGGCAAGGGCTTCACCCAATCCAGCCACCTGTTGGTTCACCAGCGTGGCACCCACACCGGCGAGCGCCCCTACACCTGCGCCCACTGCGGCAAGGGCTTCACCCAGTCCAGCACCCTGCTGCTGCACCAGCGCACCCACACCGGCGAGCGCCCCTACACTTGCGCCCAGTGCGGCAAGGGCTTCACCCGCTCCGACTGCCTGCTGATGCACCAGCGCACCCACACCCGCGAGCGCCCCTACACCTGCGCCCAGTGCGGCAAGGGCTTCACCCAGCCCAGCGGCCTGCTGGTGCACCAGCGCACCCACACCGGCGAGCGCCCCTATACCTGCGCCCAGTGCGGCAAGTGCTTCATCGCCAGAAGCAACCTGCTGAAGCACCAGCGCACCCACACCGGCGAGCGCCCCTACACCTGCGCCCAGTGCGGCAAGGGCTTCACCCACTCCACCAGGCTGCTGTCCCACCAGCGGGCGCACGCCGGCGAGCAGCTGCTCCCACTGTGACAAGGGAGCACGGGGTCTGTGGGAGCACCAGCGGATACACACCGGAGAGAGACCCTTTGTGTGCGCTGAGTGTGGCAAGGGTTTTAGCACAGGCCGACCCACAGCGGCGAGCGTCCCTTCCCCTGCCTGTCATGTGGTAACGGCTTCACCTGCCATGACCATAACCATAGCATGAGGAGTATTGTGTTAGTGACGACAAAGCTTTGAATGGGTATACTCTGTGATTGATGTGTTAGACGTCATTGCTCCAACTCTGTATAAACATGTGACTATGTTTCCAAAATACTAACAAAAGATGCCGTGTGTCTTTGTTCATTAGAGTGATGGCCCAGGAGGGTTAAGTAGGTGTTGCACACTTGACTTTGTATCCCCTGCCACGCTCGCCGGCTAAATGATCAGTAAAGCTTGTGTTCGTTGATCTAACTTATTGTGAGTTGGCTGTTTCAAGAAATGTACCTTAACAGTTCTGGACTCCCCCAACATGGGGAACATGTTTCCTGCATCTACCCTGTCCAATCCCTCACTAATTTTATACGATTCTATAAGATGCCCGCTCATCCTTCTGAATTCCAGTGAATACAAACCCAGTTAGTCCATTCTTCCAGCATATGACAGTCCCGCCATCATGCCAGGAATTAATCTTGTGAACCTACGCTGGGCTCCCTCAATAGCAAGAATGTCCTTCCTCAAATTAGAGGACCAAAACTGTACACAATACTCCAGTGTGGTCTCACCAGGGCCCTGTACAACTGCAGAAGGACCTCTTTGCTCCTGTACTCAACTCCTCTTGTTATGAAGGCCAACATGCCATTCGCTTTCTTCACTGCCTGCTGTACCTGCATGCTTACTTTCAGAGACTGATGTACCAGGACACACAGATCTCGTTGTATTTCAGTCAGACCTGAAATACAACGGTTGTTTCAGACCCTTCTTCAGACCTGAAACATCATCTATCCACATTGACCACAGATGCTGCCTGACCCACTGAGTTACTCCAGCACTCTGTGAAACGTCACCTATCCATGTTCTCCACACAGATGCTGCCTGACCCGCTGAGTTACTCCAGCACTCTGTGAAACGTCACCTATCCATGTTCTCCACACAGATGCTGCCTGACCCGCTGAGTTACTCCAGCACTCTGTGTCTATTGAGCAAGAGCATCCATGTACAGCTATCGGTCCAGTAGAAAGTTAAATTAATGACCATCAAGACATCACACACAGCTTCCTTTCACCCGAACGTCCTTCCTGCTTTGCTTAGGGTAGATATCATTAACCGTTTGACACAAGTGGTTAATGACTAGTTCACATTAACATTGGACCGTCACCGATCTGTGTCTGTTTAATATTCACACCAATGTCGGAATGGCCCAACTCTTGCACCTATTTGTCTGTTTCCCTGGTTTCAGGGCGTTTGCAAATGTTGGCATCGGGGGGATGGGTGTATTACAGGGAAAGCAAACGGGCCACAGGGCAATAAAGAACCATTTTGCAGTAGAGAGCAGAATTAAATCTAATCCTTAGACAGCAACTTCCAATGTGCAATGAATGCATCTCATAAGTTGCTCCAGTTTGTGGTCAACACTCCCACCATGTGGTGATCCGCTGCACTGCAGGCCCGGCCATTCTGTGGTCAACACTCCCACCGTGTGGTGATCCGCTGCACTGCAGGCCCGGTCATTCTGTGGTCAACACTCCCACCATGTGGTGATCGGCTGTATTACACTCGATCCCGGGCGGATAAACTGTATTACACTCGATCCCGGGCGGATAAACTGTATTACACTCGATCCCGGGCGGATAAACTGCATTACACTCGATCCCGGGCGGATAAAGTGTATTACACTCGATCCCGGGCCCCACAACTGGCAGCTATGTTGGTAAAGTTACATTTCTCCCCTCTTTCCCTCCTCCCAGGCAAGACAAGGCAAGGCAACTTTATTTATATGGCACATTTCATACACGAGGCAGACTCAAAGTGCTTCACATAAAAACATGTCATACAATAAAATGAAATAAAATAGAACTAAAAGAAAAGAAAAGCAAAATTAAAAATGCATTATAAAAAGTGCAAAAGTTAAAAGTGCAATGTAGTTAAGATTTAGCTGAAAGCTAAAGTAAACATAAAAGTTTTCAGTCTTGTTTTAAAAGTGGTCAAAGTTGAGGCAAGTCTTAAATCTTCAGGAGTAAGTAAGAGCTACTTTAAATTTAGTTGCATCTGGGTTCCTTCTGAATCATTCATTGCATGTTCCTTTTACATCATTCCACCTTAAAATTTGTTTCCTTTTACATCATTCCACCTTAAAATTTGTCATTAAAACTAATAGTTCAGAGATGCAGCGTGGAAACAGGCCCTTCGGCACACCGCGTCCACGCCGACCAGCGATCTCCGCCCACTCACACTATCCAACACACTCACTCCCCCATTCCTTCCCCCCCTCCTCCACTCCCTCCCCCGCACACTGCTTCCCCTCCCTCCACCCCCACTCCCTCCCCCCGATGGGTGAAACGGGCACCGATCCGAGCCATGGTGCCCGCTCACCTCATTGTGGCGTCACCAGTCGAAGCTGGTTGAAGAATCTGTGTGTGAAAGTCAGCTTAAAGGGTAGTTTTGTCTTTCTCTAAAACTTTAATAATCACCAATAAGTCATAAAATACAGCATCAAATTTTAAGTGAACCTGATCACTGCATAGAGGGGATAAATGTGAGTCAGAATATGTAAAAATCTAAGCATCACTGCGTAGCGTTTAGGCGAAAATAGTTTGAAAAATCCAAACACATACAAGATGAAACTTTTATAGGTATAGAGATTTACATTTCATTTACAGATGATAAACCAGTAACAGACATTGTTCTGTGAATGAAGAATTTGAACAATGCTGCTGTTGTCACCATCAATCCGCAGCAGGAGCGGGGGCCGCTGGTGGAAAAGTCTCATCCGGGATCGTGCAGGTCCAGCTGCAATAAGTGAGTTCGGTATTCCAAAAATCGCATGGAATCAAAGGTCATTCGAGAATTTAAAAAAGGGAACGGGGTGTTAACAGCGAGAGAGAGAGAGAGGGGGTAGATGCAAGTGAGAGACAGGGGGAGTGGGGACAGGGGGAGAGACCGACATTGGCTGAGCTGAAGATGGGATACAACCACTGTCACAAAACGCCTGTGTACAGCGAGGACCAGGCAGGTAAGAACACTCAGTTCACTCAACGCAAACTTGTGCCCTCGGAAATCCCCGCTCCCATCCATCCGAACCACGGTGCAAAAGTCTAATGTGTAGGATGTCTGAAGGAGGGTCTTCTATCCAGAGGTTCGTGCATGGAGGTGTCGGCCGAGGCCCGTGGACGGGAGCTGGCGATCCAGACCCCGCAGCCAGCGCGGAGGGGAGGCGCCGGCCCCAGACACCAGTTTCACTCCGGAATCTCCCAGTTTATTCCCACTCAGGTCCAGCACCGTCACCGTATGGTTTGTACTGAGAGCGGAGACGAGATCCTCGGCTCCAGAATCTGTGAGACCGACACTTTGCAGCCTGGAGATGAGGGAGAGTGAGGGTGATGGACACAGAGAGACAGGAGACGGTGCAAATAGAAACATAGAAATTAGGTGCAGGAGTAGGCCATTCGGCCCTTCGAGCCTGCACCGCCATTCAATATGATCACGGCTGATCATCCAACTCAGTATCCTGTACCTGCCTTCTCCCCATACCCCCTGATCCCTTTAGCCACAAGGGCCACATCTAACTCCCTCTTAAATATAGCCAATGAACTGGCCTCAACTACCCTCTGCGGCAGAGAATTCCACAGATTCACCACTCTCTGTGTGAAAAAAGTTCTTCTCATCTCGGTTTTAAAGGATTTCCCCCGTATCCTTAAGCTGTGACCCCTTGTCCTGGACTTCCCCAACATCGGGAACAATCTTCCTGCATCTAGCCTGTCCAACCCCTTAAGAATTGTGTAAGTTTCTATAAGATCCCCTCTCAATCTCCTAAATTCTAGAGAGTATAAACCAAGTCTATCCAGTCTTTCCTCATAAGACAGTCCTGCCATCCCAGGAATCAGTCTGGTGAACCGTCTCTGCACTCCCTCTATGGCAATAATGTCCTTCCTCAGATTTGGAGACCAAAACTGTACGCAATACTCCAGGTGTGGTCTCACCAAGACCCTGTACAACTGCAGTAGAACCTCCCTGCTCCTATACTCAAATCCTCAAATCAAATCCTTTTGCAATGAATATTAATGTTCAGTGTCAGACACCCAGTGAGTGTGAACACAATCTCTCACAGTCTGGGACTTAACACAGTGCCTGTATTTTACAGTCCGGGTTCCTCAGAGCCACAGACACCAGTTTCACTCCGGAATCTCCCAGGTCGTTGTCTCCCAGTCTAAACACAAACAGACAGAGTAAGAAACAAACCCTGGCTGTCCGGCGAGTCTGAGATAGATAACTTCCCCCAAACAGATATTTCTGGAAACACCTCAGCACATTATTGTGGATGTGGTGTTTGGTGACTTGCACCATTTATTCTCATTCCCCGACCGACCGACAAATGTTCCCCGTGCAGAGAACGGCGGCAACGCGCGCGTGGGACCCGGGGGAAGGGGTTGACCACCGGTGACCCGGGGGAGGGAGGGTAAAATAGGAGGGGTGCCCCCCCCCCTCCCACCCCGTGCACAGTGACGGCCGCTCGGCCCCATAGAAGGGGTGCTGGACGGAATAACAAAATAGTGGAACAATTTTACAGTTCAGTGTTAGCGACAAACGGACAGTTACCTCAAGCACTGACACTTGTGCAGAGCTGGTCCCAGCCGCTGCAGACCTTCACACTGAATGTGGCAGCTATCCAGATCTAGACGTTTGATTGTATCACAGAGCCTGATGGCATGAGACAGGACCGCACAGTCAATCGGGGTCAGTCCCAGTCCACTGAATGAAAGTGTTTCCACAGATCCCAGTGTCTGCTGAGCCAGTATAGGACTCTGAGACTCAAACAGGTAGTGCATCGTGTTCAGGAGCCTCCGTTTACCAGCTTCACTCCCTGTGTTTCCAGCCCGGCGTTTAACCTCCCCCTTCACCCAGTCACTCACTCGGCAGATTGTTTGTTGAGGGAATTTACCCAGAAACATCTCCAGGATCCAAATTGCCCGTGGAGAGGAGAGACCAGCGACAAAACGGAGAAATACTTCAAATCGCCCGTCTGTCGTGCTGTGGGCTTCAATGAGGAGTGTCGTGATATCCCCGCGATCTACAGTCAGGAATTGTGCGAGTGCGGCTACAAACTCTTGGATGGTGAGGTGCGGGAAGGTGTACACCACGCTCCGGGCTGAATCCTCTCTCCAAAAGTTCCATCAGGAACCCGGACAGGAACTGGAAGGCTGCAGATTGTATTCGATCAAATCTTCATCTGTGAACACAATGTTCTTCTCAGCCACTCCAGTGAAGGCCATCTGACCAACCCTCAGTAACACCTCACGGAGGTTCTCAATCTCACGGCCGTGGTTTTTCAGGATGTTGTAAATAAAGTAGCAATATAGTTGTGTGATGGTCTTGGGAACTCGCTGCGGGTCCCGGTGTGTTTGTGTGAAGAAGGGGCCCAGTGTCAGGACAAGGATCCAGCAGTAGGAGGGGTTGTAGCTCATGGTGTACAGGATCTCGTTCTCCTTCACATGTTTGAAAACAGCTGCTGCCACCGTCTGATCTTCAAAATACCTGGTGAAATATTCCTTCCGTTCCTCACCAACAAATCCCAGGCCTTGTCCAGTAAATGTAACGCAGTGGGGCGGGTGGTCACTAGCACTGAACACCCTGGGAGCAGCTTGAGCTGGATTAAACTGTACACAATATCAGACACTTCACACCACCACTCGGGATCTAGGCACTGGTGCTTAGGTTCTGTGTCTCTCTGACTGTCAGCAAAATCGATTCTGCCCTTGAATTCATCCAGACCATCGAATATAAACAGCAATCCCTCTGGGTTCTTCCAGACCTCCCGCAGCATATTCCCAAAGTATGGATACTGATCCAGAATCAGTTCCCTTAGGTTTATTCTGTGTTTAATCATGTTCAAATCCCGGAATTTGAAACTGAAGACAAACTGGAAATGTTGGAATATTTTCCCTGTGGCCCAGTCATGAACAATCTTCTGCACCATTGTTGTTTTTCCGATCCCCGCGACTCCGGCCACTGTTGCTGAACTCCCAGATCGGGATTTACTCTGGGAAAAGCTGCTGTGGAACAATTGATCAGTCCTGATTTTTTCCAGTTCTCCCCGGAGATGTTTCTCTTGCCATTTCTTATGGTCCCGGCCTCTTGCCAGCAGCTCATGTTCCACCAGTGTCCGATCTCGAACAGTGGAGATGATTGTGAGCTCAGCGTATCGATCTAGCAGCAGGGAATCCTTAACCTTCTCGTTCATCAGGATGGTGTTGACACTCAGTGTTTCAGTCTGTGTCTTCAGTGTCTCCTTGTGTTTCTGTTGAACATCTGTGGACAGAGAGACAGCATGTATTGAGTATAGGAGCAGGGAGGTTCTACTGCAGTTGTACAGGGTCTTGGTGAGACCACACCTGGAGTATTGTGTACAGTTTTGGTCTCCTAATCTGAGGAAATACATTCTTGCTATTGAGGGAGCCCAGCGTAGGTTCACCAGATTGATCCCTGGGATGGTGGGACTGTCATATGAGGAAAGATTGAAAAGACTAGGCTTGTATTCACTGGAGTTTAGAATGATGAGGGTGGGAGGGTCTTATAGAAACATGTAAAATTATAAAAGGACTGGACAAGCTAGATGCAGGAAAAATGTTCCCAATGTTGGGCGAGTCCAGAACCAGAGGCCACACACAGTCTTAGAATAAAGGGGAGGTCATTTAAGACTGAGGCGAGAAAAAACCTTTTCACCCAGACAGTTGTGTGAATCTGTGGCCATTTGGGACTGAGATGAGGAGAAACTTTTCAACCCAGAGAGTTGTGTGAATTTGTGGAATTCCCTGCCACAGAGGGCAGTGGAGGCCAAGTCACTGGATGGATTTAAGAGAGAGTTAGATAGAGCTGTAGGGGCTGGTGGAGTCAAGGGATATGGGGAGAAGGCAGGCACAGGTTGTTGATAGGGGTCGATCAGCCATGATCACATTGAATG
Source organism: Leucoraja ocellata (assembly GCA_036785375.1). Classification (NCBI taxonomy): domain Eukaryota; kingdom Metazoa; phylum Chordata; class Chondrichthyes; order Rajiformes; family Rajidae; genus Leucoraja; species Leucoraja ocellata. Next base: position 1,310,480 of record JAWMAR010000332.1, read on the forward strand.
GCGAATGGTGCTGGCTCAAAGGGCCGAATGGCCTCGTCCGAGAGGAGAGGAGAGGAGAGGAGAGGAGAGGAGAGGAGAGGAGAGGAGAGGAGAGGAGAGAACATTGCGGATGGTAACAGTCGATGGGATCAATTACAAGTCCAGGACAAGGGGTCACAGTTTAAGGAAAAGGGAGAAATCTTTTAGGACCGAGATGTGAAAAACATTTTTTTTCACACACAGTGGTGAATCTGTGGAATTCTCTGCCACAGAAGGTAGTTGAGGCCACAGTTCATTGGCTATATTAAGAGGGAGTTAGATGTGGCCCTTGTGGCAAAAGGGATCAGGGGGTATGGAGAGCAGGCAGGTACAGGATACTGAGTTGGATGATCAGCCATGATCATATTGAATGGCGAATGGTGCAGACTCGAAGGGCCGAATGGCCTCTACTCCTGCACCTATTGTCTATGTTTCTATAATCACGGCTGATCATCCCCAATCAGTTCCCCGTCCCTGCCTTCTCCCCATATCCCCTGACTCTCTCTCGCTATCTTTAAGAGCCCTATCTAGCTCTCTCTTGAAATAATTCTCTCCAGAGAACCGGCCTCCACCGCCCTCTGAGGCAGAGAATCCCACAGATTCACACAACACTCTCTGGGTGAGAATGACAGACTCTACTGACAGAGAGCAGCTGGCCACTGGAATCCCCGTAGAGGAGTCTGACTACTCAAAATGACCGAGGAATGTGACACTAACACATAGTTCCCTGTCCATCCTCCAGAGCCAGCAAGGAAGGCCCAACACCCAAGTTGTGACACATTCTCACCAGGCAGCTAAAGACAATACAATACCATTTATTAAAGACAGACATTCAGTTTCAGAGTGAAATGAAGGCGGCTATGGAACTTTTCATGGAGTTTCCCCTCTGTCTGTGTCTCTGTCTCTCGGTCTGTGTCTCTGTCTGTGTCTCTCTCTCTCTCTCCCGCTCTCTCTCTCTCTCTCTCTCTCTCTCTGTCTCTCTCTGTCTCGCTCCCTGTGAACACACACACACACACACATGCACTCACGCACACACGCATACACACACATACTTGCGCACACACACACACGCCAACACACACACACACGCACACACACACGCCAACACACACGCCAACACACACACACACTCCCCTCCTGTCTCTCTCTCTGCCATTCACTCAGGCAGCTAAAGATAGACATTCAGTTTCAGAATGAAAGGCAGGCAGCTATGGGAATCCCATCCCATCACTTACCTTTCAGGTGAGTGGGAACTTCAGATAAACCCTGCTCCACCGTATCCATGTAGGCGAGCTGGTCTTTATCTGTTTAAACAGAAATAACGTCTTAACGCGAGCTTACACCCCAGCGGTTTGAATATTGACTTCTCTAACTCCAAGTGACCCTTGTTTCCCTCTCTCTCCATCCCTCTCCCTTCACAGTTCCCCGACCAGTCTGACTGTCCTTGATTGCATAGAAACATGGACAATAGGTGCAGGAGTAGAGGCCATTCGGCCCTTCCAGCCTGCACCATTCGACATTCAATATGATCATGACTGATCATCCAACTCAGTATCCTGTACCTGCCTTCTCTCCATACCCCCTGATTCCTTTAGCCACAAGGGCCACATCTAACTCCTCTTAAATATAGCCAATGAACTGTGTGGCCTTGACTACCTTCTCTGGCAGAGAATTCCACAGATTCACCACTTTCAAAATGTTTTTCTTATCTTGACTTCCCCTGACTGATTCCTGGGATGTCATGACTTTCATATGAAGAAAGACTGGATAGACTCGGCTTGTACTCGCTGGAATTTAGAAGATTGAGGGGGGATCTTATAAACACTTACAAAATTCTTAAGGGGTTGGACAGGCTAGATGCAGGAAGATTGTTCCTGATGTTGGGGAAGTCCAGAACAAGGGGCCACACACACACAGTTTAAGTATAAGGGGGGAAGTCGAGATGAGAAAAACATTTGTTTTCACACACAGAGAGTGGTGAATCTGTGGAATTCTCTGCCACAGAAGGTAGTTGAGGCCACAGTTTATTGACTATATTTAAGAGGGAGTTAGATGTGGCCCTTTGTGGCTAAAGTGTTCAGGGGGTATGGAGAGAAGGCAGGTACAGGATACTGAGTTGGATGATCAGCCATGATCATATTGAATGGCGAATGGTGGAGGCTCGAAGGGCCGAATGGCCTCTACTCCTGCACCTATTGTCTATGTTTCTATGAGACGCTGTGTATGGTGTCGAGGCGGCTGCGAGCCGACAGGCCGTTGCCCGGGCGGATTTTTTGAACACGGTCAGTTTTTCGGAGCCCCCCCGCGTACGATGTTGGGACCAGCTCCGCACAACTCCATACGGCTCCGGCGATCGAAGTGGGACCGGCCCCGCGAGGCCGTACGGCTCAAGTGACCACGTTAGTTCGCACTTGCCGCACGCAGTCAGTCGCATGCTGGTGGGACCAGCCCTTAACTCCAGCATTTTGTGTCTATCTTGTATGAGGTGCTTGTAAGATCAGCAGCATTTACAGCTGAAATTTAACAGTCTAATGTTGCCGAACCTTGAGCCAGTATCTCTTTCAATATTCTGCTCAGCTTCGGTAGCGTGTGATGTATTTTCACAAGGAATTCCCACATCAACCTTTGTGCTCCAGAACCATTCTCCATCACCAGATTCAGGAGCAGTTTGGAGCCGGCTGCTTGTTTTCCTGTCTCTGCAAGCTCAGTCACTCTCTGTAATGAAGAAGTCAAGTCACATTTATATCTATAGCACATTTAAAATGCAACTCACGTTGGTCAAAGTGCTTTACATTTGTTATAAGAATAGTATAAACAAACAAAGTACATACATATAGCCCTCGCTCAGTAGACACGAGTAGGAGGAGGAGGAGGAGGACGAGGACGAGGACAAGAACGAGGACGAGGACGAGGAGGAGGAGGAGGGGGAGGAGGAGGGGGAGGAGGAGGGGGAGAGGAGGAGGAGGGGGAGGGGGAGGGGGAGGAGGGGGAGGGGGAGGGGGGGAGGAGGAGGAGGAGGAGGAGGGGGAGGGGGAGGGGGAGGAGGGGGAGGGGGAGGAGGGGAGGGAGGGGGAGGGGAGGAGGAGGGGAGGGGGAGGGGGAGGAGGGAGGAGGAGGAGGGAGGAGGAGGAGGAGGGAGAGGGAGAGGAGAGGAGAGGGAGAGGGAGAGGGAGAGGGAGAGGGAGAGGGAGAGGGGAGGGAGAGGGAGAGGGAGGAGGAGAGGGAGAGGGAGAGGGAGAGGGAGAGGGAGAGGAGAGGAGAGGAGAGGGAGGAGAGGGAGAGGGAAGGAGAGGGAGAGGGAGAGGGAGAGGGAGAGGGAGAGGGAGAGGGAGAGGGAGAGAGGAGAGGGAGAGGGGAGGGAGGGAGGGAGAGGGAGAGGGAGAGAGAGAGAGAGAGAGAGAGAGAGAGAGAGAGAGAGAGAGAGAGAAATTGGTGAGTTGTGTTGGAGCTGTGAGCTGGTGTCGGTCAAATACAGGCTCAGTGTTGCTGCATACACACACTCCTTTGTGAGTTTGATCAACATGGGCCCCGGATAATCCTTTACATTGGTTCTCTCAGTCTGTGTTAAATTTAGAAGCAACACACAATCTGCATCCGTTACACTTACGTGACACTCTTGCCCAGTGAAGTGATCTGTGCTCATTACCATGAGGCTAACTCCCTCCACACACTCTTCAATCGCCTGCTCCAGTCGGTCCTGGTAGAATCTCGTCAACTGGAAGAGCTGGTGATCATCGCAGTTTGACATGAAAGTGGAGATTGCTGAGTTTATATCTGTGAACACAGGAGGAGAAGTAAAACATCATCTGAGAAATCCTTCACCACTGGCCCTCACTTCACACTTCCATGGGTAAAGTTGTGAGACCACACCTGGAGTATTGCGTGCAGGTTTGGCCTGTTGGCCTTCATAACATTGTAGTGCGTGGGTCTCAAAATGAGGCAAGTAGTCCGCAGTTTGAGAAGCACTATACTTTATTTCCTCCCGGTTCAGGGGAAGACAAAACCAGGGAAAGATGGCACCCAAACCCTGTCTTTTATACCCTCCGGCTAAGGACCGCCTCCGGACTGCACCACTCCTGTGCCGAGGGGTTCGGCAGTATAATGGGACGACCCTTAGGAGCCGCCACAGGACCCCCCCCAGAACCAGAGGCACAAAACGCACCGGCGGGCGCACGACCCGGCCGGCCCGCGTGCGGAAGTCAGCAGATCCCGGGGCTTGCGGAGGCATAGGTGGAGGGACAGGTGGAGGGACCGGCGGGAGGACAGGTGGAGTGACAGGTGGAGGGAGTCGTGACGGGGGACGCCCTCGAGGCCGAGGTTGAGCAACCAGCACCGGCTGGTCAATGTCCAGGTGCGCCGGCTTCAAACGGTCAATCGACACGGCCTCCGGCCGGCCCCCCATGTCCAGGACAAAAGTCGACTGCCCGTGTTCCAGCACCCGGAACGGGCCCTCGTACGGCCTCTGGAGTGGCATCCGGTGGGCATCACGGCGCAGGAAGACGTATGGGCAGTCCGTGAGGGCCATTGGCACGTGTGGGCGAAATGTCCCATGGCGCGTTGTCGGGACGGGTACGAGCCTGCCAACTCGCTCGCGAAGGCGTGAAGGGTGGAGGAGGGCGTTTCCTGCTGCTCCGGCGCCGACGGCACGAACTCCCCGGGCACTGTGAGTGTCGACCCGTACACCAGCTCCGCCGATGATGAGGCCAAGTCCTCTTTGGGAGCGGTCCGGATGCCCAGCATGACCCACGGCAACTCGTCCATCCAGTCCGGGCCGGTGAGCCGTGCCTACAATGCCGCCTTCAGCTGCCGGTGGAACCTCTCCACCAGACCGTTAGCCTGCGGGTGGTAAGCCGTGGTGTGGTGCAGCTGCACCCCCAGCAAGCGAGCCATGGCTGACCACAGCTCGGAGGTGAACTGTGGCCCCGGTCGGAGGATAGTCCAATCCGGGCGCCACCTCGAACACGGCATTTATAGCAGGGTGGGACAATGCGTCGGCCACCCGTTTCTCTTTCCCCTTGACGTAGCGAATGGCTGTGGTGTATTCGGAGATGTAAGCCAACTGCCGCTGCTGACGTGCGGACCAGGGGTCGGAAACCTTCTGCAGGGCGAAAGTGAGCGGCTTATGGTCGGTGTAGGCGGTGAACGGGCGGCCCTCCAGGAAGTAACGAAAATGGCGCACAGCCAGGTACAGAGCCAGGAGCTCACGATCGAACGCACTGTACTTGGTCTGCGCGCGGTTGAGGTGCCGACTGAAGAAGGCCAGAGGCCGCCAAACTCCGCCCGTCAGCTGCTCCAGTACAGCACCAACTGCCGACTCCGAGGCATCCACAGTGGGAGCAGTCGGGGCATCTTCCCGCGGGTGCACCAGCAGCACGCCCGAGCAAGGGCCTCCTTCGCGCCGTCGAAAGCTGCCTCCGCCTCGTGGGTCCACTCAACGCTCTTCTGCTGCCCACCCGCCAGAAGTTGATACAGGGGCCGCATGATGTGGGCCGCGGATGGCACGAAACGATGGTAGAATGCCACCATGCCGACAAATTCCTGCAGGCCACGCACCGTGCGTGGGCAGGGAAACCGACGGACGGCGTCAACCCTGTCAGGTAGGGGAACCAATGTAGTGCGTGGGTCTCAAAATGAGGCAAGTAGTCCGCAGTTTGAGAAGCACTATACTTTATTTCCTCCCGGTTCAGGGAAGACGAAACCAGGGGAAGATGGCACCCAAACCCTGCCTTTTATACCCTCCGGCTAAGGACCGCCTCCGGACTGCACCACTCCTGTGCCGAGGGGTTCGGCAGTATAATGGGACGACCCTTAGGAGCCGCACAACATGAGGATTTCAGTATTGGAGTAAAGAGGTTCTTCTGCAGTTGTACAGGGCTCTGGTGAGACCACATCTGGAGTATTGTGTACTATTTTGGTCTCCTAATTTGAGGAAGGACATCCTTATGATTGAGGGAGCCCAGCGTAGGTTCACCAGATTAATCCCTGGGATGGCGGGACTGTCATTTGAGGAAAGATTGAAAAGACTAGGCTTGTATTCACTGGAGTTTAGAAGGATGAGGGGTGGGATCTTATAGAAACATATACAATTATAAAAGGACTGGACAAGCTAGATGCAGGAAAAATGGTCCCAATGTTGGGCGAGTCCAGAACCAGGGGCCACACACACAGCTTAGAATAAAGGGGAGGTCATTTAAGACTGAGGTGAGAAAAAAACATTTTCACCCAGCGAGTTGTGAATCTGTGGCCATTGGGACTGAGATGAGGAGAAACTTTTCCACCCAGAGAGTTGTGTGAATCTGTGGAATTCCCTGTCACAGAGGGCAGTGGAGGCCAAATCACCGGATGGATATAAGAGAGAGTTAGATAGAGCTCTAGGGGATAGTGGAGTCAAGGGATATGGAGAGAAGGCAGGAACGGGGTACTGATTGGGGATGATCAGCCATGATCACAATGAATGGCAGTGCTGGCTTGAATGGCCGACTCCTGCACTATTGTCTATTGTCAAACTTCCATGAGTGCATGAGAAAAAGATGCAGTTTTAACATCACGTATTGGCAGTGAACGGTTCCCACTCCCTCACCATTCATCACTCCTGAACATGTTCTCTACCTGGGCCACAGGGAATAGACAATACGTGCAGGAGTAGGCCATTCAGCCCTTCAAGCAATGGGGTGAACCTCCGCTGGGCTCCCTCAATCACAAGGATGTCCTTCCTCAAATCTTTTTCTCATGCACTCCGCGCTGGCCAAATTTCCCGCAAGTCCAGGGAGGGCTGTAGGCTCACCTGGCGGGACAGGCAGAGTTGAGCTGGGTTTAGCGCTGTTTCTCTGCGCTGGCTGTGGGTCTGGGGGTACAGCTCGCATCTGACTCCCGACCGCAGTACCACCCCCCCCCCCCCCCCCCCAGCCCCACACCTCCCTCCTCCAATCATCGCGCTGAATCATCATGTCCCGCCCCCATTGCCTGCTGACCGACGTCTCTCTTGTCCAATCGACGCCCTCGATCAGCAGTCCCACCCCCACTGTCTCGAGGAAAGCGGAGATTTTTAAATCCGGAAGACAAAAACCTGGAGGGACGTTGTTTCCAAAAAGGGGGCTGATTTATCATCCTGCATCTGCCCACCTGTGACTGTGATGTCCCTGTAGATGTCAACTCTCTGGGCTCACCCCCTTCCCTATTCCCACTTCCCTGTGAACCTCATTTCTTGCATCAGGTGTACACCCACTGTCAGAGCATTATATATAAGTCACAGAAGGTTCACAAACCTGTTTGTTTCTTTGATGTAGAGGCCACTGAATCACCTTCCCAGTTACCACCTTCAGCCATGATGTCGACAGGAGTTCACAAACTCTGTAGCTCTGGAATAAACAATATTAACAGAACCATCAGGTGACAATTGAATGTGAAGGAAAACATTGCCTTGTGAACCATCAAACAGCATTACAGTGCAGCGGAGATGTGGAAATCACCCCATCCAAACAAGATGGCATGCCCCTGCAAATTAACAAACGTGAAAAGTAGACCACCAAGCTCTTCATGTCTGCCCTGTCAACCATAAGACTTTGCCTGATCTATCCAAGGCAGCAATTCATCATTTGTGCCAGATCCCTGAAGCTTTCAAACACCCTGATCACCGTATCACTATTCAAGACCAAACACGGCCAATCCCCAACATCCACATCTCACCTGTTTGGAGGCTTCAACTCACAGAGAACGATGAAAATACCCACTGATGGGGAATTACTGTCACACTCTGCTGGCCCTATTCTTCCCACAACCCTGCCATCCAGGACAAAAGCTTCCACACCACCATGTTACCCATTGCCAAATTCCCCACTAGCTGCACCAGGAATTAAACCATTTCATGGGCCAACTGCAACATCCCAACTCTGTAATCCCCACTGCTCCCATGCACATTCCTCCACATCCCTGGAGTTCCCATTCCAGAATAGAAGGATTATATCCCAGGCCTGGACTCTGCAGGGTCTCCATGATATCAGGTGATGTCTGCAGTACCACCACCAGTCCCACTTCACAGGAGAATTATCCGTCTCATCTCTACAGGACGCTGCCCAAACCCGCCCAAAGGTTAATCGGACGGAGTTACTGGGAGGGAGCTGGAGAGGTCAGGCGCGAAGTGTGGCCCAGTAGGCGGGTGAACTGCGTTCATGCCTACAGCCATTCAAAGTAGGCGGAGGCGCCCCACGGGACACATAGATGGGTGAGGTGAGGGTGGTAAGTTCACAGGAACTGCTGCAGGACACCGAGATCGCAGGCGGGTCTGATTTGGACTTTGAAAATGGTGATGCCTGCATGTGTAATATGTGCTTTAAGAATTTCACTGTGCACCTACATATTGAACTACTGAACTGTTGAACAAACATCTGTTCCTCTCAGTACTCAGCTCTCCAACTGATTCATCCTCAACAAACAGGGGTTATCCTGTGCTATCTTGCAGACATTCTCTATTATCATAGCTGAAAGATACAATTCTGCATTAAATGGTACTACCTGTGGCCTTGAACTATCCCAACTGTGGACAGGTGATATCTCACTACCTTTAAACAACCTCTAGCATCTAAATCAAACGTATTTGTTTATCTTACCGTTGTGTGCGATCTGGCCAGGTATAAATGACAACCATTTGTTACTAGTGTATTAAAGACAATGTGTATTTACTTTATTGATTAAAATAGTGCATGCAGAAAACTATGTAAGTACAATGGTGGATGATCCATTATCAGAACTGGGACTGTAATCCAATGCTGCTCAAACTGCTGAGTGTTTCCAGTATGTCAGCATTTTCTCTTTTTTCTTCAGATCTTCTGGAATAGCAATATTTGTTTTTAATTCTCATGCCCAAAAAACTGGTTGCAAAAGTCACACGTCATCCTACAGTGGTCATTAGATTTGTTTAAATGTCATACTTCCATTCACATTCCCGATAGTTCCCACAGGTTTGTTGTCATTTCATTATTGTACAAAACGCATTCTGTGTTGCAAATCCTAAATCCTCAATCTTCCTCTTACTATCATTCTGCTGCTCCTTCTCCTGGGATCACAGTCTCCGCTATGACCAGATGATGATAAAAATGTGCACTCTCCTTACAGAAAGCTGATTAAAGACTTTACTCTGGCAATTGAGGAAGTTGCCCACCACAAATAACTGAAAACGGAAATAACAAAAAGCTGACGGTTTCATTGTGAAATAGTTCCCTGAACATTCAGCCATTTAGTAACTGTAATACAAACTCCGACATTTGCTCTGACTCCACCAGACTGCTCAGCGCTTTCAACACATCAACTGGTAGTTACAACTTTATACAAGTCTGTGTGATTTGCAGCATCTACACAAACACATCCAATGACAAAACACAGTTGTTCCTCAACTGCTTCAATCTATCACTGGGACACATTTACTCACAACAATAAATTCAATGTGTTGCAGACAGACAAGAACAAATCACATTCAATGGGGAATTTAACCCAAGTCTCTCCCCAAGATTAGAGCCGGTGTCCACTGGGGAGCGGCGGACAAAATACTCACCGATGGATGGATGGATGGATGTGAATCTGCTGTCCCCGCTCCCACAGCGGCCCCGAGTCTCCCCGCCCGCTCACACAGCGCGGTGGCCCCGCTCCCCACAGCGGCCTGGACAGTGGAGACCCGACTCCCTCTTCCCTCTTCCCCCGCCGCTGCAACAGGTCGGTGGGAAGGTGGGAGGGAAGGAGGGAGGGAGGGAGGGAAGGAGGGAGGGAAGGAGGGAGGGAGGGAAGGAGGGAAGGAGGGAAGGAGGGAAGGAGGGAAGGAGGGAAGGAGGGAAGGAGGGAAGGAGGGAAGGAGGGAAGGAGGGAAGGAGGGAAGGAGGGAATGAGCTATAAAATCTTTGCTAATGGCGGCGGCGGCGGCGAACAAGATGGCGGCGGCTCCGGGCACCAACCGTCACCAGGTCCCGCCCCCGACCGCGCTGATTGGAGGCGGCGACCGACGGCGGTCCCTAGGCTCTGATTGGACGGGGACTGAGTGATGGGCGGACGGATCATCCAATGGGCGGGCTGATGGGCTGGAGAAGGGTTGACGGACGGAACGACCGGCCAATGGGCGGGCGCGGGGGTTGGAGTTTGTCCCGCCCCCTGTCGTTGCTGGTTGGATGGAGACGGGAGAGGGGCGGACGGATCATCTAATGAGGAGGGGGGAGGGTCTAAGGGTTGTCCCGGCCGCGCTCATTGGAGGAGGATGGGAGACTGAGGGATGGAAGGGCCAATGGGCGGGGGAGATGGTGACGGTCCCGCCTCTAGACGTGGTTGATTGGATGGAGATAGATGATGGGCGGCTAGATCATCCAATGGGGGGAGAAGTTGGTGACTCCCGTCTCTAGACGTGACTGAATAGATGGCTGATGGGCGACTAGATCATCCAATGGGGGGAGGACTTGGTGGTTGTCCCGCCTCCTCCAGGCAGCGATTGGAGGAGGAAACAGCGATGGACATCGGTCTCGGCCAATGAGCGGAGGAGCCGGAGGTTGTCCCGCCTCCTGTCGTTGCTCATTGGAGGAGGAGGGAGACGGACAGACGGCCCGGCCAATGGGACATCTGGAGTGTTACAGTTTTGGACATCCTTGTGATTGAGGCACCAGGTTGATCCCTGGGATGGAGGGTCTGTCACATGTGGACAGATTGGACATAGAAACATAGACATCCAGGGATATTCAATATTCAGGAGGGATAGAGCAAAAGGAAAAGGAGGTGGGGTAGCGTTGCTGATTAGAGAGGGGATTAATGCAATGGAAAGGAAGGACATTAGTTTGGAGGATATGGAATCGGTATGGGTAGAGCTGCAAAACATTAAGGGGCAGAAAACGCTGGTGGGTGTTGTGTACAGGCCACCTAACAGTAGTAGTGAAGTTGGAGATGGTATCAAACAGGAAATTAGAAATGCGTGCGACAAAGGCAAAACAGTTATAATGGGTGACTTCAATCTACATATAGATTGGGTGAATCAAATTGGCAGGGGTGCTGAGGAAGAGGATTTCTTGGAATGTATGCGGGATAGTTATCTAAATCAACATGTAGAGGAACCAACGAGAGAGCAGGCTATTTTAGACTGGGTATTGAGTAATGAGGAAGGGTTAGTTAGCAATCTTGTTGTATGTGCCCCCTTGGGCAAGAGTGACCATAATATGGTTGAGTTCTTCATTAGGATGGACATTGTTAATTCAGAAACGATGGTTCTGAACTTAAAGAAAGGTAACTTTGAGGGTATGAGACGTGAATTGGCCAAGATTGACTGGCAATTAATTCTAAAAGGGTTGACGGTGGATATGCAATGGAAGACATTTAAAGACTGCATGGATGAACTACAAAAATTGTTCATCCCAGTTTGGCAAAGAATAAATCAGGGAAGTTAGTACATCCATGGATAACAAGGGAAATCAGGGATAGTATCAAAGCGAAGGATGATGTGTACAAATTAGCCAGAAAAAGCAGCATACCAGAGGGACTGGGAGAAATTCAAAGACCAGCAGAGGAGGACAAAGGGCTTAATTAGGAAAGGAAAAATAGATTATGAAAGAAAACTGGCAGGGAACATAAAAACTGACTGCAAAAGTTTTTATAGATATGTGAAAAGAAAGATTTTAGTTAAAACAAATGTAGGTCCCTTGCAGTCAGAAACAGGTGAGTTGATCATGGGGAAAAAGGATATGGCAGACCAATTGAATAACTACTTTGGTTCCGTCTTCATTAAGGAAGACATAAATAATTTGCCGGAAATAGCAGGGACCGCGGGTCAAGGAGTTGGAGAATTGAGTGAAATCCAGGTTAGCCGGGAAGTGGTGTTGGGTAAATTGAATGGATTAAAGGCCGCTAATCCCCAGGGCCAGATAGGCTGCATCCAGAGTACTTAAGGAAGTAGCTCCAGAGATAGTGGATGCATTAGTAATAATCTTTCAAAACTCTTTAGATTCTGGAGTAGTTCCTGAAGATTGGCGGGTAGCAAACGTAACCCCACTTTTTAAGAAGGGAGGGAGAGAGAAAATGGGGAATTACAGACCAGTTAGTCTAACATCGGTAGTGGGAAACTGCTAGAGTCAGTTATTAAAGATGGGATAGCAGCACATTTGGGAAAGTGGTGAAATCATTGGACAAAGTCAGCATGGATTTACGAAAGATAAATCATGTCTGACGAATCTTATAGAATTTTTCGAGGATGTAACCATTAGCGTGGATAGGGGAGAACCAGTGGATGTGGTGCATCTGGACTTCCAGAAGGCTTTTGACAAGGTCCCACATAAGAGATTAGTATACAAACTTAAAGCACAAGGCATTGGGGGTTCAGTAATGATGTGGATAGAGAACTGGCTGGCAAACAGGAAGCAAAGAGTAGGAGTAAACGGGTCCTTTTCACAATGGCAGGCAGTTACTACTGGGGTACCCCAAGGCTCAGTACTGGGACCCCAGCTATTTACAATATATATTAATGATCTGGATGAGGGAATTGAAGGCAATATCTCCAAGTTTGCGGATGACACTAAGCTGGGGGCAGTGTTAGCTGTGAGGAGGATGCTAGGAGACTGCAAGGTGACTTGGATAGGCTGGGTGAGTGGGCAAATGTTTGGCAGATGCAGTATAATGTGGATAAATGTGAGGTTATCCATTTTGGTGGCAAAAATGGGAAAGCAGACTATTATCTAAATGGTGGCCGATTGGGAAAGGGGGAGATGCAGCTAGACCTGGGTGTCATGGTACACCAGTCATTGAAGGTAGGCATGCAGGTGCAGCAGGCAGTAAAGAAAGCGAATGGTATGTTAGCTTTCATTGCAAAAGGATTTGAGTATAGGAGCAGGGAGGTTCTACTGCAGTTGTACAGGGTCTTGATGAGACCACACCTGGAGTATTGCGTACAGTTTTGGTCTCCAAATCTGAGGAAGGACATTATTGCCATAGAGGGAGTGCAGAGACGGTTCACCAGACTGATTCCTGGATGTCAGGACTGTCTTATGAAGAAAGACTGGATAGACTTGGTTTATACTCTCTAGAATTTAGAAGATTGAGAGGGGATCTTATAGAAACTTACAAAATTCTTAAGGGGTTGGACAGGCTAGATGCAGGAAGATTGTTCCCGATGTTGGGGAAGTCCAGGGACAAGGGGTCACAGCTTAAGGATAAGGGGGAAATCCTTTAAAACCGAGATGAGAAGAACTTTTTTCACACAGAGAGTGGTGAATCTCTGGAACTCTCTGCCACAGAGGGTAGTTGAGGCCAGTTCATTGGCTATATTTAAGAGGGAGTTACATGTGGCCCTTGTGGCTAAGGGGATCAGGGGGTATGGAGAGAAGGCAGGTACGGGGATACTGAGTTGGATGACCAGCCATGATCATATTGAATGGCGGTGCAGGCTTGAAGGGCCAAATGGCCTACTCCTGCACCTAATTGTCTATGTTTCTATGTTTCTAGCAGGTGCAGGTGGAGGCCATTCGGCCCTTCGAGGCAGTACCGACATTCATTGTGATCATGGCTGATTATCCCCACTCAGTATCCCGTTCCTGCCTTCTCTCCATATTCCCTGACTCCGCTATCTTTAAGAGCCCTCTCTAACTAATCTAACTCTCTCTTGAAAACATCCAGAGAACCGGCCCCCACCGCCCTCTGAGGCAGAGCATTCCACAGACTCACCACTCTCTGTGAGAAAAAGTGTTTCCTCGTCTCCGTTCTAAATGGCCGACTCCTTATTCTTAAACTGTGTGTTTGGCCCCTGGTTCTGGACTCCCCCAACATCAGGAACATGCTTCCTGCCTCTAGCGTGTCCAAGCCCTTAACAATCTTATATGTTTCAATGAGATGCCCTCTCATCCTTCTAAGCACCCGAGTGTACAAGCCCAGCTGCTCCATTCTCTCAGCATGACAGTCCCGCCATCCCGAGAATTAACATTGTAAACCTACGCTGCACTCCCTCAATAGCAAGAATGTTCTTCATCATTTTAGGGGACCACAATTGCACACAATACTCCAGGTGCGGTCTCACTAGGGCCCTGTACAACGTATGTGAATATATATATATATATATGTGTGTGTGTGAATATATATGTGTGTGTGTGTGAATATATATATGTGTGGGTGTGTGAATATACGTGTGTGTGTGTGTGAATATATGTGTGTGAATATATATATATGTGTGTGTGTGAATATATATATGTGTGTGTGTGTGTGAATATATGTGTGTGAATATATATATGTGTGTGTGATTGAGTCTGTGTGTGCGTGTGTGTGAGTGAGTCCGTGTATGTGTGTGTGTCTATGAGTCTGTGTGTGTGGGTATTTGTGTGTATGAGAGTACGTGTGAATACGTGTGTGTCTATGAATATGTGTGCGTGTGTATGTGTGTGAATATGTGCTTGTGTATATGTGTATGTATGTGTGTGTGAATATGTGTGTGTACGTATGCATGATTATATATGTGTGTGTGTGACTATGAGTGTGTGTGTGTGTGTGAATATGAGTGTGTGTGAGTGTGTGTGCATATGTGTGTGAGTGCATGTGAATATATATGTGTGTGTGTGAAATAATATAGTATTTTGTAGTTCAGAGCTTATTTGTTATGTTTAATAGCGTGATGGCTGTCAGGAAGAAGCTGTTCCTCAATGTACACAGTTACAGTTTTCAGTTTACAAAAGTCAGACGTGACTCCAGAAGTCAGGCATCAGTCAGTCCACAAGCTGTGAGAGTCATTCCAAAGTTAATCCCAAGGCAGTGAGTGAGTCCACAGGTCACGAGTAAATCGCTCACTGCCCCCCTCCTCCACCTGACATCCCCCACCTCAAGACGCTGCCCTCTGCCATGCCATAGGACGCACCCCCTACTGAAGCCGTCCACATCCCCTGCATCACCCCACCCCCTTCTCATCAGTTCACGACAACCCCCGCCTGAAGCTGCCCTTAGCTGCACGACATTTACCACCTAAAGGGCAGCGTCTTGAGGTGGGGATGAGTCTGTGTATGTGTGTGTGATTGAGTCGGTGTGTGCGTGTGTGTGTGAGTGAGTGAGTCCGTGTGTGTGTGTATGAGTCTATGTGTGTGTGTGGGTCTTTGTGTGAATGTGTGTGTCATTGTTTTAGTGGGTGCGTGAATGAGTCTGTGTGTGTGTGAATATGTGTATGAGAATGTGTGTGTATGTGTGAATGTTTGTGCGTGTGAATATGTGTGTGTATGTGTGAATATGTGTGAATATGTCTGCATGTGTGTGTGTGAATATGTGCGCTTGTATATGTGTGTGTGAATGTGTGTGTACGTGTGTGTCTGAATATGTGTGTGTGTGTGTCTGAATATGTGTGTGTGTGTGTATGAATATGTGTGTGTGTATATGTGTGTGAGTGCATGTGAATATATATGTGTGTGTGTGTGAAATAATATAGTATTTCGTAATTCAGAGCGTATTTGTTAAGTTTAACAGCACGATGGCTGTAAAGAAGAAACTGTTCCTCAATGTAGATGTTACCGTTTTCATTTTACAAAGTCGGACGTGACTCCAGAAGTCGGGCATCAGTCAGTCCACAAGCCGTGAGAGTCAGTCAGTCTAAAGGGCATGAGTTAATCCCAAGGCAGTGAGTGAGTCCACAGGTCATGAGTAAATCGCTCACTGTCCCTTCTCCTCCACTGACATCCCCCACCTCAAGATGCTGCCCACCGCCTGGCTATAGGATGCACCCCCTACTGAAGCCGCCCTCTTCCCCTGCATGAGCCCCCCCCCATTTCTCATCAGCTCACGAGAACCCCCGCCTGAAGCTGTGCCCCTCCCTTGGCTGCACGATGTTTACCACCCCCCACCCCACCCTGACAGCCCCCACCTCAAAAAAATGTTTTGCACAAATTCTTCAGTATTCATTAACAACTGAAATTGGCTTTAGGCTGCTTTTTCAACATCATGTCAGGAAATGTGTGTGTATGAATATATGTGTGTGAGTGTGAGTGTGTGTGCATATGTGTGTGAGTGCATGTGAATATATATATGTGTGTGTGTGTGTGTGTGTGTGTGTGTGTAAAATAATATAGTATTTCGTAGTTCAGAGCTTATTTGTTAAGTTTAATAGCGTGATGGCTGTCAGGAAGAAGCTGTTCCTCAACGTAGATGTTACCGTTTTCAGTTTACAAAAGTCGGACGTGACTCCAGAAGTCGGGCATCAGTCAGTCCACAAGTCGTGAGAGTCAGTCAGTCTAAAGGACATGAGTTAATCCCAAGGCAGTGAGTGAGTCCACAGGTTATGAGTAAATCGCTCACTGCCCCCTCTCCTCCACTGACATGCCCTACCTCCGCCTGGCTATAGGATGCACCCCCAACTGAAGGCGCCCTCATCCCCTGCATGAGCCCCCCCCCCCCATTTCTCATCAGCTCACGAGAACCCCCGCCTGAAGCTGTGCCCTCTCTTGGCTGCACAATGATTACCACCCATCACCCACCCTGACAACCCCCACCTCAAAAAATATGTTGCACAAAATCTTCAGTGTTCATTAACAACTGAAATTGTCTTTCAGCTGCTTTTTCAACATCATGTCAGGAAATGTTAGTAGTCAAGGTGATGTGGCTATTGATGTGGTATCCTCTAGAATAGCAGCTACATTTCTGCCTGGTGGAAGAACTACACATTCTCGATTCAAGATACCCATGCAAGTGGCCGAGGATAAATTGTGCAACATCGACAAGACGGCACATTTCACGAGGCAAGTGAAAGTCATTGTTTGGGATGAATGTCCAATGATTAGAAGATAATGATTTGTAGTTGCGGACAGAACTCTTTCAGATGTCTTCAGCAACACTAAGCATTTTGGTGCCCCCCTGCCAGTACAGGCCTCAGTGACTGAGTTGCCAGCCCTCAGTGAGTGAGCTGCCCGCCCAAAACCCCATTCCGCCCACAAACTCCATACTAGCCCTCTGGAAACCAGTACCTTCGGCCCAACATACTAGCTCAACAGAAACATGAAGGGAAATGTCAAAGGTTTCCTGAAGGATGGAACATCGCCCAAGAATGTAATCATTAATAGCGTGCTTCGTTGAATGATGACTTCTGAGATAAATTCTCAGATTTTCCTTTTTAAAATTTGACCGCTGGCTTTCTCTATATCAAAATTGTCTCTTTTTATCAACAGGAAATAGTCACCAAGAGGCAGCGAGCAGCAGAACACAACAAGACACAACAAGTAAAAACTTATAAATCTCATCTTTAAAATTTAAATTGTTCTTATATTTTAAGAGTCATTCAAATTTTAAACGTTGTGGCAGTGTGGGGCCCGGGCAGAGGGGGTGTGGGACCCGGGGAGAGGGGGTGTGGGGCCTGGGGAGAGGGGGTGTGGGGTCCGGGGAGAGGGGGTGTGGGGCCCGGGGAGAGGGGGTATGGGGCCCAGGGGAGCGATGAGAGGGAGTGTGGGGCCCGGGCAGGGGAGAGGGGCATAGGGGGGGGGGGGGGGTGAGACATTGTAGTGAGGTGGCAGGCGAGGCAGTGTCGGGGGGGGGGGGGGGGGGGGTAGGGCCTAGTGTGTGTGAAGTTGCGGGGAGGTTTACTGTATTTCTTATTTAATGTCCCTTGTCTAGTCTGAAATAAAGTTCATTATTGGAACAGAAGAAATATAATTGTGTGTGTTATATGATTCTATACATTTATAACACATTAGTGTATGTGTGTTTATAAACATTTTATTCTTTAACAAGAATTAACAGAATTATGAACTAACAGAATTATGAATCTAACCCTATATCACACACAAAACTTTCCCCGCAATGTCAATTACCCTGCGGGTCGGGTCGGTTCCGGTTACTACAAAATCAACTCAAACACTGCTTGTGAGCCAAAAGAAATGATTTAAAAAACATTAAAAAAGACAATTATCAGCCAAATATTATTCTTGACAAGAAGTATGAGCTGACAGAATGACAAATCTAACCCTATACCACACACACAAACTGTTGCCCCGCAACATTAATTACACTGCGAGTCGGGTTGGGTCAGGTGGCTCCGGTTACTAAAAAGGGTGGGGAAAAATGCCCGGGATCCGCTCCGTAGCTACTACACGTCAGCCCATTGTATTTCACAGGAGTGGCCTATCTTGCTCTGCTCTAAGATCTTTGGTTTAATCCACGTCAGTCCATTGGATTTTGCAGTTTATCTTGTTTTCTTAGCCTTCATTGTTAGACTATTATTATCTTTGTTTATAATAAATAAGGTGCTCCTTTTTAAAAAATATATTAAACATGGAAACTGCGTATAAAATGAGCAACAATGCGCAATGAAAGGACCATATGAATTCTATGATCTTTTGTTTAGTATTGCGGGGGAATGGTATGTGTGTGTTTCTGTGTGAGTGGCAAGATAGAGATAATAGATTTCAAAGTTCCTCATGGATCAGAAGCAACTTTGATTTAAAGCAACTCATAAGCCATAAAGGCAATTATATTTGCCTTTATATTTTGCTATAAGATATAAGGAACACAAGCCAATATATTTGCCTATGTTTATATTATATATGATACATACAGACACACACAAATATTAATGTGATGTTGATGTATATAATTATATAACACATACATGTTTCTCTAGTTTTATATATATATCTGGAAGAGTTCTGTCCACAACTTCAAAGCATTCTTTCCTAATCATTGGACATTCATCCCAAACAATGACTTTCACTTGCCTCGTGAAATGTGCCGTCTCAGAGTTCTTCTCGATGTTGCACAATGTATCCTCAGCCACTTGGATGGATATTTGGAATCGAGAATGTGACGTTCTTCCACCAGGCAGAAATGTAGCTGCTATCAAAGAAATTAGGTGCAGGAGTAGGCCATTCGGCCCTTCGAGCCTGCACCGCCATTCAATATGATCATGGCTGATCATCCAACTCAGTATCACGTACCTGCCTTCTCTCCATACCCTCTGATCCTCTTAGCCACAAGGGCCACATCTAACACCCTCTTAAATATAGCCAATGAACTGGCCTCGACTACCCTCTGTGGAGAGTTCCAGAGATTCACCACTCTCTGTGCGAAAAAAAGTTATTCTCATCTCGGTTTTAAAGGATTTCCCCCTTATCCTTAAGCTGTGACCCCTTGTCCCTGACTTCCCCAACATCGGGAGCAATCTTCCTGCGTCTAGCCTGTCGAACCCCTTAAGAATTTTGTAAGTTTCTATAAGGTCCCTCTCAATCTCCTAAATTCTAGAGAGTGTAAACCAAGTCTATCCAGTCTTTCTACATAAGACAGTCCTGACATCCCAGGAATCAGTCTGGTGAACCTTCTCTGCACTCCCTCTATGGCAATAATGTCCTTCCTCAGATTTGGAGACCAAAATCCTAGATGCTACAGCAATAGCCACATCACATAACATTTCCTGACATGATGTTGAAAAAGCAGCACAAAGACAATTTCAGTTGTTAATGAACACTGACGATTTTGTGCAAAACATTTTTTTAATGTAGGGGCTGTCAGGGTGGGGTGGGGGGTGGTAAACATCGTGCAGCCAAGGGAGGGGCACAGCTTTAGGTGGGGGTTCTCGTGAGCTGATGAGAAATGGGTGGTGAGGGCGGCTTCAGTGGGGGGGTGCATCCTATAGCCAGGCGGAGGTGGCATGTCAGTGGAGGAGAGGGGAGCAGTGAGCGATTTACTCATGACCTGTGGATTAACTCACTGCCTTGGGATTGACTCATGCCCTTTAGACTGATTGACTCACACGGAGTGACCTCCGACTTTTTTAAAATGAAAACGGTAACATCTACATTAAGGAACAGCTTCTTCCTGACAGCCATGACGCTATTAAACTTAACAAATAAGCTCTGAACTACGAAATACTATATTATTTCACACACACACACACACATATATATTCACACGCCACTCACACATATATTCACACACACACACACTCACTCACACACACGTACACACACATATTCACACATACACACATTCAGACACACACACGTACACACACACATAGTCACACAACACGCACATATTCACACACACATTTACACACATACACACACATATTCACACACTCACACACATATTCACACTCATTCACCGCACACACAAACTCAATGACACACACATTCACGACAAAAGACCCCCCCCCCCACACACACATAGACTCATACACACGCATACTCATACACACACACTCATACACATGGACTCACTCACTCACACACACACACACACACACACACACACACACACACACACACACACACAGACTTAATCACACACCCATATATACAGACTCATACCCCCACCTCACAGACACTGCCCTATGGGTGGTAAATGTCGTTGCCGCCAAGGGCAGCTTCAGGCGGGGGTTGTCGTGAACTGATGAGAAGGGAGTGGGGTCTCCTCATGCAAGGGATGTGGACGGCCTCAGTAGGGAGTGCATCATATAGCCAGGCGGAAGGGGCAGCGTCTTGAGGGTGTCACGTGGCGGAGAGGGGGCAGTGAGCGATTTACTCATGACGTGTGGACTCACTGCCTTGGGATTAACTCATGACCTTTGGACTGACTCTCACAGCTTGTGGACTGACTGATGCCCGACTTCTGGAGTCACGTTCGACTTATGTAAACTGAAAACTGTAACATCTACATTGAGGAACAGCTTCTTCCTGACAGCCATCACACCATTAAACTTAACAAATAAGCTCTGAGCTACGAATATATTATATTATTTCACACACACACACACACACACATATTCATACACACACTTCATATTCACACACACACACACACACACTACATAATCGCACACACATATTCACTCACACACATATTCAGCCACACACACACGTACACACACAAACACATATTCACACACACACACACATTCTCACACATACGCACACATATTCACACACTCACACACATTCTCATACACATATTCACTCATTCACGCACACACAAACTCAATGACACTCACATTCACACAAAGACCCCCCCCCCCCACACACACACACACAGACTCATACACATATACTCATACACACACACTCATACACATGAACTCACTCACACACACGCAGACACAGACTTAATCACACACACATATATACAGACTCACCCCCCACCTCACTATTATATTATTTCACACACACACAATATATATCACACGCACTCACACATATATTCATACACACACTCATATTCACACACACACGTTTGGAATTCTAATGCTGGGTACATGTCTCTCACACATACCCCCAACTTCCGCATTTTTTCTCAGAGCACATATTCAACATTTTGGCGGTTTTTTTAACAGACAGGAAAGTGCGCATTTCTTGCATTAATAATGTGAGAGAAGGGTTAATAGGGATGATTGAATTATACTAGAACTCTGAAAAATATAACTTAGAAAGAAATGAGCTTATCCGCTGAAGCCAGACTGCTGGTAGAATAAAGTAACAATATACAGAACAGAGAGAAATTCTAGATAAAAAGTAGCAAACAGATAACAACTTCAGCAGAAGGCCTTGGGAGTCTTTGACGTCAGGAGGTGGTCCTAGACATTCCTGGACTTTCTCGTGGGAATGTGGGCTTTATGTTATGATTGGACGAAACTCGATGGGGAGACCTGAGGTAGTGACCACAGTGAAGAAGGGTATAAAGATAGAAAGCATCTCCATTTTCTTTGTGCCTCCAGGGGACATCAGAGAGAGAGACACCTATTCTGCAGAATATGAAATTAATAAAAACACTTCTTTGTCTGAATTTGTCTCAAGAGCATTTGTGATTTTTGAATCTCACAACATGGGGGCTCGTCCGGGATCCAATACTCTAGACAGCTGACGGGAGTAGACGGACAAAGGGAAGGTGCACCCTGCCGAGTTCAGCAGTCTCAGACTCCTTGCTTGCCATCAGCTGTTTAAGCAGTAGTATCCGGACCACACAGAGACTCGGCAAAGAAGTGGAAATCGTGTTGAAAAATCAATCGAGCAATTTCTGTGCACAGAACCCAGGTAGGAACAATGACTAATAAAGTACTTCCTGGGCGATTGTGGAAAGACCTTGTACGGGCAGGCAGGTATGATGAACACTGTATTGAGAATATGATGAACATGGTATTAAGAATATGATGATGATAAATAAGGTAATTAAACACGGTGTTTAGAAAAAGGGAGGGGAAAAGGCTGTGGGCCCAAATCCCCGCATTCTGCCCATAGTCCGTTGGGGCAAATGCTGGACCCTGGAGGGCAGGAAATACCCAGGGGTTGGAGAAGCCAACATGATAAGGTATAGTCCGTTGGGACAAATGCAGAGCCGGAGGGGGCCAAAATACCCAAAGGAAAGAGAGACAGGGGCCGGGGTGGGCGAAGATCACCCGGCAACAGGACGGGGAGTCAAAGGGCAGAAGGGGAAGAATAAGTTTGGTTGAAATTAGACCCCATTGGGATAGGTACCTAGGAGAGGACCCTGAGGGGGAAGGGGGTTTGTTAAATAGCCTCCTTGAAGATTCTTTAGGTCTGACAAGAACAGTTAGATCAATTCCTTTTCACAGAAGTGAAAAACAAGTAGTAAAGATTATGTTGCAGGCAGTAGAAAAACAGCAAATAAGGAACAGAGAGAGACAGGATGATGAGGGAGTTACTCCCGAAATTAGCAGATAAGAAGACGGCAAAGGCCAGGGACAAGAGTGCAGGACAGGGAGAAAATATAAAATGAATAATCTATTTGAAGTAAGAACGGAACGAATGTGATTTGTATGTAAAAACCGGTTTGGAACGAATGGTTGGTTGTAAGATGAAAGGTTGGAATGAGCAAGCTGTAAAATTAACCCTTTGTATCCTCGTAACCTGAAAAAGGGAAGTTGTAAAAATCAGCTTTTGATTTTCTTTTAATTGTTTCTTGATGTTCTTTTAGATTTCTTGTCAGTAACGTTAATTTGGAAAATTGTATCTAGTGTTAGGAATTGGACATTTAAAATAATGGTGAATATGGATTGAAATAATTGGAAATAAGTTAATTGATGAAACATGACCAGCTTTTATGGTTTGTTGTTTTATGGTAGACATTCAAGTTGAGAAACAGAGAGAGAGAGAGATACAGACACCGAGACACAGAGATACAGACAGAGAGAGAGAGAGAGAGAGAGCCAGGCACAGAGATACAGACGGTTCACCAGACTGATTCCTGGGATGTCAGGACTGTCTTATGAAGAAAGACTGGATAGACTTGGTTTATACTCTCTAGAATTTAGGAGATTGAGAGGGGATCTTATAGAAACTTACAAAATTCTTAAGGGGTTGGACAGGCTAGATGCAGGAAGAATGTTCCCGATGTTAGGGAAGTCCAGGACAAGGGGTCACAGCTTAAGGATAAGGGGGAAATCCTTTAAAACCGAGATGAGAAGAACTTTTTTTTCACACAGAGAGTGGTGAATCTCTGGAACTCTCTGCCACAGAGGGTAGTTGAGGCCAGTTCATTGGCTATATTTAAGAGGGAGTTAGATGTGGCCCTTGTGGCTAAGGGGATCAGAGGGTATGGAGAGAAGGCAGGTACAGGATACTGAGTTGGATGATCAGCCACGATCATATTGAATGGCGGTGCAGGCTCGAAGGGCCGAATGGCCTACTCCTGCACCTAATTTCTATGTTTCTATGAGTCAGACAGAGAGAGGAAAGACAGAGACACAGAAAGAGGAAAGAGAGAGGAAGAGAGAGGAAAGAGCGAGGAAAGAGAGAGGAAAGAGAGAGAGGGAGAGAGGAAAGAGAGAGAGGGAGAGAGGAAAGAGAGCGAGGGAGAGCGAGGAAAGAGCGAGGAAAGAGAGAGGAAAGAGAGAGGAAAGAGAGAGAGGGAGAGAGGAAAGAGAGAGAGGGAGAGAGGAAAGAGAGAGAGGGAGAGAGGGAGAGAGGAAAGAGAGAGAGAGAGAGAGGGAGAGAGGAAAGAGAGAGAGAGAGAGAGAGAGGGAGAGAGGAAAGAGAGAGAGAGAGAGAGGAAAGAGAGAGAGAGAGAGAGAGAGAGAGAGAGAGAGAAACAGAAGTAGGAGACGACAGGATGACAGATTATCCCTTGGGGCACCCATAAACTGAGAGGGCTAAAAAAATTAAAATAAAAAATTAAAATAAATAATAAATAAAAATGCCTCACCCTATATCCCTGATGGGGAAGGAAATGGCTTAGGGCTTTGGAGGAGGAGAACGTGGGACGATTATTGGCCATGAAAGATTTGAAGGCACCATTGGTAAAAGTAGTGGGAACCACTAAGTGTCAGATAAAGATGATGTAAATTGTTACAACCGGGCCGACTAAAGACTACAAACATGGCCGCCGCTCACAAACTTACCGGCTACAGCGCCATCTTCTTGTTGGATGCCGTCATGACCGAGGGTATGCAGGCCCCTCAGCAAATGTTACCCACTTAAGGTGAACCCCAAGGAACAAAGGGGAATGAGAAGGTGGAGAGTTGAAAATGAACAAGAAAAAGAAGGCATGTGGACATTATATTATGAACTATTGTGGTGGAAGTCATTCTTCTTAAAGTCAAGCAGAATTGAAGGAGGTGGTGGGATTGTCATTTATTTCCAACCCCCGATTCAGCAAACAGTTGGTCTCTGCGGTCAATGTCAATGAACAAGGCCCCTGGTTGAAAAGACTGAAATAAGTGATGAACTGACACAAGTGAGTCCTATGAGGGAACCAAGCGGGGCCAGAGAATTACATGCCAATAATACATGTCTTGGGGAACTTTTCCTCAAAGTCCTATCAGGAGTGAAATTAATCTGGAGATTATAAGCCCTAACAGGACTGGGGTCCCCAAGAGAGAGAAAGGGATTTAAGGGAGGATGTCAAGAAAGGCCAGGATGAGGTAGGTTTTTTTAATTAGATGGGAAAGGCAGAGTTGAAAGTTGAGGGGGAACTTCTTTACTCAGAGAGTGGTAGCTGTGTGGAATGAGCTTCCAGTGAAGGTGGTGGTGGCAGGTTCGATATATGGTTATATGGTATACCCTTAGAAAGTATTTGTTGATGTGGACAATTTGTTGGTTTGTTCCACAAGTGAAGAGAGAGAAATACTTCAGAATATAAGACAGCAGATGATGACCTTGGGAAAGGCAGGATATAGTTCAGACTAGATTGGGAATTTTGAAATTGTATGGTGAAATGGAAAAAGTACATGTCAAAGAAGTTAAATTAAAATGCAGACAAAGCAGCTGAAACAGCATCTGGAAGAGATGTCCAGGGTAAGTCTGAATCGATTTAGGTATGAGCACTGTAGTGTCGTTTATGCTGAATAAGGTAATTAAGAGGTTTGGTAAACCTACAGAAATCAGCTTTGACAACGGATTGTTTTCATTTGATGAAAAGAATAAATGGAACATTGAAGGTTAAAATAAATAAGATTTGTGTAATGCTCTGCCATTGGCACTGAAGAAATGTTGCATGCAAACTAACCAGCAGGTAACACAATGGAGAGGTTCCTGCAAGGGACCGAGTTTGGAACAGTTACAGATAGAATTTAAAAAGTATATGAAACAGTTAATAATGATATACAAGTCTATTTATGAACAGGTAAAGTAAAAGCTGTCGGAGATGGACCAGGAAGAAGGACCCTTTAAACCTGAAGACAAGGTGTATGTATGAGTTTTCTAAATCACCGACCGATGTTCGTTTAGAAGGTTGAGATACCTAGTACGATTTCAATAATTACATGGGGGCTGTCCCACAGGTACGAATAGATAATAGCCCTGAGGTAATTGAACAGGAGGACAAAGAAGAGTAGAGTTTTAACAAGAACTTGTTTGACATCAGTGGTGGGAAATAATGGAAAGGATACTAAAGACAATATTATAGGAATTTGGATAAGTGGGATAGGATTAGGAAGAATTAGCATGGATTTGTGATTGTGACATTTGACTAATCTTGATTTTTCTTAAAAGAGGTTATTAGGAAAATTGATGAGGTTAAAGTGGTGTGAACTTCAGTAAGGCCTTTGACAAAGTTCAATAAAGGAAATAAGGTTGGTTAAGAAGTGGTTAGTAAGGAATAGCAAGATGGATTAAAAGTGACTGTTGGGAAATGTACAGAGAGATTTAGGTCATTTGGAAGAGTGGGTTGAAACATGACAGATGGATTTAATGTTGATAAGTGTGAGGTGATACATCTTGGCAGGACAAATTCAAATTAGACTTACATGGTAAATGATTGTGAATTGAGGAATGAAGTTGAACAGAGGGATCTAGGAACAACTGTGTATAATTCCCTGAAGGTGGAATCTCGTGTAGAAAGGATGGGTAAAGAAAGATTTTGGTGTGGTGTCCTTTATAAATCAGAGCATTGTGTATAGAAGTTGGGGGTTGTAATGTTAAATTGTACAAGGTATTGGTGAGGTCAATTGTGGAGTATGGTGCATAATTTTGGTAGGCATAATTATAGGTAAAAAGGTTAAAATAGAGAGTACAGAGGAGATCAATTAGAATGTTGACTGGGTTTCAGCAACTAAGATACAGAGAAAGGTTGAACAAGTTAGGTTTTTATTATTTGGGAAAGATAGAAGGAATACCCACCATGGTAATGATGTTTTCTTAAGGAACTGTTTACTGGCAGTATCTCATTCTATTACAGAATTAAAAACCAAGGAGCTGTTGGCACAGAGTCCCCATCTCGACTTGCCAATCCATTCTGTGAAAG
Organism: Leucoraja ocellata; assembly: GCA_036785375.1. NCBI lineage: Eukaryota > Metazoa > Chordata > Chondrichthyes > Rajiformes > Rajidae > Leucoraja > Leucoraja ocellata. The sequence goes on from JAWMAR010000332.1 coordinate 1,337,150, forward strand.
CAGAGAACTGGGATCTTGTAAAATCATGGAAGGAAGAAAAGCTGCAACCAAAGTGGACTGGACCCTACCTTGCGTTATTAATCACCGAGACAGCAGTACGAACAAAAGAAAAAGGGTGGACACACGCAAACCGATTTAAGGGTCCTGTGGAGGCCCCACCAGACAATATCAGCCCGTAGACTGTGCGTGAAGGGAAGGAACCATTGACTTTGTGCCTATTCGGATGTTGTATTATTCCCTGCGCTGGCCTTCAGAACACAGTATGACTAGCGAGAGGAGGATAGGGAGGCGAAGAATCTGCTGCTAGCACTAGAAAAGGAAGATATAGTATAATTCAAAAGATGCGTAGCAAAAAGAAAAATGGTGGATTGTGAGAGATGGGTTAATAGGGATGATTGAATTATACTAGAACTCTGAAAAATATAACTTAGAAAGAAATGAGCTTATCCGCAGAAGCCAGACTGCTGGTAGAATAAAGTAACAATATACAGAACAGAGAGAAATTCTAGATAAAAAGTAGCAAACAGATAACAACTTCAGCAGAAGCCTTGGGAGTCTTTGACGTCAGGAGGTGGTCCTAGACATTCCTGGACTTTCTCGTGGGAATGTGGGCTTTATGTTATGATTGGACGAAACTCGATGGGGAGACCTGAGGTAGTGACCACAGTGAAGAAGGGTATAAAGATAGAAAGCATCTCCATTTTCTTTGTGCCTCCAGGGGACATCAGAGGAGAGACACCTATTCTGCAGAATATGAAATTAATAAAAACACTTCTTTGTCTGAATTTGTCTCAAGAGCATTTGTGATTTTTTGAATCTCACAACAACATACACTGGAAGTGACGGATGTCTTCAGATGGTTTGAGCGGCTCCATGTGTCAAGTCATATTACCTTGTGACCTTACGTGCAACCCCCTATTCACACACACACACACTCACGCAAACACACACATATATTCTCACACACATATATATATATGCACACACACACATATATTTACACACAGACATATATATTCACACACACATTCACACACACATATATATTCACACACATATTCACACACCCACACACATATTCACACATACACACACATATTCACACACACACACGTATTCACACACACATATTCACACGCACACACATATATATTCACATACACACATATATATTCACACACACATACATATATATTCACACACACACACATATATATATATATATATTCACACACATTCACACACCGGCAAACACATCTCACACACACACATAGACACACACACATATATATATTCACACACACACATCTCTGTACATTTCTTGCCTGCCTGTCAGTCAATTGTGGCGTCTCTCTGTCTGTCTGTCTGTCTCTCTCCCTCTCCCCCTCTCTCCCTCTCCCCCTCTCTCTCTCCCTCTCTCTCTCCCTCTCTCTCTCCCTCTCTCTCTCCCTCTCCCCCTCTCTCCCTCTCTCTCTCCCTCTCTCTCTCTTTCTCTTTCTCACCGTCCAGCGCGGGTCGCCTCCATCTTGGGGCCGCGGCGTGACGCCATATCCGGGCCAGCGGGGCAACGAGCCGGGTCTGTCCGCGACGTCATTTCCGGGATGATGCCCCTCTCCGCCATCTTTGAGCGGGGCGGCCTCAGCCCGGAAATGACGTCACTGCCGCGGCCAAGATGGCGGCGACCCGCACTGGACGGTGAGAAATAAAATGAAAGAGAGAGAGAGAGAGAAGATGCGGGGATAGAATGAGAGATAGAGATAGAGAGAGAAATAGAAGGGGAGACGGAGAGAGAGCGATGGGGAGGGAAAGAGGGGGAGAGCGAAAGTGGGGGATAGAGAGAGAAATAGGATTGGAAGGGATGGAGAGAGAGAAACAAGAAAGCAAGGGAGAGAAAAAGCGAGAGAGGGAAGGGGATAGAGAGAGGGAGAGAGAGAGAGAGGGAGAGGTAAAGGGGGGGGGAGATAGAAAGAGAGAGTGGGGGAGAGAGAGGGAGAGAACAAGAGAGCGACAGGGAAGAGAGGGAGAGGGAGGGAGAGAGAAAATAGAGAGAGAGAGATAGAGGAAAGGAGAGAGAAAGAGGATGAGAGAGAGAAAATGATAGGGGAGGGAGAAAAAGAGGGGGAGAGGGAGAAAGAGAGGGCGGAGAGGGAGAGATGGGATAAAGAGAGAGAGGTTGTGAGGGAGAGATGGATAGAGAGAAGGGGATAGAGAGAGAGGGTGGGAGGGAGAGCTGGAGAGAAAGAAGGGGGTACAGAGAGAGCGAAGTTGGGGAGGGAGAGATGGAGAGAGAGAGGGAGAGATAAACAGAGGTAGAGGGAGTGATGTGAGGGGGAGAGAGAGAGAACAGAGAGAGCGAAACATTGAGGGAGGGAGAGAGAGAATAGAGGAGGAGAAAGCAAACGATAGGTGAGGGGGAGAAAAAAAGAGGGGGAGAGGGAGAGAGAGTGAGAAGGAAAGGAGTGAGTGGAGAGAGGGAGAGGGAGAGAGAGAAAGACGGGGGAAAAGGGGGAGGAGGGAGAGAGATTTCGAGGAGGGAGAGAACGAGAGAGGGTGGGGAGGGAGAGAGAGAAGGAGAGGGAAAGATGGAGTGAGAGAAGGGGATAGAGAGAGAGGGAAAGGGGAGGGAGGGAGATTGTGAGGAGGGAGAGAACGAGAGAGAGAGGGTGAGGAGGGAGAGATGGAGTGAGAGAAGGGGAGAGGGAGAGGAAAATGGAGTGGGGGAGGGGGTGGAGAGGGAACGAGGGTGGGGAGGGAGAGAAGGGGATAGAGCGAGAGGGAGGGGAAGGAGAGATGGAGAGAGAGAAGGCGATAGAGAGGGAGGGAAGCGGTGGGGAGGGAGTGATGGAGAGAGAAGGGAATACATAGAGAGAGGTTGGGGAGGGAGAGATGTGGAGAGCAGGGGATAGGGAGAGAGTGGGTGGGGAGGGAGAGGGAGAGAGATGGGGAGAGGGTGAGGAGGGAGAGATGGAGAAGGGGATATATACATAGAGAGAGGGTGGGGGAGATGGAAAGAGAGACGGGGATAGAGAGAGGGCGGAGAGGGAGAGATGGAGAGAGAGAATGTGATATAGAGAGGGTGGAAAGGGAGAGATGGAGAGAGAGAGAGAGAGAGGGTGGGGAGGGAGATGGAGGGAGAGAAGGGGATAGAGAGAGGGTGGAGAGGGAGAGATGGAGAGAAGGGGATAGAGAGAGGGTGGAGAGGGAGAGATGGAGAGAGAGAAGGGATAGAGAGAGAGAGAGAGGGTGGGGAGGGATAGATAGAGAGAGAAGGGGATAGAGAGAGAGGGTAAAGGGGAGGGGAGATGGTGAGAGAGAGAGAACGATGGGGGGAGAAAGAGGTGAGAGTGGGAGAGATGGAAAGAGAGAAAGGGATAGAGAAGGGGAGAGGGTGGGAGGGAGAGATGGAAATAGAGAAGGGGAGGAAGAGGAGAGTGAGAGAAGGGGATAGAGAGCGAGGGAAAGGGGGGGAGATGGCAAGAGAGAAGGGGATAAAGAGAGAGAGGATGGGGAGAGAGAAGAGGATAGAGAGAGAGAGAGTGGGGAGGGCGAGATGGAGAGGGATAGAAAGTATGGGGAGGGAGATAGGGGTGGAGAAGGAGGGTGGAGGGTAGAGAACTGGGGGTCGGAGAGAGAGAGAGGGGGGTCAAGTGAGTCATGGAAGCGGATAAGGAGGCTGGTGGGGTTCACTGGGAAACGTCTTTTCATTTTGCACTGTACTTGTTGCTTGCAAGATGACAATAAAGGTTGATTGATTGATTGGAGAGGAAAGATGGATTGAGTAGAGAGAAAATGAGAAAGGGTAGAGAGACAGAGAAGGAGAGACAGAGGGGACAGAGAGAGATAGAGGGGTGGAGGAAGAAGGGAGAGAGAGGGGGGGAGTTGAGGAGAGAGAGTTCGGAGGGGAGAGGGAGAGAGAGATATCTGAGTGGTGGGAGGCCGAGAGGGGCAGGAATAAGTGGAGAGGGTCAGAGAGAGAGAGAGGAGACAGTCTGGGGGAGGGAGGGAGGTGGTGAGAGGCTGGGGGTTGGTAAAAGGAGTCAAGTGAGTAGCGTGGGGAAGCAGGGAGAAAAGGGAGGGGGGAGGGATTCAAGGGGGAGTGGGTTTGGTGCCGAGGGGGATGAATTGGGGGGTAGAGAACTGGGGGTTGGAGAGAGAGAGAGGGGGGTCAAGTGAGTCATGGAAGCGGATAAGGAGGCTGGTGGGGTTCACACTGTTTGGGGGTGGGGAGGAGGGGGAGGAGGGGGAGGGAGCAAAAGGGGTTAAGGAGCAGGAGGTGGCAGTCGTAAGGGGCAGGGAGCCACAGGGAGGAGGTCACACTGTTTGGGGGTGGGGAGGATGTTGCCGTTTAGGAAGTCAAACCAGGGCAGGATCTTCACTGTGAATGGTGGGGGGCTGGGGCAATAGACAATAGGTGCAGGAGTTGGCCATTCTGCCCTTTGAGCCAGCACCCCCATTCAATGTGATAGAAACATAAGTGTAGGAGTAGGCCATTCGGCCCTTCGAGCCTGCACCGCCATTCAATATGATCATGGCTGATCATCCAACTCAGTATCCTGTACCTGCCTTCTCTCCATACCCCCTGATCCCTTTAGCCACAAGGGCCACATCCTACTCCTTCTTAAATATAGCTAATGAACTGTAGCCTCAACTACCTTCTGTGGCAGAGTTCCAAAGATTCACCACTCTCTGTGTGAAAAAAAATGTCCTCATCTCGGTCCTAAAAAAATTCCCCCTTATCATTAAACTGTGACCTCTTGTTCTGGACTTCCCCAACATCGGGAACAATCTTCCGCATGTAGCCGGATCATGGCTGATGATCCCGAATCAGTACCCCGTTCCTGCCTTCTTCCCATATCTCCTGACTCCGCTATCTTTAAGAGCCCTGTCTAGCTCTCTCTTAAATGTATCCAGAGAACCGGCCCCCACCTGGGGCAATAGACAATAGGTGAGGCAGAGAATTCCACAGACTCACAACTCTCCGTGAGAAAAAGTGTTTCCTCGTCTCCGTACTAAATGGCTTACCCCTTATTCTTAAACTTTGGCCCCCGGTTCTGGACTTCCCCCAACATCGGGAGCATGTCTCCTGCCTCTAGCGTGTCCAAACCCTTAACAATCTTATATGGTTCAATACGATTGCCTCTCATCCTTCTAAACTTCAGAGTGTACAAGCCAAGCTGCTCCATTGTCTCAGCATATGACTGTCCCGCCATCCCGGGAATTAACCTTGTAAACCTACGCTGCTTTCGCTCAAATTACGGGACCAAAACTGCACACCAGGTGTGGTCTCATTAGGGCTCTGAACTCTGAGCCTTGTGGAAGCTGTAGAGACGAGGTATCTAGGAGTTCGGGTACGAGTTGGGCCGAAGGGCCTCTTGCCAACGCTGTATCACCCCATGACTATATGACAAAGTGCTTGAGTAACTCAGCAGGTCAGGCAGCATCTGTGGAGAAGATAGACACAAAGTGCTGGAGTAACTCAGCAGGTCAGGCAGCATCTGTGTAAAGATAGACACAAAGTGCTGGAGTAACTCAGCGGGTCAGGCAGCATCTGTGGAGAAGATAGACACAAAGTGCTGGAGTAACTCAGCGGGTCAGGCAGCATCTGTGGAGAAGATAGACACAAAGTGCTGGAGTAACTCAGCGGGTCAGGCAGCATCTGTGGAGAGAAGGAATGGGTGGCGTTTTGGGTCGACACCCTTCTTTGGTTTAGTTTAGTTTAGAGATGCAGAGCGGAAACAACAGGTCTTTCGGCCCACGGAGTCCGTGCCGACCAACGACCACCCCGTACACTAACACTATCCCACGCACATTAGGGACAATTTAGCAAATGTGTTGAGGCCAATTAATTTACAACCCTGAACGTCTTTGAAATTTTGGAGGAAACCGGAACACCCGGAGTAAAATCCCACGCAGGTCAAAGGGAGAATGCACAAACCACACAGACATCACCCGTAGTCAGGATCGAGCCCGGGTCTCTGGCGGTGAGGCAGCATCTGTACCGCTGCGCCAGTGTGCTTCGCAGAATTATATAATGGTTTCCCCCGCCATAAACACACTCAATATGTGCTGGTAATGTCCTGTTTGCCAGCTTGTTGACCCTCTGTGTTCCCCTCCTGCAGGGTTTAGGAGCCGTTGCTGTGGACGGAGAGACAGGGACGTGAGCGGTTATTGTGGGCGGCCAGGGTGCCGGTGAGCCACCACCCCCTCCCATCTGCTCGGTGTGCGGGCTGAGCTTCGAGGGGCTGAACTTCAATAAGGGACCAGATGATGGCACACAACAAGGAGAAGCGTTATGAGCATGACGTGTGTGGCAAGGCCTGTCAGTTCCCGAGCCAGCTGGAGACCCACCCGCGGGTGCACACGGGAGAACACCCCTTCACCTGCTCCGACTGCGGCAAGAGCTTCAAGACGGCGAAGATCCTGAAGATCCACTGGCAGGTGCACACGGGTGAGAAGCCCTATGGCTGCTCCACCTGCAGCAAGAGCTTTGCCCAGTTGAAGGGGCTGCGGGTGCATCGGCGGGTGCACAGCAGTGAGCGGCCCTTCACCTGTTCCAACTCCGGCAAAAGCTTCAAGTCATCGCCAGAGCTGAAGTTGCACAGACGCGTGCACACGGGGGAACGACCGTACACCTGCAGCGACTGTGGCAAGGTCTTCACCCAGTCCAGCAACTTGCTGAAGCACCAGCGGACCCACACCGGAGAGCGCCCCAACACTTGCGGTCACTGCGGCAAGGGCTTCACCCATTCCAGCAACCTGCTGAAGCACCAGCGCACCCACACCGGAGAGCGCCCCTACACCTGTGCCCAGTGCGGCAAGGGCTTCACCCAGTCCGACAACCTGCTGAAGCACCAGCGCACCCACACCGGAGAGCGCCCCTACACTTGCGGTCACTGCGGCAAGGGCTTCACCCAGTCCAACAGCCTGCTGGTGCACCAGCACACCCACACCGGAGAGCGCCCCTACACTTGCGGTCACTGCGGCAAGGGCTTCACCCAGTCCGACAGCCTGCTGGTGCACCAGCGCACCCACACCGGAGAGCGGCCCTTCACCTGTGCCCAGTGCGGCAAGGGCTTCACCCAGTCCGGCAGCCTGCTGAAGCACCAGCGCACCCACACCGGCGAGCGTCCCTACACCTGTGCCCAGTGCGGCAAGGGCTTCACCCGGTCCGACAACCTGCTGAAGCACCAGCGCACCCACACCGGAGAGCGCCCCTACACCTGTGCCCAGTGCGGCAAGGGCTTCACCCGTTCCTCCAACCTGCTGAGGCACCAGCGCACCCACACAGGCGAGCGCCCCTAGACCTGCGCCCAGTGCGGCAAGGGCTTCACCCGTTCCTCCAACCTGCTGTCCCACCAGCGGGTGCACGCCGGCGACAGCCCCATCCCCAGCCCGGTGTGTGAAGAGCGCTTAGCCATGGCCTCCCACGCCCTGTCCCACCAGCATGTGCACACCAGTGGCCCGCCCTACGACTGCCCGTACTGTGGTGAGTCGTTTGACAGCTCGCGGGGGTTGCGGCAGCACCGGCGGACCCACGTCGGAGAGCAGCTGCTCCCACTGTGACAAGAGAGCACGGGGGCTGCGGGAGCACCAGTGGATATACACCGGAGAGAGACCTTTTGTGTGCGCTGTGTGCCAAGGGTTTCACCTATCCATGTTCTCCACAGATGCTGCCTGACCCGCTGAGTTACTCAAGCACTGTGTGAAACGTCACCTATCCATGTTCTCCACAGATGCTGCCTGACCCGCTGAGTTACTCCAGCACTGTGTGAAATATCACCTACCCATGATCTCCACAGATGCTGCCTGACCCACTGAGTTACTCCAGCTCTTTGTGTTATAGACATAGAGTGATACAATGTGGGAACAGGACCTTCGGCCCAACTTGCCCACACCAACCAACATATCCCGGCTACAATAGTCCCACCTGCCTGCATTTGGTCCATATCCCGCCAAACTTGGCTTAACTATGTACCTGTCTATAACTGTTTCTTAAACGTTGGGATAGACCCAGTCTTAACTTCCTCCCTCATCAGCTCGTATTAAATCTTTTCCCCTTCACCTTGAACCCATGTCCTCTGGTCCTCGATTCCCCCACTCTGGGCAAGAGATTCTGTGCATCTAACTAAATTGTGTTATCTGCAAGATTCCAGCATCTGCAGTTTCTTGTGTATCTCCCTCACCTATATCCACCTATCACTTCTGAAGAAGGGTCTAAACCTGAAACATCACCCATTCCTTCTCTCTAGAGATGCTGCCTGTCCCGCTGAGTTACTCCAGCATTTTGTATCCACCTATCTCCTGCGAGGCTTTGGCCAGCCCCCATCTCTCTTTTCCAGCTTCCTCCCCCCACCCTCTATAATCAGTCTGGAAAAGGGGTCTGACTGAAAATGTCGTCTGTCCATTCCCTCTAAAGCAGTGGAGGAACTCAGTGGGTCAGGCGGCATTTGTAGAGGGAAGAGAATATAAGGCGACCACTCCCACCTCTCCTTTCCCACTTTCTACACCCCCGCACCAAGCAGTCTGAAGAAGGGTCCCGACCTAGAATTTTGCCTGTCCATGCTCTCCAGAGGTGCAAGTTACTCCAGGAGATTGTGTCTCTTTTTGTAAACCAGCACCTGGTGTTCCTTGTATCTAGACTAGCATTTCACCCCACACTTGCATTCGGTCCGCCAAGGCTTGCTGGATCTCCCTGTTGGTAACCATTTTAACTCCCCTTCCCATTCTTCCCCTGGTCTTTCTATCCTGAGCCTCCTCCATTGCCAGAGTGAGCTGATACACAAAAAGGAGGTACATCACCTCATAGCTTACAGCCCAATGACATGAACATTGAATTCTCCAAATTAAGGAAACGTCCCCCATCGTGGACCATCTCTTTGTCATTCATCTGTCTTCTTCTTGCTGACGAAAGGCGTCAGGATTAATCCAGAGTGACCACTTCCCGTGCACCCTCAACTGCGAACGTTGGCATCTCGCTCTCCGCCCACGGACGTCTGCAAGACTGCGGTAAACAAAGACTTTTGCTCGACAACCTGCTGGAGCCAAGTCGTATTCCAATCAAATAATTGTCTTTTTTTCTGGAAGAAATTAATTTAGAGGGAAATTAAAGGATAATGAAAACCATATAACCATATAAATATTACAGCACGGAAACAGGCCATCTCGGCCCTACACTTCCGTGCCGAGCAACTTGTTTCCCTTAGTCCCACCTGCCTGCACTCATACCATAACCCTCCATTCCCTTATCATCCATATGCCTATCCAATTTATGTTTAAATGATACCAACGAACCTGCCTCCACCACTTCCACTGGAAGCTCATTCCACACCGCTACCACTCTCTGAGCGGATACTTTGCAGATTTGCTTCGAGATTTTGTTGCATGACTAGACTAAATGGGATCCGTTGGGTCCCAGTCGCCCCCCCTCCCGCCCCCCCCTCCCCAACCTCCCCCCCCCCCCCCCAATGCAACCCATTCCCCAACGATATATATTCCACCATCACTTCCACCAACGCAACCCGTTCCCCAAAGCAATGTTCCACTACTCGAGGGGAGGGGGGTGTCAGAGGGGGAGGGGGTGTATAGGATGGGGGAATAATTAATACGCCAAACAGATGGCAATATGCCAAACACAATACAAGGGAATCTTGACATTTTATCTCATCTTTTAGGCGGCCCACAGCACCATCCCCATTTTATAATCTTAATCATAAGCCTCCCATTTACTGCAACATATCTACGCTACTAGCGGTAGGGGCACGGGAGATCCTCTGTAAATTCCCATAGAATTTTGAATCTCTCCCTGCGCTGGAGACCCGACCTTTTCTCGTCGGGTCTCAGGTGTCGTTGAGGCCGCAACGAGGAGCGGCCTCCAACGGGAAGAAGCCGGGGACTCTGGTGCCGACTCACCGTTGCCGTCGCGGAGCTGGCCGAGTCCGGAGCGGGTGGAGCGGTGGAGGAGCGCTGCTGCTGCTGCCGGAGAGTCGGAGGCTCCGGCGACGGGTCTGTGGACGGCGGCGCCGGGAGCCCATGGCTCCCTGGAGGGAGACCGCTTTTCGGGGCTTCTGCAACGGCGAATTCTCCCGCCCGAGTTGCGGGGTTGAAGAGCTCCTGGAGCGGGGCCTGACACCACTGCCCCGCGCGGCTGGAGTGGCCGCGGACTCTGCGAGCGCACACCGGGGGCTCCAACACCAAGACCCGGTGTGCGACCTCGCACCACCCGGCGTGGCTTTAATGGCCGCGGGACAATCGCCATCACCAGCCGGGGGCTATGACTTTGACTCTGTCATCGGGGGGGGGGGGGGGGGGGAGTGCAGTGGAGAGATAAGTTTATTTTGCCTTCCAACACAGCTATGTGATGGATGTTTATGTAAAATGTAATTATGTTGTGTCTGGGGTCTATTTGTGTGTAATGTATGGCTGCAGAAACGGCATTTCGTTTGGACCTCCAGGGGTCCAAATGACAATTAAATTGACTCTTGACTCTCTTGATAGAAGAGTAAACAAGCTTCGTTATCTTCGCTCTGCTATTTCATGTTTACATTTACCATCCACCCTTCACACATTCCCAGACAAGATGTAATATGTCTAATCTTACTTTTCCGATTCCCACAACCTCTTCTGCACCTGGTCAAGCGAGAGCTGCCAATTGTCACATCCAATACACACTTTCGTTACCTTGTTCAATTCCAATCAAAATTAAATAAGGAAGGATATAAATGTTTCTTCCACAGTTCCCTCATTGTTGATCAACACTTAGAGTAAGAAAGTATATATATATATATATATATATATTTATATTTTCTCTCATTAATCATTTCCAAAAATGGAGCCATACAGGTCTGATTATGATTTTGGTTGAAGTAGGCAGAGATATACCTCCTTGTGCATGCGAATGAATATGGGCACTAACCCAATATTCTAATCAGATAAGGAAGCTTGTTTACTTCCAGCAACGAGTTCACTGTATTCTGCGTTGGATTTCAAACTCCAACTTCCACCTTCCTCCTGTTTAAATGTCCATCTAGATGCCTCACTTCACCCTCGTATTCTCTCTCATCCCACACATTGTTAATATATTGATGTATTTTATACTACGAAGTGGACACAGTCGGGAGACCCAGATGATAGTTTGCCTCCCTGGTGCCAGGGTCTTGGATGTGTCTCAACGCGTCCGAGATATCCTGAAATCAGAGGGAGAGGAGCCTGAATTCGTGGTACATATAGGTACCAACGACATAGGTATAAAAAAGAGAAGAGCTCCTGAATGGAGAATTTAAGAGTTGGAAGGAGAGTTAAGGAAAAGGACCAAAAAAGTAGCAATCTCAGGATTACTGCCTGTGCCACGCGATAGCGAGAGTAGGAATGGAGTGAGGTGGAGGATAAATGCGTGGCTGAAGGACTGGTGCAGTGGGCAGGGATTCAATTTCTGGATCGTTGGGACTTATTTTGGGGAAGATGCGACCTGTACAGAAAGGGCGGGCTGCACTTGAACCCGAGGGGGACCAATATCCTGGCGGGGAGATTTGCAAAGACTATTGGGGAGACTTTAAATTACAATGGTTGGGGGAGGGACTCAAATAGAGAAAGCTATTAGACAGAGTGTGTGGCAGGAGGCAGAGAAGGGAAGCACGCTGACAGAAAATCTACGGGAGAAAGAAGAAAAAGAAAATAAACAGAGAATAAGAGGCGGTGGGTTTCCTAAATGTGCATATTTTAATGCTAGGAACATTGTAAGAAAGGTGGATGAGCTTAGAGCCTGGATTGACACCTAGAGGTATGATGTGGCGATCAGTGAAACATGGTTGCTGGAGGGCTGTGATTGGAAACTAAATATTCCAGGATTCCGTTGCTTCAGCTGTGATGGAATTGGAGGGGCGAGGGGGAGGTGGAGGTGTCGCATTGCTTGTCAGGGAAGATATTACAGCAGTGCTTTGGCAGGATAGATTAGAGGGCTCGTCTAGGGAGGCTACTTGGGTGGAACTGAGAAATGGAAAAGGTGTAGAAACACTTATAGGGGTGTATTATAGACCGCCAAATGGGGAGCGAGAATTGGAAGAGCAAATATGTAAGGAGATTGCAGATATTAGTAGCAGGCACATGTAGTGATTGTGGAAATTTTCAATTTTGCACACAGAGACTGGGAAACACATTCCGTAAATGGGCTGGATGGTTTGGAGTTTTTAAATTGTGTGCAGGATAGGTTTTTGCAGCAATACATAGTGGTACCTACTAGAGAAGGGACGGTGCTGGACCTCCTGTTAGGAAATGAGACAGGTCTGGTGGCGGAGGTATGCGTTGGGGAGCACTTCGGGTCCAGTGATCACAATACCATTAGTTTCAATATAATTTTGGAGAGGGTCAGAACTGGTTCTAGGGTTGAGATTTTAATTGGAGGAAGGTTAACTTTGAGGAGATGCGAAAGGATTTAAAATGAGTGAATTTGGACATTTTGTTTTATGGGAAGGATGTACAGACAAATGGAGGACATTTAAATGTGACATTTTAAGAGTACATAATCTTTATGTCCCTGTTCGGTTTAAAGGAAATAGTAAAAATTGGAAAGAGCCATGGTTTTCAAGGAAAATTGGACACTTGGTTCGGAAAAAGAGGGTTTACAATAATTATAGGTAGTATGGAATTAATGAGGTGCTTGGGGAGTATTAAGAATGTTAAAATAATCTTAAGAAAGAAATTAGAAAAGCTAAATGAAAATGTGAGGTTACTTTGGCAAGGAAGGTGGAAGTAAACCCAAAGGTTTTCTACTGCTATTTTAATAGCAAAATGATATCGAGGGATAAAATTGGTCCATTAGAGAGTCGGAGTGGACAGCTATCTGCAGAGCCAAAAGAGACGGGGGAGATATTGAACAATTTATTTTCTTCGGTATTCACCAAGGAGAAGGATATTGAATTATGTGGTGTAAGGGAAAAAAAGTAGATTAGCTATGGATAATATGAGTTTCAAAGAAGTGCAAGTAATGACACTTTTGAAAAATAGAAAAGTGGATAAGTCTCCAGGTCCGAAAGGATATTCCCTACGATATTGAGGGAAGTTAGTGTAGAAATCGCAGGGGCCGTGACAGCACTATTTCAAATGTCTTATGAAACGGGAATAGTGCCGGAGGATTGGCGTACTGCGCATGTTGCTACATTGTTTAAAAAGGGTTCTAAGTGTAAACCTAGCAATTATAGACCTGTTAGTTTGACGTCAGTGGTGGGCAAATTAATGGAAACGATACTTAGAGATAAAACATATAAGCAACGTGGTTTGTTCCTGGAAGGTCATGTTTGACTAATCTTCTTGAATTCTTTGAAGAGGTTACTAGGGACATTGATGAGCTAAAGCAGTGGATGTTTTCTATATGGACTTCAGAAAGGCCTTTGACAAGTTTCCTCATGGAAGGTTGGTTAAGAAGGTTCAATTGGTGTGTACTAATGGTGAAGTAGCAAGATGGATTCAACAGTGGATGCATGGGAGATGCCAGAGAGTAATGGCGGATGGTTGTTTGTCAGGTTAGAGGCCGGTAACCAGTGGTGTGCCTCATGGATCTGTGTTGTGTCCACTGCTGTTTGTCATGTACATCAATGATCTGGATGATGGTGTGGTAAATTGGATTAGTAAGTATGCAGATGATACTAAGATAAGTGGTGTTGTGGATAATGAAGTAGATTTTCAAAGTCTACAGAGAGATGTAGGCCCTTTGGAAGAGTGGGCTGAAAGATGGAAGATGGAATTGCTACATCTTGGCTGGACAAACCAAAATACGACATGCATGGTAAGTGGTAGCGAATTAAGGAATGCAGTTGAACAGAGGGATCTAGGAATAATTGTGCATAGTTCGCTTAAGGGGGAATATCATGTAGATAGGGTGGGAAATACATCTTTTGGTGTGCTGGCCTTTTTTAATCGGAGCATTGAGTATAGACGTTGGGATGTAATGTTAAAATTTTACATGGCTTTTATGAAGCCAATTCAGGAGTATGTGGTACAATTTTGGTCGCCTAATTATAGGAAGGATGTCAACAAAATAGAGAGACTACAGAGGCGATTTACTAGAAAAAAGGGGGGCATGAATTTTCTTCCAAAATACTATATTTATTCCATTCAATACCTACATACATACCTAATATTTCTGTGTTTAAGAGGGAACTGCAGATGCTGGAGAATCGAAGGTTACACAAAAAAGCTGGAGAAACTCAGCGGGTGCAGCAGCATCTATGGAGCGAAGGAAATAGGCAACGTTTCGGGCCGAAACCCTTCTTCAGACTGATCGGGGGCGGCGGTGGGTGGGGACAAGAAAGGGAAAAGGAGGAGTAGCCCGAAGGCTGGGGGATGGGAGGAGACAGCAGGGGGGCTGAGGAAGGGGAGGAGACATTACCTAAATACCTAATATTTCTGTTTGACTCGTACATTACAATTTTCATATTGGACTATAAATCCCATAGAATTCAAAGAAGACGTATGTAAACCTAAAGAATGCGGTGGACTCACTCTTGCAAACTTTATGTACCACCATTGGGCAGTGAACATTAAACATATCAGTAATATTAAAAATATTATAATATTATCTGAATGGTGGCCGATTAGGAAAACGGGAGATGCAACGAGACCTGTGTGTTATGGTACACCAGTCATTGAAAGTAGGCATGCAGGTGCAGCAGGCAGTGAAGAAAGCCAATGGTATGCTAGCATTCATAGCAAAAGTATCTGAGTATAGGAGCAGGGAGGTTCTACTGCAGTTGTACAGGGTCTTGGTGAGACCACACCTGGAGTGTTGCGTACAGTTGTGGTCTCCTAATCTGAGTAAATACATTCTTGCCATAGAGAGGGAACAGAGAAGGTTCACAAGACTGATTCCTGGGATGTCAGGACTTTCATATGAAGAAAGACTGGATAGACTCGGATTGTACTCGCTAGAATTTAGAAGACTGAGGGGGGGCTTTATAGACACGTACACAATTCTTAAGGTGTTGGACAGGCTAGATGCAAGAAGATTGTTCCCGATGTTGGGGAAGTTCAGAACAAGGGGTCACAGTTTAAGGATAAGGGGGAAATCTTTCAGGACCAAGATGAGAAAAACATTTTTCACACAGAGTGGTGAATCTCTGGAATGTTCTGCCACAGAAGGTTGTTGAGGCCAGTTCATTTGCTATATTTAAGAGGGAGTTAGATGTGGCCCTTTTGGCTAAAGGGATCAAGGGGTATGGAGAGAAGGCAGGTACAGGATCCTGAGTTGGATGATCAGCCAACTGATCATGATAACATTGAATGGCAGTGCAGGCTCGAAGGGCCGAATGGCCTACCCCTGCACCTCATATCTTTGTTACCATTTTTCTATAATGTATGGGTTGTACAGTTCATCCAAAACAGGCAGAATGGACAATAATGGAGAAGAGGGATTGCAATCCTTTTAACATAGGAGCGATCATTTTCTTCCCTATAAAACTGAAGAATACAATATATAAGAGATACCCGATGATTCACAGCCCAATACGAATTTGGAGGCAAATAAAATCCTCTCTTAAATTAAGAGATCTTTCGCTTCTCTCATCGATAGTCAACAGCCCGGCGTTCAAGCCATCGACTATTGACAATACGTTTACCCTCTGGAAACGATTAGAAATTAAGACTTGGGAAGATATGTTTGAAGAGGGAAAACCTTTACCATTCCAAGACATACAGCTTAAATACAATTTTGAAAACAAGCTATATTTTAGATACTTACAAACACGAGATTATTTGAAAAAACTCTCACGTTATTAAAATTTGAATTTGTACCTTCGAGAAAAAGGCATGAATAGACAGGTAGAATTGGATCACCGAACATCATATTTTATAATAATATTTAAAATATAGATATAAGAAAAGAATGGGAACAAGAATTGGCTACAAAAATTCCCAAAGACAGATGGGAGGATTATGTGTCATATGTACACAAATGTACAATTAACGTTATACAGACATTGATCTAATTTAAAATTGCGCACCGATTCTATTACTCAAAAACACAACTAAATAAAATATTTCCAAACGCCTCCCCCTTATGTGACAAGTGCCTCACTAAAGAGGCAACAATAGCACACTCATTCGGTTCCTGTGCAAAACCTCAACATTTTTGAAGGACATTTTTGAAAAATTTGTAAAAAATATTTAAATTAAGACTGGACCCAAATAGAGAATTGATTATCTTCGGAGCAAGGGAAGCTTGTCTGATCTAACTATATTTCAAATATATCTCCTAAACTATAGTTTTATAACGGCAAAACGTATACTTAAGTTCAGGAAAAACGGTCCTATCGCAACATTTAAAATGTGGATCACAAATATGTCGGAAATATTACATCTCGAAAAAATTAGACTTGTTCTAACAGGAAAACAAGAACAATTCTTATGAATATGGTCACCTTATATTGATTTGTTACATGTATACTATGGTGCAGCATAACCTTAGAAAGTTGTTGTTTTAGAACTAGGTGATGGGTGTGAAGCGTTATGAATTAGGTACATCCTTTTCTTTTTTGTTTAGCGCTACCTTCTTT
This sequence comes from Leucoraja ocellata, assembly GCA_036785375.1. Lineage (NCBI taxonomy): Eukaryota > Metazoa > Chordata > Chondrichthyes > Rajiformes > Rajidae > Leucoraja > Leucoraja ocellata. The sequence goes on from JAWMAR010000332.1 coordinate 1,353,691, forward strand.
GGATTATTTACTTATTTCATTTCCCATCCCGAGGCCCTCTTCTCTTTCGGGCAATGTTTTCCTTTTCTTTTTCTTTCCTTTTTATTTTCTCATACTCAAGCAGGCAGTTTACTGATCCTTCGTCATTCATTTAATGCCAATTACTGCGAACTACACTTCACTACTATTCTTAACTCTTTAACTTTTATTTTTTTTTCTATTATATGTTAAATTTTATTACAAAAAAAAAGTTGTACGCGAAATGTATTATGTTGCATACAATGCAATATGTTGATGGAATACAAACATCAACACATACATATAGACGACAAGAAAGGCTTGGGAGATTACTTTTAAGTCTCGACTTAAAGGAGTCGATGGAGAGAACTGTTCTGATGGTGAGAGGGATGCTGTTCTACTGTCTAGGAGTTATGAGCGTATGCCTACACTGCGGCGTGTTCAGTAACCCCAAGTCGATATAAAGGAGGATAATTAATGTTTTTCAGAGAGAGAGAGAGAGAGAGAGAGAGAGAGAGAGAGAGAGAAGTTGGAGGAGAGAGGGGAGAGAGAGAGAGGGGCTGAGGAGAGAGGTCTCGAGGGTGAGAGTGATGATGTGAGAGTGGCAGAGAGAGGGGGAGAGATAGATAGGGGAGAGATACGAGTGTAGTGTCAGATTGGGGAGAGGGAGGATAGCGAGGGGGAAAGAGATAAAGTGGGAGAGAAGTGGGGAGATAATGCAGAGAGAGGGATATAGATAGGAGAGAGAGATGGGAAGGCATAGAGAGAAGTGATGAAAAGAAACGGGAGAGAGCGTACTGGGAGAGAGAGTGGGTGACAGCGAAGGAAGAGAGAAGGGGAAAGAGAAGGTAGAGAAAAAGAGAGGGAGAGAGAGGTGGGAGAGAAAGAGGGGGAGTGAGTGTGGGAGAGAGAGAGGGAGGAGAGACGGGGGAGAGGGAGAGAGACAAGACAGATAGGAGATAGATATCGGGGAGAGAGTAATGAGGAGAGAAATGGGCAGATAGATAACGGAGAGAGAGGGTAGAGATAGAAAGACAGGTAGGGGAGAGAGGGTGGAAAAAGGGGGAGAACGAAAGAGGAGAGAGGTTGGAGAGGGAGTGGGAGAGATAGAGAGTGACAGAGAGGGCGAGAGAGATGAGAGAGAGGAGGACATAGAGGGATAGAGAGAGTGAGAGGGGGAGAGACATAGAAGGAAGAGAGGGGGATAGAGAGGGAAAGTGAGGCGAAAGGGAGAGGGAGGTGTGAGTGGGGAAGGGAGCAGGAGAGTGGGGATAGAGAAAGTGGAAGTGAGAGGGAGAGAGAGATGTGAGAGAAAGAGAGAGGTGAAAGGTGGGAAAGAGGGGGAGAGAGTGGACAGAGTAGGGGAGAGAGTGAAGAGAAAATAGAGAGGCAGAGAGAGTCAGAGAGTGAAAAGATAGATAGGGGAGGGTGAGTCGGGGAGAGAGGGAAGGGGAGAGCGAAGGGAGAGAGAGCGATGGGGAGGGAAAGATACAGTGGGGGAGAGGGGTGGAGATGGAGAGGGGGGAGAGAGGGGGAGAGAAAAAAGTGGAGGGTGAGAGATGGTGGAGAGAGGGAGAAAGCGAGGGGGCAGAGGTCTCGGGGGAGAGAGTGATGAGGAGAGAGAGAAGGAGCGAGTAACAGCGAGGAGAAGAGATAGATAATAATAATAATAATAATTTTATTTATAGAGCACTTTAAAAACAAACATAGCTGCAACAAAGTGCTGTACATCACTAATAATTGACAAAAAGGTTAATACACACCAAAAATAACAATCAAAAGAAATAGTAGGAAAAGACATGTAAAATAAAGAAACATCAAAAACACCAAAAACAGAAGCAAAGCCTCAGGCATGGTCAAAAGCCAGGGAGTACAAATGTGTTTTAACACTGCATTTGGAGTTGGACAGTGAGGGGGCCTGTCTGATGTGCAATGGCAGGGTGTTCCAGAGTGCCGGAGCAGCAACAGAGAAGGCTCTATCCCCTCTGAGCCTCCGACTAGACCTCGGTACCTCAAGGAGCAGCTGACCAGCTGACCTGAGGGACCGGGCAGGAGCGTATGGGTGGAGCAGCTCAGAGAGGTAAGGCGGGGCGAGCCCATTCAGAGATTTAAAAACAAATAACAGTATCTTAAAATGAACTCGAAAGTGTACCGGGAACCAGTGTAGGGAGGCCAGAATTGTCGATATGTGCTCCCTCTTTCGAGTCCCTGCTAAAAGGCGAGCAGCAGCATTCTGAACCAACTGCAGACGAGCCAGTGAAGAACGAGCAACACCAAAATAGAGCGCGTTACAGTAATCCAGCCTAGATGTAATAAAGGCATGGATTACTGTCTCAAAATGCTGCCGCTCGAGATTGGGCTTCACCTTCGCCAGCTTCCTTAGGTGAAAGAAGCTGCACTTAACCACCGCGCATATTTGGCGATCTAATTTAAAGTCACTGTCCATCCTAAAACCCAGGTTCACAACTGTTGGCTTCACGTACCTTGACAATGGCCCTAAATCAACAAATGGAGGTTCACGGCAGCCATTGGGATCAAATAAAATAGTAAGATTAAACGAGAACGTACCAGTTTGAAGTTTGATCTGTATTTTATGAGGAGTTACGATGAGGGATTACGTGAAGAACCCACCTCAGGACGCATGTGCGGCATACTTCAAAGCAGCGGTGTGGAATCACAGATAGACACAAGTATTTGAAGTAACGTAGTAAAGACAAAGATACATCAATTTATCAGTTTGATCCATATAATGAGGGTGGGAGCGGAGGGCACGTAATCCCTCATCGTAACTCCTCATAAAATACAGATCAAACTTCAAACTGGTAAGTTCTCGTTTAATCTTACTATTTTACTTCGGAGTCACGTGAGTGACTACTTGAAGATTTCAAAGCTTCTGTGATTTCAAACCGTGTAACAGCTTTATATCACTTGCTGTCGAAGTCTTTGAGGGAGGAAGTGTGTTATCGTAATCAACCAACGAACCCGTTAATAGAAAAACAATGGTATTTTTACAATAACAATGAAGAAATTTAACTGCTCCCCTGGGCTAATTTAAATATTTGCAGATTGGAATCTTTCCTGCAAATAAAAAACAGGGTTTGTCAACAGTTTATAATAAATTATTTCTCTGAACGTTTTACCCCCACCATTCTGCTGTAGCCAGGATGTGGTTTATAGGCACGTCCATTCTTTTGCCGTTGACGTGGAAGCTTGTCCTGTGGAACGAAAACTTTGTACATGTTAGTTTTATCCCAGGAGCTTTAGTACCTGCTTGAGCCATCCCAAAAAAAGGCTCGTTACCCGACCACAAGGTTTTTTGTGACCAACCCACAAGGCTTTTCATCTCCCTCGAATATTTAGGTTGTGTCTATGTAAGGTAATAGGGTCATGGTACATTACCGTGTTTTCTGGCGGGTAAGCCCGGATTTTATGACTGGATAAGGTGTTCCTGGTCTGGTTTGACCATTGCCTGGACAATGATAGAGATCTGGTCTGAAGCTGTGAGCATGGTGCCCAGTTGCAATAGGAGTAGTGACTGGACCCTCTGTACTGCTCCGTGTGCCCTCAACATATGTGTTTAGAGCATAGATGGTTCAGGTTGAGGGATCTGGCTGGTGGGTATCCCCTGAGGTATGGTTGTACCACTGTGACATCCCATATATGGGTGTACCTGGTCTAGGGGTTTAGAGTTGTAATACCCTTCAAAGATTTACCACCAGCCAGTGACCCCATGGCCTGTTGTCCTGTAGCTGTTTTGAAAAAACAGGCAGGGAAATTCTAGCTGTGTTGATGGTACTGTAGCCGAATCCTTCATCGTGATGAAGGTTCTCCAGGAATTCCAGTTCGTAGTAACTGTATCAGTTGAGTAGGTTATCCCTGTATCCTTGCAGTACTTCTCTTGATGCTGGACAAGTGCTGTAGTCCAGTGGATGTTCAGAAGGATGCTGACATGGTGTCGATGGTTCGGTATAACAATCCCAGTCCCAGATGTGGCTTGTGCAGAATCTGCAACCCAGGAGCTTGATTTTCCCATGGCACAGATGACTTGTGCCCGGCTCCGAGTGTTAATAATTCTGGGTTACTGGGAAATACCATCGAAGTTTCAACAACCATGTCATGGCGTATAGGGAAACCATGGCTGCGTAAGTCCGTCAGGTACTATCAAATACCTGAAGCAGAGTCCTTTTGTATTGTGCGTAGTCCTCGATTGATGAGGCAGAAAGGAAGAAATACATAGAAATAATTTCACCAATGCAGCGCGAACGCATTTGCTGCCCCAGGGTCTGGTTCCCACACGACATACATAGAACATCCCCAGGACATCCCCAAGCACCTGGTGATTTAGCGTTGATGCAGATAATTGATATCAGATTCAGATTCAATTTTAATTGTCATTGTCAGTGTACAGTACAGAGACAACGAAATGCATCAATATCTGGCGTGTCATATATCTTGATAGTTTTGTTAAAACTTTTTAATAAAAAACATCTAATCGATGTTGTCATTAAATTTCTGTGACCTGGTGACTGTCACTGTATTTAGCTTACCTGGCAGGTAAGTTGCTGATAGTCACACCTTTGGACACACCATTGCCAAATTGTTTTGACCAACTTGTCACATGATACCGACTTTATGCTGCCCATATGGTTAATGTAGGCCACTTCCGTAGTGTAGTCTATTTATAACCGTACATGCAAGTGCTTTAAATCCATAAAATTCACCCGAACATTTTTTAGATAATTAATGCCCAGTATAAGTGGTAACCCCACCACTGTCTTTCTGATATTACTTCAGTGGGTAACTTCATGAGACGCTCAATGACGACCTGTATGTCGTTTTTGATACTAAGGTCCGAATTATGTAGACAGAAATGCTACCATTTTCCCAATTACTCTGTTACTTGTCGAGTAGTTGGTAGTTTGTTGACCATTAATGTGTTGCATGTTTGTGCCAATTCAACTATGTTGTCTCTTGGCAACATTATAGTTACGTGGACTGAATTAATATGAAACCCAAGATAGTCCAGGAAAACGCTCTATATGCTGGTAGGAACCAGACCCACCTACCTCCATGGTTATTGGCGGTTTTGTCTTTTCTGTTTTCTGAGTGCTTTTGTTCTGACGACGTGCTGGCGACGTTGGGGGGAGGCGCATTTTCCAGGGGGTCCGCGGCGGTCCCTGATCTAAAAGATCTTTGGGGATAGTGCGGCCCCAAGCGTTCACCAGTCCCATATTCTAGACGTCGACTGGTGGATGCCGTGGGGTGCTGCTGCTTGGGTATCGGAGGTCGTGGTTTGCTCGTCCCGGGGCCTGCCCTCATGATGCCGAAGGTTTTTGATGCCTCTTCCATCTCCTTCAGCTTTTTGTTCAGATCTCTCCCAAATAGCAGTGAGTCTGCCTCCGCAGCTGGGGCTTTACTCAAGCCTGCAAATTTTGAGATTGAGGGCAGGTCTTATATTTCCCTCCGGAGATTGTTTAGTTCGAATTGTGTGGTACACCTTAATACCAGCACTTCCTGCTGGTATGTATTCATCTTCGTTGTCTCCACAGAACGAGCATAGGCTGTGATAGCTGACGTCAGGAGCCTTCGGATCCGCTGTAGCTTGAGTTTTTATGCCCGCATAAGGGCCCCCACATTTTCCCAGATGTTGCTGTTGAGGCCTTTTTTCCCTTAAGGGCCTCACAGTTCTCTGGTGCTGTATATTTTTGCAGCACCTCGGCGAGCACCTTCTTCAGTAGAGGTTTGTTGGATAGGTGGTTAATACTGGCTGCCATTTTGTGGCTCCAGCGGTGCTCCAGCCCGTGGGGTTGCTACGAAGCGGTCCACCATACCCAACAGCTGTTCCTGATCCTGAACCCCATGCATACTCCCCGATTTTGTCCGCCTGCCCCATTTCCAGACCAGCACTGCCCTGGTCACCAATGCTAGCCTCCTGCTCCAACCCGTGGTATGAGGGTAGCAAAGGGCAGTGCCTGACACGACACTATGGAGGTGCCTGTCCTGTCTCGCCGGGAGCGCTGCTGTTCCCGGTGGACCATCTCCTCCAGGAGCTGCTAAATGCAGCTCAGGCCGCTTTGGTGGAGACATGTCCCCCTATGACGAATCGGAGACGACCGGCCGTTTGGCTTCCTGGCCGCTTCCCCAGTCCGCCGTGCAGGCTCTGGCGAGACTGGCTTGGCTCGGTCTCAGGGATAGCGAAAAACGCTCTGCGAGCGACGCTGCCGCCGGTTGCTGCCCCGCTGGTAGAGTTGGAGCGGGGCAGTTTCTCTTTGCGAGTTTTTTGCGTTGTGTTCCTGAAACCTGCAATAAAACACAACTGCAAACTCACCTTTCCAATGCCCAAGAGCCGCTCCTGCAGCTCAGGCGGCTGTCTCTCCCCCTCCTGGGTGGAGAGACGTCCCAGTCCGATGTCGGCTCCACCGCACAGTTTTACACACACGCTGCTCAGGCGCTAGCGGGCTGGCTCGGTCGCGGTGTCGGGTTAGCAGACCGCCCGCTAAGCGGACCTACCGCCTGTTGCTGCCCAATGACGTTTCCTTTGACGAGCGGGCAGGTGGAGCATTCCCCCCCCCCCAGCCCGCTGCTGACGGGCTTGGTGCAGTGTTGGGAGCGGGGCGCTGATTAGCGGTCGTCGCTCTCTCTCTCTCTCTGCACTCGGGCTGCTGCTCACCTGCACTCGGGCTGCAGCGCACTCCACGCCAGCACTGCACAGTGGGTCCCCTTAACGGCGCCGCAAATGTCGGAAGCCTCCGCCCGCCCGCCTGCCTGCCTCACCTGGGCAGTACTCGAGGGCGAGCGAGGACTGAGAGGAACTTCCACGCAGTGCAAGCGCCGTCTTCCTGCGCTCTCTTGATGTCGCCCCTGTGGAGAGTTACCGGCACCGGCACAGCTCCCAACCATGGTCCGCCGTGAGTGCGGTCCTGGTATCGTCTTTCCTCCCCTCCCGCGAACGGAAAAAAACTCCTCCCGGAGTCCAAGGGGGCCGCTTGCATGCCCTGCGGGGAACAAGCAGACGCAAAGGGGCTGTAAAAATAAAGGTAAGTACTTACCTAAAGCTTAGTTTTTCTCCTTTCTGCGGGAGCCCTGTCTCCCGCCTGCCGCTGTTGCTTGCTGAAACGTAATGCCGCAATGCGTCCTGGGGCGGGCTTCTTCACGTAGTCACTCACGTGACTCCGAAGTAAAATTAGTGGATCGTGTCCACACTTAGAGCTTGGGAAGATGAGCTGATCCTAAATAATGTAAAGGCAGATGGGAGGAACACCTTCTATATATACACAACTATTCGATCAACGTTAGGCATTCGTTCATTCAATTTAAAATAGTGCACAAACTCTATTATTCAAATTCTAAACTGAATAAGATCTTTCCAAATGCATCTCTTATTTGCTATAAATGACTTCTTCAGGAAGGAACTATAACCCATTCCTTTGTCCCTTGTAGAAAGTTACATAACTTCGGGAGAGGAATTTCTGAAAAAAATTCAAAAACACTGAAAATAAAATTGGACCCCCACACGGAACTGATCAATCTAGGTACTTCACAAGCCTGTTCTGACCTATCACTATTTCAAAGACATTTCCTTCATTATGGCATGAGAACGGCGAAAAAACTAATACTTCAATTTTGGAAACATGCATGGGTCCCTACTCTTAAGATGTGGATTACAAACATGTCCGTGACGCTACATCTTGACAATATTAGACTTGTCTTGGCAGATAAACCAGAGCATGTTTCGAAGACATGGACACCATTCATTGATTTATTACAAGGATAGCATGGCACAACACAACTTTGGGTTTAAATCTAATTACGGGTTGGGTGAGGTGGGTGGGGAGGGATGTGAGGCAGGTATATCACCACTGTCAGGTCTCGGGTTTGATCTAGTTTCTGTTTCTTATTGTTTTTTAGTATTAGAGTGTGCATTCTTGTTTTATTTTGGTGTTTCGCATCTCCTCTTGTTTCAGGTCCCATTTCCTATCAGGTCGTTTACCCTCATGTGATTATTGGCCCCGCCCTGATGTGTTTCACCTGTGTCTCGTTATCCCCTGCTAGTCTGTATTTAAGCCCTTTGTGTTTTAGTGCTCATTGCCAGTTCGTCGTGTATGATACTTGATTGTACTGTTGCCTCTGTTTGCTTACCCATGTACCGACTTGGACCGATTAAACTCTGAAGACTGATCTGCCCTGCGTCTGAGCCTGCATTTGTGTCCTCCTCCTTGTTCAGTTCTGATATTACGAACTGGCCAACAATGGACGCAGCGGGCTCTGATCCTTTTCGTGCAGCACTCCAGAAGCAAGAGGAGCGCATCTCGCATTATGAGGGTCAACTCACTTAGATCGTCGCCGGGTTCCGGGACCTCGGCGAGCGTCAGCAGGGGTTCCAGGCGGACATCGGTTCACAGGTGAACACTTTAAGTTCTCGGTTTGAACACCTGGTTACTCGGCTGAATTCTTTGTTTCCTGCTGCGGCTCCCGTGCCTGCCGAGTCTGTTTCCTTGTCTGGGTCTCCAGGAGCTCCGAGGGCCACGGCTGCTGCAGCATCTCCATTCGTCCACCTGGCAAGACCGGAACACTTTTTAGGGGAATCGGAGAAGTGTAGACCTTTTTTGATTCAGTGTGGACTGCATTTCGAACTTCAAGCGGCTTCCTTTCCATCAGAACGCTCAAGGGTAGCCTTTATCATCACGCACCTGTCGGGTAGGGCGGAGGCTTGGGCCACGGCGGAGTGGTCTCGGAATTCTCCTGTTTGCCAGACGTCGGTCCTGTTCATGGAAGCTCTGTCTCGCACGTTTGATCACTCCAATCCTGGCCGAGAGGCTTCACAGAACCTGGTCTCCATGAAACAAGGTAATCGCTCAGTTATGGATTTTGCTATTGACTTTCGAACTGTTGCTGCCAAGAGTGGATGGAATGAGGCTGCTTTGTTGGATGCTTTTCGCAATGGATTGTCTGAAGCTATCAAAGATCAATTGGCTCCACTAACCCTGCCTTCCGACTTCGAGTCTATGATTTCCCTGGCTGTCCAGATTGACGCTAGGCTCAGAGAAAGAGAGCGAGAGAGGAGATCGGCAGCAGTTCGTTCCTCCTCCCAGCCGTGGCGGCAGCGTCGGCCTTCGCCTTCCGGTCGGGACTTGTTCCCTCTCGGCCGGTCCAGTCAGCCTACAGTTCTACCTGTCTCTTCGGAGGAGCCCATGCAGGTGGGACGAGCCAAACTCAGCCCAGAGGAACGGCAGCGCCGCCTAAGGGAGGGGAGGTGTTTTTACTGTGGTAAACTGGGACATTTGTTGAACAGCTGTTCAGTAAAAGAAGGCTCACCAATGAAAGAGAGGACATTGGTGAGTTGTACCACTCCAATGAGCCATTCCTCTCGTCAATTGTCGACGGTACAATTGTTGGTGCATTCCCAGTGGCACTCCCTGCAGGCTTTGGTTGATTCTGGGGCAGATGATAACTTCATGGACATTCGCTTGGCTGATGAATTGGAGCTGGAACGTGAACAGCTTCAAAATCCTCTGGAGGCTAGTGCACTGGATGGGCGCCTACTGTACAGGGTAACTCACCGAACTCAACCTGTTCAACTCATCATGGCAGGTAATCACCTTGAGACCATCAGTTTTCATCTCCTTGACTGTCCTCTTCATCCTCTGGTTTTGGGGCTCCCTTGGCTGTCTTACCATAATCCTCATATGAACTGGGGTACCGGGGAAGTAATTTCTTGGGGGAATAACTGTAAACTCATCTATCTGCATGATTCTTCTCCTGAGTCTATGAAGGATCCATCAAGGAGCAGTTTGCTGGGATCTTCCAGGTCCACGCTCCAGCAGCCTCCCCGTTCAAGGGAGGAGGATTTTCCAGATATCTCCAAGGTTCCCTCATGTTATTTAGACCTTAAGGAGGTGTTCAACAAGGCCAAGGCCACATCTCTTCCGCCGCATAGACCGTACGATTGCTGCATCGACCTTCTGCCTGGTACAGCGCCTCCTAAGGGTCATCTCTACTCCTTGTCTTCACCTGAGCGGCTCGCCATGGAAAAATACATTGACGACGCCCTTGCTGCTGGGATCATCAGACCTTCCTCTTCACCTGCAGGAGCTGGATTCTTCTTTGTGGATAAGAAGGATGGTACACTTCGGCCCTGCATTGACTACAGAGGACTCAATGACATTACTGTTAAAAACAGATACCCTCTTCCTCTTATCTCCTCTGCATTTGAACTGTTAAAAGACGCTAAGGTATTCACCAAGTTAGATCTTAGAAATGCTTATCATCTGGTGAGGATAAGGGAGGTGGATGAATGGAAAACTGCGTTTAACACACCCAGTGGTCATTATGAATATCTGGTCATGCCGTTTGGTCTTACTAATGCTCCAGCAGTTTTTCAAGGAATGGTTAATGATGTGTTACGGGACATGCTGAACAGATTTGTGTTTGTGTACCTTGATGACATTTTGATCTTTTCTCCCGACGAGACTTCCCATGTGCAGCATGTACACCAGGTGCTGGAACGTTTGCTCCTGAATGATCTGTTTGTGAAAACTGAGAAATGTGAATTTCATGTTAACACTGTTCAATTCCTTGGTTATATTGTATCACCTGCTGGTATACAGATGGAACCGAGCAAGGTCAGCGCTGTGGCCACCTGGCCTACACCCTCCAGTCGTAAGCGACTTCAGGGGTTCCTTGGGTTTGCTAATTTTTATAGGAAGTTTATCCGGAACTTTAGTGTCACTGCTGCACCACTCCATGCTCTTACCTCGCCCCACGTGCCTTTCTCTTGGTCCCCTCAAGCAGAAGCTGCTTTTATGAAACTCAAGAGGAGCTTCTCCTCAGCCCCCATCCTGGTTCACCCTGACCCATCACTCCAGTTCGTGGTTGAGGTGGACGCCTCGGGTGTGGGCATCGGGGCCGTACTCTCCCAGAAATCCTCCACAGATGGTCGATTACATCCCTGCGCTTTCCTCTCAAAGAAACTTTCTCCTGCTGAGAGAAATTACGATGTGGGTAACCGTGAACTGTTGGCGGTTAAAATAGCCTTGGAGGAATGGAGACACTGGTTGGAGGGCACAGAGCAGCCGTTTCTAGTTTGGACAGACCACAAGAACCTGGAATACATCAAGTCGGCCAAACGCCTCAACTCGCGCCAAGCAAGGTGGGCTCTCTTCTTTAATCGATTTGATTTTGTACTGTCTTACCGCCCTGGTGCCAAGAATGGCAAACCTGACCCTCTCTCCAGACAGTTTGATCCTGACCCATCCCCTAAGGTTTCAACTCCCATTCTGCCTGCTTCCTGTTTTGATGGGGCAGTTACTTGGGAGATTGAGAAGAGAGTTTCCGAGGCAACTGCTGGTGTTCAGTCTCCGCTAGGGTGTCCTTCTAATCGTTTGTTTGTTCCCGAGTCTCTTCGTTCACAGGTGATTCACTGGGCTCATACGTCTCGGATCTTCTGTCATCCCGGTGTCCGCCAAACCCTGTTTGTGGTCAAACAAAGGTTTTGGTGGCCTTCCATGGAGAGGGGGATTAAGGAGTACGTCGCTGCCTGCAGTATTTGTGCTCGGAACAAGACCTCGCGTCAGGCCGCCTTTGGCCTCCTGAATCCGCTGCCTGTCCCCTCACGCCCCTGGTCAGACATCTCCATGGACTTTGTCACGGGCCTGCCCTCTTCTGAAGGTAACACCTCAGTCATGACTGTGGTGGACAGATTTTCTAAGATGGTCCATTTCATTCCGTTGCACAAGCTTCCCTCCGCCAAGAAAACGGCAGAGGTCATGCTGTCTCATGTTTTTCATATTCATGGATTTCCCAGAGACATTGTGTCTGACCGGGGGCCTCAGTTCGTGTCCAGGTTTTGGAAGGAGTTTTGTTCTCTGTTGGACGCCACGGTCAGCCTTACATCTGGTTATCACCCGGAATCCAATGGACAGACTGAACGACTTAACCAGGAACTGGAGACAGGACTACGGTGCTTGGTGGCACAGAACCCTTCAACTTGGAGCAAACACCTTATTTGGGTGGAGTATGCACACAACACACTTCCTTGCTCCTCCTCTGGTCTCTCTCCATTCCAGTGTGCCTATGGTTATCAACCGCCATTGTTCCCTGCTGTGGAGAAGGAGTCCAGTGTGCCCTCCGCTCAGGCTCTCATCCGTCGCTGTCGCAAGGTCTGGAATGGGGCTCGTCAGATGCTGTTGCGCAGTTCTGCGCGTTACAAGAGGATGGCTGATCGTGGACGAACGCCGGCTCCGGTATACTCGCCTGGCCAAAAGGTGTGGCTCTCCACTCGAGACTTACCTCTGAGGGTGGAATCCCGGAAGTTGGCTCCTCGTTTTGTTGGTCCTTTCCCCATATCGAAGGTCATCAATCCTGTGGCGGTTCGTCTCAAACTCCCCCGTGCCATGCGGGTCCACCCTACTTTCCATGTCTCCCGACTAAAGCCATTTAAGGAAAGTCCTCTGGTCCCTGCCTCTATACCCCCTCCGCCCCCCCGGTTCCTTGATGGGGGTCCGGTGTTTACGGTCAGCCGGTTGCTGGGTATGCGCCGGCGTGGTCGTGGTTGTCAGTATCTCGTGGACTGGGAGGGTTATGGACCTGAGGAGCGGTCTTGGGTGCCGGCTCGCAACATATGTGACCCGGAACTTATCAGGGAATATCGGCGCCAACATCCTGAAGATCCTGGGCCGTCGGGAGCCGGCCGTGGAGGGGGGGGTACTGTCTCGGGTTTGATCTAGTTTCTGTTTCTTATTGTTTTTTAGTATTAGAGTGTGCATTCTTGTTTTATTTTGGTGTTTCGCATCTCCTCTTGTTTCAGGTCCCATTTCCTATCAGGTCGTTTACCCTCATGTGATTATTGTCCCCGCCCTCATGTGTTTCACCTGTGTCTCGTTATCCCCTGCTAGTCTGTATTTAAGCCCTTTGTGTTTTAGTGCTCATTGCCAGTTCGTCGTGTATGATACTTCATTGTACTGTTGCCTCTGTTTGCTTACCCATATACCGACTTGGACCGATTAAACTCTGAAGACTGATCTGCCCTGTGTCTGAGCCTGCATTTGTGTCCTCCTCCTTGTTCAGTTCTGATAACCACTGTTTTATTTTTCTCTTTGTCTTTTTATTTGTTTTTCTATGCATCACTTCTAGCTTTCATTTATTCACTCTTTGGCTACAATAAATGTGAGGTGCTACACCTTGGCAGGACAAATCAAAATAGGACGTACATGGTAAATGGTAGGGAATTGAAGAATACAGTTGAACAGAGGGATCTGGGTATAACCGTGAATAGTTCCTTGAAGGTGGAATCTCATACAGATAGGGTGGTAAAGAAAGCTTTTGGTATGCTAGCCTTTATAAATCAGAGCATTGAGTATAGAAGCTGGGATGTAATGTTAAAATTGTACAAGGCATTGGTGAGACCAAATCTGGAGTATGGTGTACAATTTTGGTCGCCCAATTATAGGAAGGATGTCAACAAAATAGAAAGAGTACAGAGGAGATTTACTAGAATGTTGCCTGGGTTTCAACAACTAAGTTACAGAGATAGGTTGAATAAGTTAGGTCTTTATTCTCTGGAGCGCAGAAGGTTAAGGGGGGACCTGATAGAGGTCTTTAAAATGATGAGAGGGATAGACAGAGTTGATGTGGACAAGCTTTTCCCTTTGAGAATAGGGAAGATTCAAACAAGAGGACATGACTTCGGAATTAAGGGACACAAGTTTAGGGGTAATATGAGGGGGAACTTCTTTACGCAGAGAGTGGTGGCGGTGTGGAATGAGCTTCCAGTGGAAGTGGTGGAGGCAGGTTCATTGGTATCATTTAAAAATAAATTGGATAGGCATATGGATGAGAAGGGAATGGAGGGTTATGGTACGAGTGCAGGCAGGTGGGACTAAGGGAAAAAAACATTGTTCGGTATGGACTTGTAGGGCCGAGATGGCCTGTTTCCGTGCTGTAATTGTTATATGGTTATATGGTTACAATACTTTGGTAATCTAGAGGTTTTATCTTTGTACATTTCACTATTTCTTTTTCTTGCCTTTTCGCCTATCTTTTCTTCCAACTAAAGGTAAATATTTAAAATTTAAGCTGTCCAATAACTGTATCATTTTATATGCCGTTGGTTCTATTTTTGTACATTTGCTTTCAATAAACAAAAAATGAAATAAAAGAAAAAAATAATAATGCAGGGCTGCCAACTCTCACGCTTTGAGCGTGAGAATCACGCCCTCAAGCAAACCCACGCCTGCCCTCACGCTGAACAGAAATTTCTCACGCTCTATGATGAGAAATTCTGTGATCAACGAAAATTTCAAACCTGGGATAAACTGCATGGTACGCGGATGTTGGAGAGCCGGGGCTGATGGAGGGATGGGAGCAGAACCAGCGGCGGGAACAGATGCGGGGAGCCGGGACTGGCGAGTGTTTGCCGGGCTGCGAGTGTTTGCGGGGCTGTAGAGCGTTTGCGGGGCTGGCGAGTCGCTCGTTGCGGCTCCGGACATGGAGCAGGCATGTCCCGGGCCGTCGGAGGCGTCGCGCAGCTGCCGTGAGAGTCAATGTGCCGAATTCGCCCAGGTGATCGGCATGGATCAGGCTGCGGCTCGATACATCCTAGAGGACAAGCAGTGGCTGCTGGAAGTATGTACCAAGCACTGGGTAAAAACGGTGGAAGATAGTGGACTGCAAACGGGGGTAGTTGGTGAAAGCATCTAGATGTTCACGATGTTGGGGGAGTTCAGAACCAGCGGTCACAGTTTAAGATTAAAGGGGGGGGGGGCAGTTAGGACTGAGATGAGAACAAACTTTCTTCACGCAGAGAGTTGTGAATCTGTGGAATTCTCTGCTACAGAAGGCAGTGCAGGCCAATTCACTGGATATTTTCAAGAGAGATACATTTAGTTTTTGGTGCTAACGGCATCAAGGTATATGGGGATAAAACAGGAAAGAGGTACTGATTTTAGATGAATAGTCATGATCATATTGAATGGCAGTGCTGGCTCGAAGGGCCGATGGCCTATTCTTGCACCTATTTTCTATGTTTTTATGCTTGAGTATATGGCAATCAAACTCGATCACTTGATTTTGAAGCATTCATGCACGGTGGAGGTATAATGTAGTCATAGAGTGATACAGTGTGAAAACAGGCCCTTCGGTGCAACTTGCCCACACCCACCAACATGTCCCAGCTACGCCACCTGCATTTGGTCCATACCTCCAAACCTGTCCTATCCATGTATCAGTCTAACCTTGTCTTAAATGTTGGGACGGTCCCTGCCTCAACTACCTCCTCTGGCAGCTTGTTCCATACACCCATCACCCTTTGTGTCAATAAAGTTACTCCTTAACAAGTGACCTCTTAAAAATACATCATACAAAAATCATTGAAATCATTCTTCTACAGTGCACTAAAACATGATTTTAATACATCAAATTTCAAAAGGTTCCTACCCTGGGGGGGGGCATCCTTCTTCCACACGCTCTCCCCACTTAGTCGCTCCACTCCCTCTCCGGGTACCCCCAAGGCCAGTGATCAGTGATCGCACAGCCTCCACCTTTCAAAAACGCACCAATCCAATTTAAAGCATAAATATGCTTCTGACGAATGTCTGACGAATCTTATAGATTTTTTTGAGGATGTAACTAGTAGCGTGGATAGTGGAAAACCAGTGGATGTGGTGCATCTGGACTTCCAGAAGGCTTTCGACAAGGTCCCACATAAGAGATTAGTATACAAACTTAAAGCACACGGCATTGGGGGTTCAGTATTGATGTGGATAGAGAACTGGCTGGCAAACAGGAAGCAAAGAGTAGGAGTAAACGGGTCCTTTTCACAATGGCAGGCAGTGACTAGTGGGGTACCGCAAGGCTCAGTGCTGGGACCCCAACTATTTACAATATATATTAATGATCTGGATGAGGGAATTGAAGGCAATATCTCCAAGTTTGCGGATGACACTAAGCTGGGGGGCAGTGTAAGCTATGAGGAGGATGCTAGGAGCCTGCAAGGTGACTTTGATAGGCTGGGTGAGTGGGCAAATGCATGGCAGATGCAGTATAATGTGGATACATGTGAGGTTATCCATTTTGCTGGCAAAAACAGGAAAGCAGACTATTATCTAAATGGTGGCCGACTAGCAAAATGAGAGATGCAACGAGACCTGGGTGTCATGGTACACCAGTCATTGAAAGTAGCCATGCAGGTGCAGCAGGCAGTGAAGAAAGCCAATGGTATGTTAGCTTTCATAGCAAAAGGATTTGAGTATAGGAGCAGGGAGATTCTACTGCAGTTGTACAGGGTCTTGGTGAGACCACACTTGGAGTATTGCGTACAGTTTTGGTCTCCAAATCTGAGGAAGGACATTCTTGCCATAGAGGGAATACAGAGAAGATTCACCAGACTGATTCCTGGGATGTCAGGACTGTCTTATGTAGAGAGACTGGATAGACTTGGTTTATACTCTCTAGAATTTAGGAGATTCAGGAGGGATCTTATAGAAACTTACAACATTCTTAAGGGGTTGGATAGGCTAGATGCAGGAAGATTGTTCCCGATGTTGGGGAAGTCTAGGACAAGGGGTCACAGCTTAAGGATAAGGGGGAAATCCTTTAAAACCGAGATGAGAAGAACTTTTTTCACACAGAGAGTGGTGAATCTCTGGAACTCTCTGTCAAGGAGGGTAGTTGAGGCCACACAGTTCATTGGTTATATTTCAGAGGGAGTTAGATGTGGCCCTTTTGTCTAAGGGAATCAGGGGGGTATGGAGAGAAGGCATGTACGGGATACTGAGTTGGATGATCAGCCATGATCCAGAGGAGAGGGGAGGATAGGGGCGGAGAGGAGAGGGAGAGGTGATGAGGAGGGAGTGGGGGTGAAGGGGGTGACTTGGGGGTCGAGGGGGTGAGGTGGGTGAAGGTGGTTGAGGGGCGAGAGGGGGGATAGGAGGGTGAGGGGGCATTGGGGGTGAAGGGGGAGGGGGTGAAGTAGGGTGAGGGGGTTGAGGGGGGAAGTGGGGTAAGGGGGGAGTGGGGGTTAGGGAGGGGTGAGTGGAGTAAGGGGGGGAGTGGGTGTTAGGGGGGGTTTAGGTGGGGTGAGGATGGAGTGAAAGGGGAGTGAGGGGAGGGTCAGGGGTGTGTTGGAGGGGGTGAGGGTAGGGGAGGGGATGGAGGAGGTGATGGGTTGAGCGGGGAATGAGGTGGGGTGAGGTGGGGGAGTGGGGGTTAGGAAGGGATGACGGGGTGAGGGATGAGGTGGTTAATGGGGGTTAGGATGTGAAGTGGGGTGAAGGGGGGTGAGGGTTGGAGGGATTTAGGGGTGAGGAGGCGAAGGGGGATGAAGGGGGGTCAAGGAGGTGAGGGGGATGAGGGTTGGAGGGATTTAGGGGTGAGGAGGTGAGGGGGTGAGGGTTGCAGGGGTTGAGGGGTGAGGAGGTGAATAGGGGTGAGGGGCGCTAAAGGTTGGAGGGATTTAGGGGTGAGGGGGTGAGGGGGGTGAGGGTTGCAGGGATTTAGGGGTGAGGGTTGATGGGTTAGGAGGTGAAGGGGGGGGGGGTGAGGGGGTAAACGGGGAGTGAGCGGGTTGAGGGGTGAGGTGATGGGGGTGTTTATGTGGGGTGAAAGGGTAGTGAGGAGGGGGTCAGGGATGCGAAAGGTTGAGGGGAGTGAAGGTGGTGGGGGGGGGTGTTTAGGTGAGGGGGGTGATGAGGTGAGGGGGGGGGGGGTGAGGGGTCACGGTCACTACAGGTCACGGTCACCTGGAGCCGGAGCTGAAACCTGGAACTGTATAACGCTCGCTCCCCCACCACAACCGGGCGGCCCCACTGTATTACACTCGATCCCGGGCGGTCCCATTTTCGATGCTCCACCCCCACCCCGGCAACTGTATAACAATCGCTCCCCCACCACAACCGGGCGGCCCGACTATATTACACTCGATCCCGGGCGTCCCCATTGTCGATGCTCCACCCCATCCCCGGCAACTGTATAACAATCGCTCCCCCACCGCAACCAGGCGGCCCAACTATATTACACTCGATCCCGGGCGGCACCATTGTCGATGCTCCACACTCCACCCCGGCAACTGTATTATATTCAATTAATTAAAGTCCATACAGATAGATTTTCATAAATTCAGACTTTGTACCTTTCAGTTAGAGTTGATTCATGGGGGCCTTCTTTGTGTTCCAGCACATCAGCAGGGACTTTGAAGGCTTTCTTGCACTTTAATCCACTTCGCAGCACTTTCTTCAGCCTTTTTAATGCTTTTCCCACTAAATACAATGAACCTGCTGCAAGTTTCCGCCACATTTATTCCACAGAACAACACATGGGAATCTCCAGTAAAACAGGCATCTGTTAAGCTCCCTCAGCCATGTTGTGTGCTAGCCTGAAACAAAGCGTGTGAGGAGAGGGGGAAGGAGGAGGAGGAGAGGGGGAAGGAGGAGGAGGAGAGGGGGAAGGAGGAAGAGAGGGGGAAGGTGGAGGAGGAGAGGGGGAAGGAGAAAGAGGGGGGAGGAGAGGGGAAGGAGGAGGAGAGGTGGACGGAGGAGGAGGAGAAGGGGAAGGAGGAGGAGGAGAAGGGGAGGAGAGGGGGGGAGGAAGAGAGGGGGGAAGGAGGAGGAGGAGGAGGAGGGGAAGGAGGAAGAGAGGGGGACGGAGGAGGAGGAGAGGGAAGGAGGAGGAGAGGGGAGATGGGGAGGAGGAGAGGGTGGGAAGGGAGGAGGAGAGGGGGAGGAGGAGGATAGGGGGGGAGGAGGAGGAGAGGGGGAGGAGGAGGAGAGGGGGATGGAGGAAGAGGGGGATGGAGGAAGAGGGGAAGGAGGAGGGAGGGGGAGGTGGAGGAGAGGGGCGAGGAGGAGGAGAGGGGGAAGGAGGAGTAGGAGAGGGGAAGGGGGCAGAGGGGGGAGGAGGAGAGGGGGAAGGAGGGAGGAGGAGAGGGGAAGGTGGAGGAGAGGAGAGGGGGAAGGAGAAAGAGGGGGGAGAACGAGAGGGGGAAGGTGGAGGAGAGGTGGACGGAGGAGAAGAGGGGGAAGGAGGAGGAGAGGGGGAAGGAGGAGGAGGAGGAAGGGGGGAAGGAGGAAGAGAGGGGGAAGGTGGAGGAGGAGAGGGGGAAAGAGGATAGGGGAAGGAGGAGGAGGAGAGGGGGAAGGAGGAAGGAGAGGGGAAAGAGGAGAGGGGGAAAGAGGATAGGGGGGAGGAGGAGATGGAGAGGGGAAGGAGGAAGAGAGGGGGAAGGAGAAGAGAGGGGGAAGGGAGGAAGAGAGGGGGAGGAGGAAGAGAGTGATGAAAGTGAAGGTGGATGTGGGAAGTGAATGAATGAAAACGAGCGACCGTTGGTGGAGAACTGTTCTGGAATCTTCTGCCCGGCGGGAAACGCGCGACGGCGACGGTTGAGGGGACGTGGATCGGGCGGGAAATAACGCGCAGGCGCGTGAGCGGGCGCCGACAGTTGGTCCGGGCCGGGAATGTGACGTCACTGGGCCTCGCTCACTCGCTCGCTCGCGCCGTTGCCCGGGAGCGGGAGCGCGCGTGACGACATCTTGAAGCCGGGAGCGGGAGCGGGAGCGCGCGTGAGCGGGCGTCGACAGTTGGTCCGGGCGGGAAGGTTGCGTGTTGACGTCACTGGGCCTCGCTCACTCGCGCGCTCGCGCCGTTGCCCGGGGCCGGGAGCGGCCGTTGGTGACGACAGACGACACATTCAAACCGGGAATGTGCGCGAGCGGGCGCGTTGGACCGACCCCCCTATTCAGCATTAAACTGTCCACAGTTGTCCGGCCCGGGAGCGGGAGCGGGAGCGGCCAATGGTCGACTACAGCAGGACCGTGCGGTAACGGACATTGACAGGTGTGGGTGTGGGGGTGGAGCTGACGCCGGGCGGGAAAGTGCGAGCGTTGACAGTTGGGGTTCGTGAGAGGGAGGTCGAGGGGAGATGGGATGTGGAGAGGGGAGGGAGGGGGGGGGGATTGGGGATGGAGAGGCAGGTGAGAGGGGGAGGAAGGGGGAGAGAGAGGTAAGGGTGGTGGTAGGGGAGGGGCGGAGAAAAGTGGGGGAGGGGGTGGAGAGGGAGTGGGTAGAGACGGAGTGAAGGGGGGAGGGAGGGAGGGGAGAAAGATGGGGGAGAAGGGGAAGGACGGGGGAGAGGGGGGAGGGGGTTGGAGAGAGGGAGGAGGATAGAGAGGGGAGGGAGAGAGAGGGAGGGCGGTAGAGAGAGAAGGGGGGTAGAGAGGGTGAGGAGAGGGTTCATGATGGTGAGGAGAGGGTTCAGGAGGGCGAAGAGAGGGTTCAGGAGGGCGAAGAGAGGGTTCAGGAGGGCGAAGAGAGGGTCAGGAGGGTGAGGATGGGGTTCAGGAGAGGGTTCAGGGAGAGGGTTCAGGAGGGTGAGGAGAGGGTACAGGACGGTGAGGAGAGGGTTCAGGAGGGTGAGGAGAGGGTGCGTGGGGTGAGGATGGGGTGTGGAGGGTGAGGAGAGGGTTCAGGATGGGTTATGGAGGGTGAGGAGAGGGTGAGGATGGAGTGTGGAGGGTGAGGATGGGGTGTGGAGGGTGAGGAGAGTGTGAGGATGGGGTGTGGAGATGGTTAAGGATGGGGTATGTAGGGTGAGGAGAGGGTGAGGATGGGGTGTGGAGGGTGAGGGAGAGGGTTCAGGAGGGTGAGGAGATGGTTAAGGATGGGGTATGTAGGGTGAGGAGAGGGGGAGGATGGGGTGTGGAGGGTGGCGAGAGGGCTCGGCAGGATGGGGACAGGGTGTGTGGGTGACAGCATGGTGCCAGATGGGGTGACTGTGGGAAATGTGAGACCATCCTCGCCAGCAGACAATGAAGCAGCAATGTTGTATTCTGTGAATGTGTTTGTACTATTATACAATGAACATGGTGCCTTGCTACAGCAGCAACAAGAGTATTAGATAACTTATTGACATAAATAAGGAATAATATTGCATCAAGTTTCATCAGGCTGGCGTTGCCGTGTGTAGCGAGACGGATGCTCAGCCTCTGTTCTTCAATGTTTAGATGAATTAGGGGTGACCTGAATGAAATGTCCATAGATTGGATGTATGCCGGGTGGTATGTTATGCTGCATGTAAGAATATAATTGTTCCATTGTACATGTGAGAATTTAACACTCTTGATTCCTGGTTATTACCCTGAGTGAAGAGGGGTCAGAGTCTGTGAGTGATCCAGGGGTCAGAATCTGTGACTGGGGCGGTGGTCGGTGTGTTTCTGGGGTGGCTTGTTTCTGACTCTGAGGAACGTTGGAACAATGACTACCTAGCTCCTTCCCAGTGTAAATGTGCTTGGGGTTCCTGTCTTCATCACTGTGTCTACCAGTGGTACCTCCATCTCCCAGCTGCCGATGGTCATTTGCGGTTTCAATAGATTGAGGACAGAGGAAGCCAATTATTCGACCCACAGTGCCTTTGCCGGTTGTGCAAGAGTACATCGGTCAGATCCCACCTTCTGGTAACCATTTTTCAAGCACACAATTTACTGTATACGTTTCTTCACAGGTAATTTTGGCTGAGTTCCAGATCTGTACCGATCCTGTGGTGGGAGAAACGTTTCACCAGGTCACCAATCTTTCAGCTAATTTGTGTATCACCGTGCTACACTGTATTCGACCGAATTACTCAGGGAAGGTGGTCCTCCCCCTTTCATCCCTCATCTCATTACTCTATACAGCTCAATTGATGCTCTCGTGAAATTTAGCCTTTCCAATAATTTATCAAAGTTCCAAATACAGTTAATAATTTCCAAACTTAATCCAATTAACCACCTAACAGCCGGTGACTTTGCCAATGTTAACCTTTCTTGGAATTAGCAATGTGTGGTAAATGTTTGAGTTGTGTTTACGTGTCGGAACAGCATTTGTTTTATTTGAGCAGAAGTTGTGATCAACTAGCCAATTCCACCCATGACATGTGACATGTTCTGTTGGTGGAGAGAGTTCACTATTTGGACTCATCGTTATTTTTAAGTAAAGGTGGTGTGCAACCTAAATGGGAACTTGAGGTTGTGTTATCCGGTTTGAGTTTAGACCTGCAGCATCTGTGGGTTTCAGTTTAGACCTGCAGCATCTGTGGGTTTGATATTAGACCTGCAGCATCTGTGAGTTTGAGTTTAGACCTGCAGCATCTGTGGGTTTGAGTTTAGACCTGCAGCATCTGTGGGTTTGATATTAGACCTGCAGCATCTGTGGGTTTGTGTTTAGACCTGCAGCATCTGTGGGTTTGAGTTTAGACCTGCAGCATCTGTGGGTCTTTATTTCACATTTGCAGCACTGGGGGGCGACGGACAAAATACTCACAGATGGATGGATGGATGGATGGATGTCAATCTGCTGTCCTTGCTCCCCGTCCCCGAGTCTCCCCGCCCGCCCAGACATTGGGGCCCCGTTCCCCACAGCCTCTTGATGAACCTTTGGGAGGGTTTGGGCATCGTCCTGTAGAGATGAGACAGATGATTCTCCTATGACGTGGGACTGGTGGTGGTACTGCAGACATCACCTGACACCATGGAGACCCTGCTGACAAAAATCCTCCAGATTATGTTCAAATCCTATCCATGTTGCTGTATTCCTACCAGCAGAAAGGGTTAACAGGAATATTAAAAGTGCTTTATGCACATTATACAGTAGAAGGTTGTCAAACCGGTTGTTCTTTGTTTCAGCTGCGAGACCGCTCCCTGTACTGAGGAATGTGAGGTTTGGAATACACACTGGACAGGCAGCTGCTTGCACGCAGATACTGAGCACTGCAACCACAGAACTACAGCTGCACCTCGCAAATCAATATTCAGTCGACTAGCTGCAACGAAGCAAGGAAGAAAGGTAATGCTACGCTTGTTATGGGAGATTTCAACACGCAGGTAGAATGGGAAAATCAGGATAGGACTGGACCCCGAAGAAAGGGAGTTTGTGGAGTGCCTCCGTGATGGACTTTTAGAGCAGCTTGTACTGGAGCCTGGTAGGGTGAAGGCAATTCTGAATTTAGTGTTGTGTAACAAACCGGATTTGATAAAGTAACTTGAGGTCAATGAGTCGTTAGGAGGTAGTGACATAATATGTCCGGTTTAATCTACAACTGGAGAGGGAGAAGGGTAGATCAGAGATGTCAGTATTGCAGTTGAATAAAGGGGACTATGGGGCCATGAGCGAGGAGCTGGCCAAAGTTGACTGGAAAGATACCCTAGCTGGGATGACAGTGGAACAACAATGGCATGTATTTCTGGGAATAATACAGAAGGTTCAGGATCAGTTAATTCCAAAGAGGAAGAAAGATTCCAAGGGCAGTAAGGGGTGACTGTGGCTGACAAGGAACGTCAGGTAAGCCATTTAGAACGGAGACGAGGAAACACTTTTTCACACAGAGAGTGGTGAGTCTGTGGAATTATCCGCCTCAGAGGGCGATGGAGGCCGGTTCTCTGGATGCTTTCAGGAGAAAGCTAGATAGGGCTCTTAAAGATAGCGGAGTCAGGGGATATGGGGAGAAGGCAGGAACGTGGTACTGATTGGGGATGATTAGCCATGATCAGCACCCACCCCCCGCCCCCATGCATCCCATTGGCTGCCGGAGTGAAGCTATTGGCGGCCATTTTAGGAACTGGCAGTCCGGGCGGGGAGACTCGGGGCCGCTGTGGGGAGCGGGGAACCACTATCCAGGCGGGGAGCGAGGATAGCAGATTGGCATCCGTCCATCGGTGAGTATTTTGTCCGCCGCTCCCCAGTAGACGGGTCTAATCTTGGGGAGAGACTTGGTTTAAATTCCCCATTGAATGTGATTTTCTCTTGTCTGTCTGCAGCACATTCAATTTATTGTTGTGAGTAAATATGTCCCAATGATAGTTTGAAGCAGAAAAGTCATGTTGAGCAACAGCTGCTGCTGCTGCTGCGTTTTGTCATTGGATGTGTTGGTGGAGATTCATGCTACACATCCACCACACACACACTTGTATAAAGTTGCAACCAACACTTGATGTATAGTCTGAGCAGTCTGGTGGAGTCAAAGAATCTGGTTTCAGATATTTTGCTGATAAAACGTCCTCAATTACCAGAGTAAAGGCCTTTCTGAGCCTTCTCTACGGAGAGTTGCACATTTTTTATCGCCATCTGCTCGTCAAGTCAAGAGAGTTTATTGTCATTTGATCCAGATAGGACAATTAAATTCTTGCTTTGCAGCAGCACAACAGAACATTGTCGGCATAAATACAGATCAGTGTGTCCATATACCATTAGAATATATATATATATATATATATATATATATATATATATATATATATATATATACATAAATAAACAGATAAATGCAATAGGTTGCGTTTTGCCATTGGATGTGTTGGTGGAGATTCATGTTGCACAATGACACATATCTATACATTTGTAAAGTAAATGTTGGACTTCGTTTCAGTTACTAAATGGCTCAACGTTGACGGTAATTATTTATAATGATATTGGGGCGTCAGATGTTGAACCTGTTATTCCAGTTTTCATTTATATTTGGCCAGCAACTTCCTCTTGCCAAAGTAAAGGAGTGTTGCTCGTTTTTATCAGCCTCTGGTCACAGCGGAGAGAGAGAGTGATCCCAGGAGACGAAGCAGCAGAATGGTAGCAAGAGGAAAATATACTTTGAGGATTTATAGCATGGAAGGCATTGTGTACAGATTTGAATAATGAAATGAGAACTAACGAGTTGTGACTGTCTGTCAGGTGTGTGAGTGGAAGTACGGCATTTACACAAATCTATTGACCGGGATGACTCATGACTTTTGCAACTTTTGGGGGGCATGGAAATTTAAAGAAACATTGCTATTCCAGAACATCTGAGGAATAAGATAAAATGCTGCCATGCAGAAACACTCAGCAGATTGTGCAGCATTTGATAATGGACCATCCACCAGTGCTCTTTACATTGTTTTCAGTATTTACTGTTTTTATCAATGAAGTAAATGCACTTTGTCCTTATTACACTGTAGGAGAAATGGTAGTGATTTGTGCTTGACCTGATCCCACACAGTGGTAAGATAAGCAAACATTTTAGATTTACATGCTAGAGGTTGTTTGAAGGTAGGAAGAGATCACCTGTCCACAGCTGGGATAGTTCAGGACCAGAAGTAGTACCATTTAATGCAGAATTGTATCTTCCAGCTATGATCATGGAGAATGTCTGCAAGATAGCACAGGATAATCCCTGTTTGTTGAGGATGAATCAGTTGGAGAGCTGAGTACTGAGAGGAACAGATGTTTGTTCAACAGTTCAGTAGTTCAATATGTAACTGTACAGTGAAATTCTTAAAGCACATATTACACATGCAGGCATCGCCATTTTCAAAGTCCAAATCAGATCCGCCCGCGAGCTTGGTGTCCTGGTGCAGTTCCTGTGAACTGACCTCCCTGACCTCACCCATCTATGTGTCCCGTGGGGTGACTCCACCTACTTTGAACGGCTGTAGGCATGAACCCAGTTCACCCGCCTACTGGGCCACTCCTCGGGCCTGACCTCTCCAGCTCTCTCCCGGTAACGCCGTCCTATGAACCTTTGGGCGGGTTTGGGCAGCGTCCTGTAGAGATGAGACGGATGATTCTCCTGTGAAGTGGGACTGGTGGTGGTACTGCAGACATCACCTGACATCATGGAGACCCCGCAGAGTCCAGGCCTGGGATATAATCCTTCTATTCTGTAATGGGAACTCCGGGGATGTGGTGGAATGTGCATGGGCGCAGTGGGGATTACAGAGTTGGGACGTTTGCGGTTGGCCCATGAAATGGTTTAATTCCCGGTCCAGCTAGTGGGGAATTTGGCAATGGGTAACATGGTGGTGTGGAAGCTTTTGTCCTGGATGGCAGGGTTGTGGGAAGAATAGGGCCAGCAGAGTGTGACAGTAATTCCCTATCAGTGGGTATTTTCATCTTTCTCTGTGAGTTGAAGCCTCCAAACAGGTGAGATGCGGATGTTGGGGATTGGCCGTGTTTGGTCTGGAATAGTGATACGGTGATCAGGGTATTTGAAATCTTCAGTGACTGGCACAAATGATGAATTGCTGCCTTGGATAGATCAGGCAAAGTCTTATGGATGACAGGGCAGACATGAAGAGCTTGGTGGTCTACTTTTCATGTTTGTTGATTTGCAGGGGCATGCCATCTTGTTTGGATGGGGTGTTTTCCACATCTCCGCTGCACTGTAATGCTGTTTGTTGGTTCACAAGGCAATGTTTTCCTTCACATTCAATTGTCACCTGATGGTTCTGTTAATATTGTTTATTCCAGAGCTACAGAGTTTGTGATCACCTGTCGACATCATGGCTGAAGGTGGTAACTGGCAAGATGATTCAGTGGCCTCTACATCAAAGAAACAAAAAGGTTTGTGAACCTTCTGTGACATATATATGATGCTCTGACAGTGGGTGTACACATGATGCAAGAAATGAGGTTCACAGGGAAGTGGGAATAGGGAAGGGGCTGAGCCCAGAGAGTTGACATCTACAGGGACATCACCGTCACAGGTGGGCCGATGCAGGAATTGTCCAATAAATCAGCAATCTTTCTGGAAACGTATGATCTGAGTTGCAGCCAAAGTTATGTCAGAATATCAGAGTCCAGAATCAGATTGTGCGCAGAAATGAGCCTTTGACCCGTCTCCTTCCTGTCAATATCTCTACACTAATCCCATTTCTGAGCACTTGGGCTGTCGTGTACTATCAACTTATAGTTAGAATGGACATCCAGGTGCTCCTACAATGTTGTGTCAGAGTACCTGCCTCCAACACCACCTCAGGCAGTGGGTTCCAGACTGCAGCCATCACTGCTGAAAGATTCTTCCTGAAAGATCATCCTCTAAATCTCATGGTCCCCACATTAAATCCATGCCCCCTGGTGTTAACCACCTCTACTATGGAGAGAACTATATTTACCATTGACCTTACTTTTCTCATAGTATTCTGTACCTCTATTAGATCACTGCATGTCTGGCCCAGATTCAAGGAAGATGACTTCAATCACTCCAGTCTCTGCTGATACTTGAAATATTCATTTCTATGCGCAGCCTAGCGAATGCAGCCCCGGAGACCTGGGTTCGATCCTGACTCTGGGCGCTGTCTGTACAGAGGTTGTATGTTCTCCCCATGGCCTGCGTGGGTTTTCTCCGGGATCTTCGGTTTCCCCCCAGACTCCAAAGACGTACATGTATGTAGATTAATTAACTTGGTAAATGAAATATTCGGCCCTAGCAGTTCTAGGATAGTGTTAATGTGCGGGGATCGCTGGTCGGCGCGGACCCGGTGGGCAGGAAGGGCCTGTTTCCGCTCTGTATCTCTAACTAAACTTAAACAGATTGGTAACAAGGCCTCCCTGTACTTGCATTCTGTGCTGCAGCTGATGTCAAGAATGCTAAATATCATCTTCGTGTGTGCTGCTGACTTTAGGGATCTCAGTGTTTCTCAGTGGTCTCTAGACCGTTGCAATTCATGGTGAATATCCAGGCTTTATTTATCCCTCCTAGTTGAGGTCTGCTGTATGATTTTACCCATCTATGTGCACAACAATGTGTTTCACTCTACCTTGGTACTTGTGACAATAAAGTATTATGAAATATTTAGATTGAAGAGTGATCTTAGAGATGTATAAAATCATGGGGCGAGGGGTAAATAAATAGGGTGTTAGCGCAGGTATTTTTTCCTCAGAGAATAAGAATCTTAAGGGCTTAAGGTGAGAGGGGAACCATTTAATAGGATCCCGAGGGTTAACATCTTCACACAGTGGTGGGTATATGGAACTTCAGCCCAACTTGCCCACACCGCTAAAACACCTCCTAGCTGTACTAGTCTCACCTGCCCGCGCTTGCCACGTATCCCTCTAAACCTGTTCATTCCATCGACCTGTCTAACTGTCTTAAGCGTTAGGATAGTTCCTGCCTCAACTATCTCCTCTGGAAGCTTGTACCATACACCCACCACTCTTTGTGTGAAAAAGTTACCTGTCGGATTCCTGTTAAATCTTTTCCTGAAAATACATTTGGACAGAGTGGTTTAGAGAGATGAAATGTCAACCCATGGATTGATGGGACTAGATTTCATGTGTAATTTTAGTTAGGTTGGGTCAATTGGCTTAGCTTGCTCTATTTCTAAGATGACCATTAAGTTCCACTTCCCCCAGAATATCAGCTCAGATTGCTACCGGCTATTCCCAACCTGTGGTTTTCTCAATTTGAAATTGCTCTGCAACAGCAATTTATGTTTTTATTTTTCAGGTGGGAAATTAACTAAAGTGGGCAAGTTCCTCAAAAGACTTTGGCCAGGCACCTCATCAAAGAACGATGGCCAGAACACAGGAACAACGACAGAAAAGCAAAGTGGGATTGAAAGCGGAACTTCAATGGAATGTGAAGCTGCTGAAGAGGAACGGGAACAACGTCAGTCCCGAGAAAGAGGAATAGGAGACGTGGTTCACACCCCTGGAACGGAATCAAGTGATGAAATCCATCATGACCGAGATTCATCAAACAAGGAATCATCGAGTCCCCTCCAAGGAGCAGGTGAGTGAAATGGGAGGGGAGTGGATGCTGCAGAATGGTGAAGACTGTAGGGACAGAGAAGAAAAAAAAACAAATGGGTTAGGGTGAGGGGAAATGGGAGAGTTTTTCTGACTAGGTTCTTGACCAATAGTATTCTGAAAGGATCAGTTCTGGAACCTCTGCAATTTCTAAACAATGCCATGATTTGGACAAAAACATTGGTGGTCAAGTTAGTAAGTTAAATAACAATAGAACTATTTGCAGAATTGTGGATCATTGCACAATTGTGGTTGTGGTGAGGGGGCAGGCTGGACTTTTTTTTAGGCAGACTTTGGTAGGTTTCTGGAACTTCCTGGCTGAGGAGTTGGTGGAAACACTATTTAGATTAACACATGACTGACACAGTCAGAGAACAGAGCGATCCCGTCCGCGAGCAGGTTGCAGGGATTAGTTCAAATTGGCATGATATTGTTGGTGTATATGTGGGGATGAAGGGCCAGTTCCCGTGTTGCACTATTCTATGTTCTATGTGTCATCTCCAGGTTTGGCTTCATTAATCCAAATCATAGTCATAGACTCATTCGGTGGGCGGCGCGACTCTCGTCAGCAGCGGCCTCTGCAGTCTGTCCGCGTTTTACTATTTTCTGTCTGTTTTGATGTAGTTTTTGTTATTTTTTGTTGGGTGGTGTGTGTGTGGGGGGGCGGGGGGGGGAAACTTTTTAAATCTCTCCCTGCACAGGAGACCCGTCCGTTTCTCGTCGGGTTTCCGTTGTCGTTGGGGCCGCAACGAGGAGCGGCCTCCAACAGGAAGAGACCGGGGACTCTGGTGCTACGACTCACCGTCACCGTCGCGGGGCTGGCCGAGTCCGGAGCGGGTGGAGCGGTGGAGGAGTGCTGATGCTGCTGCTGCGGCCCGACCGGAGAGTCGGAGGCTCCAACGGCAGGTCTGTGGACGGTGGCACCGGGAGCCCGCGGCTCCCTGGAGGGAGACCGCTTTTCTGGGCTCTCGCACCGGCGACTTCCCCCGCCCGAGTAGCGGGGTTGAAGAGCTCCTGGAGCGGGGCCTGACATCACTGCCCCGCGCGGCTTGGAATGGCCGCGGGACTCTGCGAGCGCACGCCGGGGGCTCTAACACCAAGACCCGGTGTGCGACCTCGCACCACCCGGCGTGGCTTTAATGGCCGCGGGACAATCGCCATCGCCAGCCGGGGGCTATGACTTTGACTCTGACATGGGGGGGGGGAGAGTGCAGTGGAGAGATAAGTTTATTTGGCCTTCCATCACAGCGATGTGATGGATGTTTATGTAAATTATGTTGTGTCTTGGGTCTATGTGTTTGTAATGTATGGCTGCAGAAACGGCATTTCGTTTGGACCTCAAGGGGTCCAAATGACAATTAAATGTATCTTGTATCTTGTATCATTCAGCAAGGAAACAGCCTCCTCGGCCCAAGATGCCCCATCTACACTGATAGATAACATATGCCCCATTATGCCTGTCTGATGTCCTCCTTTAGTATGCTCCTCAATTCCCAAATCTCCTCTGGGAATAGGCTTGATCCCACGTTCCTATATCGATCCCAACCTGCCTCCATTTTCCTGACCAAAGCCTCAAATTCTCTCATCATTCAAGCTTACTTACTCCCACATGTGTTGCCGTTCTCTTTAATATCAGCATGCATGCCTTGAACTTGTCACCACATTTTGCAAAGCATCCCAATTTCCGGATGTTCCTTTGACAGCAAGTATTTGCAATTTAGAAGTATTTTTAGAAAGTTGACATCTCCCTCAATGACTACCTTGTTAGCCTATAGCTATCCACAATCTCTTGGCAATAGTGTTCCTCCAATTACAGCTGAATACCCCACCCCTCCCCCCACAATTGACGCACCAACAAGGTGATCAGCCCGTTTTATTTTGTTGCTCCATCCATACAGACTTACTTGAACAAACCATCAGCCATGTCATCTCATCTACTGCTGTAACATTCTTCCTAATCAATAAAGCATCACCCCGTCCTCTTTCACCCTCACCTCACTCTCTCCTGCAACATCTATATCCTGGAACATTAAGCTGCCAGTCCTGTCCCTCTCAGCCAGATTTATGTAATGGCTACAACATCCTAGTCGCACATACCTATCCACACCCTCAGCTCATCCACATTACCTCTCAGGCCTCTCACATTGAAATACAATGCAATCAATCAAACAACCCTTCCTAGCTCGTTGTCAAGCCTATATTGTCTACTGAAAGTTCCCTGATCATAGTCCATACTAACCTCCAGCTTCTCATCTGCTTTTGTCATGCATTGGATCCCACTCTTCCACCAATCTAGTTTAGATACACGCACAAACCTGCCTGTCAGGGATCTGGGATTCCCATCCGGTTCAGGTGCAACTCACCCCTCTGTACAAGTCACGTCTGCCCATCCATCAGTGATCGCAGTGGTACAAAAGTCTAAATCCGTTCCCCCTGCACCAGCTCCTTAGTCACTCATTCACCTGGCATTTTGTCCTGTTCCTACACTCACTAGCAAGTAGCACAGGAAGTGCTACGGAGATCAGTGCCCTGCTTTTTTTCTACCTTTTACCTAACGTGCAATATAATTTGTGTCAACATGACAACGACCTCTGGCTCCTCATTGAGAATGTCAAGTCACCGCTCCATGATATCCTGGCCACCCTCCTGGAGCAGGATGTCAAATAGCCGCTCCGAGACGGCAGCACACCATCCAGAATTCCCGACTGCTCCCACAGAATCTCCTTTCCACAAACTCCTACACTCCACCCCCATCCCCTAACTGATGCGTATCCTACCACTATGGCTCTCCCAGGCACGATGCTTCATCCTGCCTAATACTACAGCTCTTCCCTGACGGGTCATGCCCTAACAGTCTACGTAGTATCTCCGTCGCACACACCTATCCACACCCTCCTTGCTCGCTGTCATGCCTCTACTGTGCACTGAACCTTCTCTAATCACAATCCATACTGGCCTCCATCTTCTCATCTGCCTCAGTCATGTATTGGACCCTACCCATCAACCATTATAGTTTCAATCCACCCACATAGCAGTAACAAACCTGCCGGCCAGGATGTGTAAGAAGGAGCTGCAGATGCTGGTTTAAACCAAAGATTGACATAAAGCTGGGGTGTCTCAGCGAGACTGTCAGCATCTATGGAGAGAAGGAATGGGTGATGTTTTGGGCCGAAACACATCTTTAGACTGATTAGGGATAAGGGAAATAGACGGTGATGTGGAGAGTGGACTGTAAGCTGCCAAGTGAAATATAAGATGTTGTTCCACCAATTTGCGTTTAGCTTCACTTTCACAATGGAGGAGACCGAGGACAGAAAGGTCGGTGTAGGAATGGGAGGGGAATTCAAGTGTCCAGCAACCGGGAGATCAGGTAGTTTCAAGCGGGCTGAGAGAAAGAGTTCGGCGAAACTATCGGCCAGTCTGCGTTTGGTGTCGCAGATGTGTAAAAGGCCTGTCCCACTTGGGTGTCATTTACGCGACATCAAGTGATGCGCGCGTGGTGCGTGGTGGCATCGGCAGTGACACGGGGTCGTGGTGCGTGGTGACATCGGCAGTAACACGCGGTCGTGGTGACATCGGCAGTGACACGCGGTCGTGGTGCGTGGTGACATCGGCAGTGACACGCGGTCGTGGTGCGTGGTGACATCGGCAGTGACACGGGGTCGTGGTGCGTGGTGACATCGGCAGTGACACGCGGTCGTGGTGCGTGGTGACATCGGCAGTGACACGTGCGTGGTGCGTGGTGACATCGGCAGTGACACGGGGTCGTGGTACGTGGTGACATCGGCAGTGACACGTGCGTGGTGCGTGGTGACATCGGCAGTGACACGGGGTCGTGGTGACATCGGCAGTGACACGGGGTCGTGGTGCGTGGTGACATCGGCAGTGACACGCGGTCGTGGTGCGTGGTGACATCGGCAGTGACACGTGCGTGGTGCGTGGTGACATCGGCAGTGACACGTGCGTGGTGCGTGGTGACATCGGCAGTGACACGTGCGTGGTACGTGGTGACATCGGCAGTGACACGTGCGTGGTGCGTGGTGACATCGGCAGTGACACGTGCGTGGTGCGTGGTGACATCGGCAGTGACACGGGGTCGTGGTGCGTGGTGACATCGGCAGTGACACGGGGTCGTGGTGCGTGGTGACATCGGCAGTGACACGTGCGTGGTGCGTGGTGACATCGGCAGTGACACGTGCGTGGTGCGTGGTGACATCGGCAGTGACACGCGGTCGTGGTGACCTCGGCAGTGACACGGGGTCGTGGTGCGTGGTGACATCGGCAGTGACACGTGCGTGGTGCGTGGTGACCTGCGTGACACGCAAATGACACCCAAGTGGGGCAGTCCCTTTAGAGTCCACATCTTGAACAACGGATACAGTAGATGAGGTTGGAGGAGGTGCAAGTTAACCTGAAAGGACTGTCCGGGTCCCTGGACAGAGTCGAGCGGGGAGGTATAGGGACAGGTGTTGCATCTTCTGTGGTTACAGAAGAAAGTACCTGTAGAGGGTTTGTTTTGGGTGAGATTGGATGAGTTAAGCATGGAGTTGGAGGGAACGGTCTCTGCGGAAGGCGGCAAGGGGTGGAGATGGGAAAATGTGGCTTGTGGTGGAAAATTTGGAGCATTATGTGTTGTATGCGACGGTTGATGGGGTGGAAGGTAAGGACGAGGGGAACCTGTCTTTGTTCTGACCAATGGAAGGGGGAAGAGTGGAGCTGGGGGTAACGAGCAGACACGAGTGAAGGCCTCTCCTATGATGGGAGAGGAAAACCCCCGTCCCCTGAAGAATGATGACATCTCGGATGTTCTAGTATGGAATACCTCATCTTGAACGCAAACGGGGATTTGGAAGTAGGGGATAGAGTCTTTGCAGGAAGCAGGGTGAGAAAAAATGTAGTCGAGATAGTTTTGGGACTCAGTGGGTTAGTAATAGACGTCAGTCAATAGTCTATTTCTTGTGATGGAGACAGTGGGAGCTGCCGCTCAGAATATTGGCATTCCCCTTAGGTTCAGATAAAACTCATCCCTCTTGTACAGGTCACGTCTACACCAGAAGAAGTCCCAGTGGTACAAAAGTATGCATCCCTACCCCTTGTACCAGCTCCTTTACTGCGCATTCACCTGTCTTTCTTTCCCTGTTCCTACACTCACTAGCACGGAGCACAAGGAGCACTACGGAGATCACTGCCCTGTTATTTTACAATTTCCTAACATCATATGTCATTTGTGCCAACATGCACAGCAACTTCTGGCTCATTCTCCCCCTTGAGAATATCAAGTAGCCGCTCCGAGTCATCCTGGATGCAACGCACAATCCTGTAGTCTCGATTGCTGCCACACAATCTCCTGTCCACCCCTCTCCCCAACAGATGTGTATCCTTCCACTATTGCTTTGCCAGGCACGGAGCCTCATCCTGCCTGATACTACTGCTCTTCCCTGCCGGGTCATCCCCTAACAGTCCCCAAAACTGCTACATGTTTGGAAAGGAAATGGCCACAAAGAATGGTCACCTACAGCCTTTGCCGACTAGAGGTCCTGGTGGTCACGCACATCCTTTCATCCTGGTCTTTGGGCGTGACCACCTTGTTGTTGATTTTGTCCAAAGGGTCTCTCGGATGATCTCTAGGTCATCCATCTGTATCTCCAGTTCCCAAACACGGAGCTGCTCCTGGACACATTCCCAACAGGTTTAGTCACCAGGGAGACCAGCAGTTGCTCTAATGTTGCACCATTCCTCCTGCCTCTTGACGGCACTGAAATAAGATCCAACAAACTCAACAGGCTGCACGACTGTACCTTTATCTCCTGCCCCCTTTCCTCGGACTCATTGGCGAAGACTCACACTTGCCCTGTACACAGCACTTTACCTCTACACAGTCTCTCTATTAATACAACTACCCCCCGACAGGTCGCTTCACTGCATCTTGCCGTTTTATTACTTGCTCAATCAGCCAATTCCGATGCTCCAAACAATCCGCGCGCCATATTTTCAAGTGCCTGCTAAACTGTGAAGTCCTTTTATCCACGTGGTTAATGTAGGCTGTAAAATAGGGAGACCCAGCACTGGCCTTTGCAGCATCTGTCTAGTTATTGACCCATTTATCCAAGTGAATGGGCTGCCAGGCAAGTGGTCAGTGTTATCCTGGATGGTGTAGGAGCTGCAACATCTCTTGTGTCCCTTGTGGTCCATGGGGAAAGGTTTGAATGTGAAGAAGCGAGTGGCTCAGTGCAAGATTTCAATACTGTTACACCACCAGGCCACAGGATGGAAATGGCTGAATCAGTTTAGTTTCTGGTTCAATGTTGACATTCCACGTCCCCTCCCCCAAAACCTACCCGTTCCCACCCCCAACACCGGGAGATTGATCGTGGTGGGTAGTGGTTCACGGTTCACTTGGCAATCTTTTCATTCTTGTCTTAATTACTGTCTAATCCCACTATTATTATTCGGGTTACTGCAGAGCAGCAGAATATGGTAACACCTATCCACACCACGGCTGAAGTTGGAAACAGGACTGCGGCTCCAGTGACCTCAACAACAAGGATGGACACAGGTGTGTTGCAGAATTCTTCAACATATAAATGTTGTCTTGATATCAGGTTTGCATCTAGTACATGATCCACAGGTCAGAAGGACAGGGGATTAAGGAAGGGACTGAGAAAGAGAGGATGTTAACATCTACAGGCAGTAGTTGAAAGGACAGAGGGAGTGATCGTAGAGGTGATGAATCATCCTCATTGAAGATTCAGATGTGAATTAATGCAGTGACTGGGTAGAGGCTTTCTGAGAAAGTGAAGAGTATAAGATGGAGCATGAATCGTGGCGAATCTTGTGTTTGGACTCTGTGTAGTCTGTACTGTTGGAGTTATTATGGCCCACGTTGTGCGTCAGAGTCATAGAGGCACACGGCATGGAACACGGCTCTTCAGCCCCACCTTGGACACGTCACACAACATGGCCGATCTACTGTAGTCCCACAAGCCTGTGTAAGGCCCATGTCCCTCTAAACCTAATCTATCCATGTACCAATTTTAACATAAAATCCCGGACCCCACCTGAAACCTATATCATTGTTTCTTGATTCCCCTCCTTGGGGTAAAATACTGTGTGTATTAATCTATTATATATTATAGATAGTGTAGCTACTCCTCTCCTGATCCTCGTGTATAGGAGGATGGTCACTGAACTTGTGTACACACGACAAAGTATCATTGAAGCCAGTGAGCATGAGGCCACAGAGAGTGGAGCGATGGTGATGGGTGGAACACACTTGGTTGAAGGAGAGCAATTGCAATGCGTGTCCATTATCCATCAGTAAACTGGGTGGTTCATGCTTGTGGAAGATAATCCTAGGGAGATTAGCTGGCATCACCCACAGTGTTGCCTCAGGTGATAAGTGCACCTGCACCTCTTCATCAGTGCGTTTGTCTACTGTGTTTTTGCTGTGATATGTTCCCTGTCTGAACACCGGCTACGGAGATGATCACAGTCGACCAGTGCCCTCTCTTCCCGGTCACACACTGTCCCATCCCCTTGGGCCCACGCCCCCGTGTGTCACACGCTGTCCCATCCCCCTGGGGCCCACTGCCCATGAGAAATCGGTGCAAAACAGCGGAGAGAGTGGGGGAAATAATGCGGGTGTGCGGTTTGTAGTGTTACTTAAAATTGGAGAATTCACTGTTCATACCATTGGATTGTAGGCTAGCCAAGCGGAATTTGAGATGCTGTTCCTCCAGTGAGCATGTGTCCAAGGACAGAGATGTTGCTATGGGAATGGGAAGAGAGTTACAATGGTGGGCAATTGGCGAGACAAAGCATCGACTCGGTGACTGTTTTGCCGAACACTTACGCTTTTTCCGTTTGTTAACCATTTTTACTCCTCGTGCAGATTTCTCCCCTCTCCCTTTCCACATACATTAATTCATCTCGCTTCACCATTTGAAACTCTTATTTCCTTTTATTTCACACCTGTCTTTTCATCTCTGGTCTTTCTCCAATTATCAGCCTATCAACAACTCCCCTCACCTGTATCCACCTTACTTACCAGTCTTTGACCTGTCCCTCCTCTTGTCCACACGTCTCACCACTCACCGCCACCACAATCAGCCTGAGGAAAGGTCCAGACTTGAAACGTCACCTATCCATATTCTCCAGAGATGATGGTTGACCCACTGAGTTCCCACAGCACATTGTCTTATTCCCATATTCTGTTTTGATCATTCTAATTAGGGGGCAGGAACAGTGAGGATGAGGGTTGCTGTTGTAGCGGGAGCCAAGGGGACTGATTCGGATGGTGTTTAGTTTCTCTCTTTGTACACACAGATCTAACGCCTACATTCTCTGAGCTCCTGACACAGTGGAACGAGTACCAATTGTTCCAGCTGACAAAATTCTATCGGGAGAGACTGAAACAGGCGATTGAAGAAAGGGTTGAAAGCCTCGGCTTCATGATGAGACATCAGGGATGTTTCAGTGGCCAAGAACACGGGGTAAGTGGAAGGAACACGGTGACTTGTGTTTCCTGTCACAGAACCGACGGCATTGGGGGGAAGAGCTAATAGTCAAATCTACAATGGAGAAGTTCATCTACAAAAGCATGGTCTAGTAGAACAAAAGAATGGCTCGGTCGGTGCCAAGTCTGAATGACTTTGTAAATTATATGGGGCACAATATGGAGGACAGGTTGTCTTTTCAATAAAGACATTAAGATGGGATCCTGCAGTAATAACATGTGCTTCTTTCATGGCCATAAAGAAGCCAAGATTGAAAAAAATAGCTGACGCTCCATAGATAAGTAATAACTTGTTATTGGATCAGCTTGATTTGGCCCCAGCTTTTCCCATATTCTGAAAGTCTACAAAATCTTTCAGTCCTGCCATATTCAGACTTGGTAGGAGGGATTTACTGAAAGGAACAATGTATAATTGTGCTAACTTTCCTTTGTTCTGTGATGTGAGTGGAGCCCGAGAAGCACTGAGCAACGTTTGTGCTCATTGTAGATCTTTCCACTCCCGTCTGATGAATCAATTAAAGATTGCCATGGTTTACCTTAAACAATTTTGTTGCTATCTGCTGTTGAAGAAACAAACTTTGACACAGTCCGCTCACCTCGCACTGAATAGTGCAATGGAGGCACTGATCGATCTCTGATCAGTTTGCGTCTTGTAGATCTGGTATCAGGAATAAAACATGTGACCTGGGGGTTTCTGAGAATGGTCCAATTCTGAACCAGCTGTTCTTCCTACACATGCATCTGAACACAACGGTCAGGGAGCAGTAAACTTGTAAACCCAGAATCAAAAACCATAATACTTCTAAAGTGTCATCAGTTTCATTGGTCACATTTAGCTCAGTTCATTAAACCACAAAGGGCATTATGCGCAAGCACAAGGAACTGCAGATACTGGTTTACAAAAACACACACAATGTGCTGCATAAAATAACTCAGTATTTATAGATGCTGTCTGTCTGTCTGACCTGCTGGA
The DNA here is from genome assembly GCA_036785375.1 of Leucoraja ocellata. Classification (NCBI taxonomy): domain Eukaryota; kingdom Metazoa; phylum Chordata; class Chondrichthyes; order Rajiformes; family Rajidae; genus Leucoraja; species Leucoraja ocellata. The sequence goes on from JAWMAR010000332.1 coordinate 1,391,697, forward strand.
TTAATCTAAGGTATTAAACTGTTTGCTTATCATTCAATTGACAAATAAAATAAACAAAAGTACATTTGCTAAAATTTACGGTACTAAAAAATATTCAGCACGTCAGTTATTGAAACATAGAAACGTAGAAAATAGGTGCAGGAGGAGGCCATTCGGCCCTTCGAGCCAGCACCGCCATTCATTGTGATCATGGCTGATCATCCCCTATCAATATCCCGTGCCTGCCTTCTCTCCATATGCCTTGACTGCACTAGGCCCTAGAGCTCTATCGAACTCTCTCTTAAATCCATCCCGTGACTTGGCCTCCACTGCCCTCTGTGACAGGGAATTCCATAAATTCACAACTCCTCATTGGAGTTTATCCTCAACTCAGTCCAAAATTGCCACAGATTCACAATTCTCTGGGTGAAAAAGATTTTTCTCACCTCAGTCTTAAATGACCTCCCCTTAATTCTAAGTCTGTGGCCCCTGGTTCTGGAATCGCCCAACATTGGGAACGATTTTCCTGCATCGACCTTGTCCAGTCCTTTTATAATTTTATATGTTCTATAAGAACCCCCATCCTTCTAAACTCCAGTGAATACAAGTCTAGTCTTTTCAATCTTTCCTCATATGACAGTCCCGCCATCCCAGGTATCAATCTTGTGAACCTTCTGCTTCAATCACAAGGATGTCCTTCATCAAATTAATAGACCGAAACTGTGCACAATACTCCAGATGTGGTCTCACCAGAGCCCTATACAACTGCAGAAGGATCTCTTTACACATATACTGAAATCGTCTTGTTATGAAGGCCAACATTCCATTAGATTTCTTCACTGCCTGCTGTACCTGCACGCCAACATTCAGTGACTGGTGTACAAGGACATCCAGGTCTCGCTGTACCCCCCCCCCTTGCCTAACCTAACCCCGTTGAGATAATAACCTTGTTTTTTGCCGCCAAAGTGGATATCCTCACATGTATCGATATTATACTGCATCTGCCACGCATCTGCCCACTCACTCAACCTGTCCAGGTTACCGTGCAAACCCCTAACATGCCCTTCACCGTTCACACTGCCATCCAGCTTTGTTTCATCCGCAAACTTACTAGTGTTGCTTCTATTTCCCTCTTCCAAATCAATATCGTCCATATGGTAAACATTTGCGGCCCCAACACCGAGCCTTGCGGCACTCCACTCGCCACTGCCTGCCATTCTGAAAAGGACCCGTTCATTCCTACTCTTTGCTTCCGGTCTGCCAACCAATGTTGCTTCCGGTCTGCCAACCAATGTTCTACCCATGTCAACACCCTACCCCCAATACCATGTGCTCTAATTTACGCATCTGTGGGAAGAGAAGCAGAGTTAATGTGCAGTGAAAGGAGGGGATGAGCTGCAGGAAATGTACAAGAGAGTGATGTCTTTGATTGGGTAAAACTGGGGTAGGTATACAAATATAAACGTTATCTGGTCGATGAGTGAATGCCGGCTCACACAGGGTAAGAATGTAGATGAAAGAACATAATAGCTTCAAAATGCAGAGCGGGAAGAAATGCAGGTTGGACTGGACACGTCCATGAGAGGCTAAAAGGAATTGGATTAATTTCACATCATTTTCAACACAGCCATCATTGGCCTGAATGGCCTGTTCCCGTGCTGTACTCTGCTGTGTTCTCGGACACTGCCAGGTGTGAAGCGAGATTCCCACTGTCAGGACTCTGGGAGTACACAGTTTGTCAGCACGGTGCCATGGGTGTATGAAGAGGCAGATCAATGCCTGTCACTATGCTCACAACTACAGGAATATCCCATCACTGAACAACTAATTCCCTCCCCATTAGCAGCGTTTCAGTCACTTCTCCATATGTTCATTGTTGTTCTTCACAGAGTGTCGCTGAACTGGTGGTAAAGGGAAACCGCAGAGACAGTTCCATACTCTTCCACAGTCTGGTGATGGAGAAGGGTAACCGTGCCCGGCGGGTGATGTGGGAATCCTTTGTGAAAATGCAGAATGAATTACCAAAGCTGAACAAAATACTGAAAGAAATCCAGGAGCTCGGTACGGTAAATCAACACACTGAACTGAATATCACATTGAAACACTGGAGTTAACAATGTTATTCAAGCCTGGTTTAATGAATGCTCGTTGATTTGAACAGGTCCTGATCCACAAGAATACATGAACATCATCGGAGGTTTAACTGAATTACCCTCTCATATGGAAGGTGGGTGTTGAAATGTACAGTTCACACCAATGACTTGTTAGAATTGATGTAATACTGAAACTGTTCAGAGTTTTGCAGAATGGGAAATCAGAAGATCAAAGGCAAAGCAATTGTTAGACTGACACGGGGATTCACTATGGATTGCTGCTTTGTCTGTAGATTCAGGTTTAGCTTAGTTTAGTGTATTGTCACATGGACTGAGGTACGGTGAACAGCTTTTGTTGTGTGTTATCCAGTCAGCAGAAAGACAATACATGATTATAATCGTGCCATTTACAGTATAGATAAACTATGAGGGAATAACGTTTAGTGCAAGGTAAAACGAGGAAAGTCCGATCTAGGATAGTCTGAGTGGAACCAAAGAGGTAGATAGTAGTTCCCAGATCACTCGATCTCTGACATACACTGGAACTATTACACTGCATCATTTCAACTCCTCCAGGCGTTCATTGTACAATGTTTTGCAATGTATCAGGTTGTGGAAGAGATCTGTGAAATCCAGTGCTCACCCGGGGGAGAATGTGTGTGTGTAGTGATTCCCCACACACTCCTGGATAGAGTCCCTGACACACTGTGTAACCCCACACACTCCTGGATGTCCCTGACACACTGTGTAACCCCACACACTCCTGGATAGAGTCCCTGACACACTGTGTAACCCCACACACTCCTCGATAGAGTCCTGACACACTGTGTAACCCCACACACTCCTGGATAGAGTCCTGACACACTGTGTAACCCCACACACTCCTGGATGTCCCTGACACACTGTGTAACCCCACACACTCCTGGATAGAGTCCCTGACACACTGTGTAACCCCACACACTCCTGGATAGAGTCCCTGACACACTGTGTTACCCCACACACTCCTGGATAGAGTCCCTGACACACTGTGTAACCCCACACACTCCTGGATAGAGTCCCTGACACACTGTGCAACCCCACACACTCCTGGATGTCCCTGACACACTGTGTAACCCCACACACTCCTGGATAGAGTCCTGACACACTGTGTAACCCCACACACTCCTGGATAGAGTCCTGACACACTGTGTAACCCCACACACTCCTGGATAGAGTCCTGACACACTGTGTAACCCCACACACTCCTGGATAGAGTCCCTGACACACTGTGTAACCCCACACACTCCTGGATAGAGTCCTGACACACTGTGTAACCCCACACACTCCTGGATAGAGTCTTGACACACTGTGTAACCCCACACACTCCTGGATAGAGTCCCTGACACACTGTGTAACCCCACACACTCCTGGATGTCCCTGACACACTGTGTAACCCCACACACTCCTGGATAGAGTCCTGACACACTGTGTAACCCCACACACTCCTGGATGTCCCTGACACACTGTGTAACCCCACACACTCCTGGATAGAGTCCCTGACACACTGTGTAACCCCACACACTCCTGGATAGAGTCCCTGACACACTGTGTAACCCCACACACTCCTGGATGTCCCTGACACACTGTGTAACCCCACACACTCCTGGATAGAGTCCCTGACACACTGTGTAACCCCACACACTCCTGGATACAGTCCCTGACACACTGTGTAACCCCACACACTCCTGGATAGAGTCCTGACACACTGTGTAACCCCACACACTCCTGGATAGAGTCCCTGACACACTGTGTAACCCACACACTCCTGGATAGAACCCTGACACACTGTGTAACCCCACACACTCCTGGATAGAGTCCCTGACACACTGTGTAACCCACACACTCCTGGATAGAGTCCTGACACACTGTGTAACCCACACACTCCTGGATAGAGTCCCTGACACACTGTGTAACCCCACACACTCCTGGATAGAGTCCTGACACACTGTGTAACCCACACACTCCTGGATAGAGTCCCTGACACACTGTGTAACCCCACACACTCCTGGATAGAGTCCCTGACACACTGTGTAACCCCACACACTCCTGGATAGAGTCCTGACACACTGTGTAACCCCACACACTCCTGGATAGAGTCCCTGACACACTGTGTAACCCCACACACTCCTGGATAGAGTCCCTGACACACTGTGTAACCCCACACACTCCTGGATAGAGTCCTGACACACTGTGTAACCCCACACACTCCTGGATAGAACCCTGACACACATTGCAGTTAATATCACAATCGGCTGGTGATTTTCTCAGCCGTGGCTCGCTGTCATCTTGCGCGTCTGTAACCAGGTTTACCTCACTCTACTGAAATCCGTCAATGTTATTGAAGGGCATTGAACTCATTCTTGTAATCATGAATGTTGAGTTTTGAGTTGAGCCATCTAACATTGTGTCCATTATCTGCCTGTTCCCATGCAAGATGTTCAACAGAAACACAAGGAGACACTGAAGACACAGACTGAAACACTGAGTGTGAACACCATCCTGATGAACGAGAAGGTTAAGGATTTCCTGCTGCTAGATCGATACGCTGAGCTCACAATCATCTCCACTGTTCGAGATCGGACACTGGTGGAACATGAGCTGCTGGCAAGAGGCCGGGCCCATGAAGAGTGGAGAGAGGAATGTCTCCGGGGAAAACTGGAAAAAATCAGGACTGATCAATTGTTCCACAGCAGCTTTACCCGGAGTAAATCCGGATCTGGGAGTTCAGCAACAGTGGCCGGAGTCGCGGGGATCGGAAAAACAACAATGGTGCAAAAGATTGTTCATGACTGGGCCACAGGGGAAATATACCAACACTTCCAGTTTGTCTTCAGTTTCAAATTCAGGGATTTGAACACAATTAACTGCAGAATAAACCTGAGGGAACTGATTCTGGATCAGTATCCATACTTTGGGAATATGCTGCGGGAGGTCTGGAAGAACCCAGAGGGATTGCTGTTTATATTGGATGGTCTGGATGAATTCAAGGGCAGAATCGATTTTGCTGACAGTCGGAGAGACACAGAACCTAAGCACCAGTGTCCAGATCCCGAGTGGTGGTGTGAAGTGTCTGACATTGTGTACAGTTTAATCCAGCACAAGCTGCTCCCAGGGTGTTCAGTGCTAGTGACCACCCGCCCCACTGCGTTACATTTACTGGACAAGGCAGAGATCAGTGTCCGGGCAGAAATCCTGGGATTTGTTGGTGAGGAACGGAAGGAATATTTCACCAGGTATTTTGAAGATCAGACGGTGGCAGCAGCTGTTTTCAAACATGTGGAGGAGAATGAGATCCTGTACACCATGAGCTACAACCCCTCCTACTGCTGGATCCTTGTCCTGACACTGGGCCCCTTCTTCACACAAACACACCGGGACCCGCAGCGAGTTCCCAAGACCATCACACAACTATATTGCTACTTTATTTACAACATCCTGAAAAACCACGGCCGTGAGATTGAGAACCTCCGTGAGGTGTTACTGAGGGTTGGTCAGATGGCCTTCACTGGAGTGGCTGAGAAGAAGATTGTGTTCACAGTGGAGATTTGATCAAATACAATCTGCAGCCTTCCCAGTTCCTGTCCGGGTTCCTGATGGAACTTTTGGAGAGAGAGGATTCAGCCCGGAGCGTGGTGTACACCTTCCCGCACCTCACCATCCAAGAGTTTGTAGCCGCACTCGCACAATTCCTGACTGTAGATCCCGGGAATATCGTGAAACTCCTGTCTGAAGCCCACAGCACGACAGACGGGCGATTTGAAGTATTTCTCCGTTTTGTCGCTGGTCTCTCCTCCCCACGGACAGCTTGGATCCTGGAGGAGTTTCTGGGTAAATTCCCTCATCAAACAATCTGCCGAGTGATTGACTGGGTGAAGGAGGAGGTTAAACGCCGGGCTGGAAACACAGAGAGTGAAGCTGATAAACGGAGCCTCCTGAACACGATGCACTACCTGTTTGAGTCACAGAATCCTGCACTGGCTCAGCAGACACTGGGATCTGTGGAAACACTTTCATTCCATGGACTGGGACTGACCCCGATTGACTGTGCGGTCCTGTCTCATGCCATCAGGCTCTGTGATACAATCAAACGCCTCGATCTATGGGACTGCCGCATTCAGTGTGAAGGTCTCCAGCGGCTGGGACCGGCTCTGCACAAGTGTCAGTACTTGGGGTAACTGTCCGTTTGATGCTAACACTGAACTGTAAAACTGTTCCACTATTTTGTTACTAAGTACAGCAACCCTTCTATTGGGCCGAGCGGCCGTCACTGTGCTCGGGGGTAACCCCTCCTATTTTAACCTCCCTCAGGTCACCAGTGGTTGACTCCGTCCCCCCTCCCCCAGGTCACCAGTGGTTGACTCCATCCCCCCCTCCCCCAGGTCACCAGTGGTTGACTCCGTCCCCCCTCCCCCAGGTCACCAGTGGTTGACTCTGCCCCCCCCCTCCCCCAGGTCACCAGTGGTTGACTCCGCCCCCCCTCCCCCAGGTCACCAGTGGTTGACTCCGTCCCCCCCCTCCCCCAGGTCACCAGTGGTTGACTCCGCCCCCCCTCCCCCAGGTCACCAGTGGTTGACTCCGTCCCCCCTCCCCCAGGTCACCAGTGGTTGACTCCCCCCCCCTCCCCCAGGTCACCAGTGGTTGACTCCGCCCCCCCTCCCCCAGGTCACCAGTGGTTGACTCTGCCCCCCCCTCCCCCAGGTCACCAGTGGTTGACTCCGTCCCCCCCCCACCCCCAGGTCACCAGTGGTTGACTCCGCCCCCCCTCCCTCAGGTCACCAGTGGTTGACTCCGTCCCCCCCTCCCCCAGGTCACCAGTGGTTGACTCCGTCCCCCCCTCCCCCAGGTCACCAGTGGTTGACTCCGTCCCCCCTCCCCCAGGTCACCAGTGGTTGACTCTGTCCCCCCTCCCCCAGGTCACCAGTGGTTGACCCCTTCCCCCCTCCCCCAGGTCACGCGTGTTGCAGCTGTTCTCTGCAGGGGGGAGCGGGGGAGGGGGTGGGGGGGGGGGGGGAGTGGGGGGGAGGGGGGGCCGGAGTCGACCACATTTCCTGGTCGTCGGTCGGGGAATGAGAATAAATGGTGAAAGTCTCCAAACACCGCAACCACAGAGATTTATTCAATAATGTGCTGAGGTGCTTCCACAAATATCCGTTTGGGAGAAGTTATCTATCTCAGCCCGAGGTTTGGATCAGTTTGTTTCTTACTCTGTCTGTTTGTGTTTAGACTGGGAGACAACGACCTGGGAGATTCCGGAGTGAAACTGGTGTCTGATGCTCTGAGGAACCCGGACTGTAAAATACAGACACTGCGGTAAGTCCCAGACTGTGAGAGATTGTGTTCCCACTCACTGGGTGCCTGACACTGAACATTAATATGATCAGTAATTGTGTCACTGATAAACACTGGGGATTTACACCGTCTCCTGTCTCTCTGTGTCCCTCACCCTCACTCTCTCTCATCTCCAGGCTGTACAGTGTCGGTCTCACAGATTCTGGAGCCGAGGATCTCGTCTCCGCTCTCAGTACAAACCATACGGTGACGTGGCTGGACCTGAGTGGGAATAAACTGGGAGATTCCGGAGTGAAACTGGTGTCTGATGCTCTGAGGAACCCGGACTGTAAAATACAGACACTGGGGTAAGTCCCAGACTGTGAGAGATTGTGTTTACACTCACTGGGTGTCTGACACTGAACATTAATATGATCAGTAATTGTGTCACTGATAAACACTGGGGATTTGCACCGTCTCCTGTCTCTCTGTGTCCCTCACCCACACTCTCTCGCATCTCCAGGCTGGACAGTGTCGATCTCACAGATTCTGGAGCCAAGGATCTCTCCTCCGCTCTCATTAGAAACCAGACGGTGACGGTGCTGGTCCTGAGTGAGAATAAACTGGGAGATTCCGGAGTGAAACTGGTGTCTGATGCTCTGAGGAACCCGGACTGTAAAATACAGACACTGGGGTAAGTCCCAGACTGTGAGAGATTGTGTTCCCACTCACTGGGTGTCTGACTCGATCTGAGTTAGATAGAGCTCTATGGGCTAGTGGAATCAAGGGATACAGGGAGAAGGCTGGCACGGGTTATTGATTGGGGACGATCAGCCAGGATCACATTGAATGGCGGTGCTGGCTCAAAGGGCTGAATGGCCTCCTCCTGCACCTATTGTCTATGTATCTATGACACAGAACATTAATATGATCAATAATAGTGTCACTGATAAACACTGGGGATTTGCACCATCTCCTGTCTCTCTGTGTCCCTCACCCTCACTCTCTCTCATCTCCAGGCTGTACAGTGTCGGTCTCACAGATTCTGGAGCTGGGAATCTCGCCTCTGCTCTCAGTACAAACCATACGGTGACGGAGCTGGACCTGAGTGGGAATAAACTGGGAGATTCCGGAGTGAAACTGGTGTCAGCGGCTCTGAGGAACCCGGACTGTAAAATACAGACACTGCGGTAAGTCCCAGACTGTGAGAGATTGTGTTTACACTCACTGGGTGTCTGACACTGAACATTAATATGATCAGTAATTGTGTCACTGATAAACACTGGGGATTTACACCGTCTCCTGTCTCTCTGTGTCCCTCACCCTCACTCTCTCTCATCTCCAGGCTGCACAATGTCGATCTCACAGATTCTGGAGCCGAGGATCTCGTCTCCGCTCTCAGTACAAAGCCCTCGCTGATGGAGCTGGACCTGACACACAACTCCCTCACAGACCGCTCTGTCCCCGCTCTCCGCCGCCTCATACTGACCCTCCCGAGTCTGGAGCAGATCAGGTGAGTGTTTGTGTTAATGTTTAATGTGATCAAATATCAGGGGATCCATCCATCCATCCACCCATCCATCCGCGGGCTTCTTTCCCCTGTGATTGTGTTCTGTAAATGTTGTTGAAATATCAACCCCAGTCCCTGTTATTGACACTGTTGTTTCATCTGTTTATTTCCTCTTTATTCCTCCACATGTTTCAGGCTGTGGCGGAATAAGTTCAGTGCAGACGGACAGAACCAGCTGAAGAGTCTGCAGGGAACCAGACGCGGACTGGATGTGGTCGTGTGAACATGTCTGGGTGTAAACGTCACCGCCCTGGGGACTGGAATATTGTTGGCCGATTCCCTGCCCCTCCCCTTTAAACGGCCGCCCATCCTCCCCTTTAAACCCCGACGCTTCCCGGGCCGGCCGGGCGGTGATGTCAGGGGCGACCCTGCCCGCTGTCACGTGACCCGGGTGCGTGGCGCTGCTGATGCTACCAGGCCGGTGATGCCCCCAGTGGGGGACGGGGGCATTGCAGCCGGACCTGCAGGGTCCCAGATGTGACTTTATCATCAGTGGCCCCCGCTCCTGCTGTGGATTAATGGTGACAACAGCAGCAGCAGCAGCAACAGCAGCAGCAGCAGCAGCAACAGCAGCAGCAGCAGCAGCAACAGCAGCAGCAGCAACAGCAGCAGCAGCAGCAGCAACAGCAGCCCTAACAGCAGCAACAGCAGCAGCAACAGCAACAGCAGCAGCAGCAGCAACAGCAACAACAGCAGCAGCAACAGCAGCAACAACAGCAGCAGCAACAGCAGCAGCAACAGCAGCAGCAGCAACAGCAACAGCAGCAACAGCAACAGCAGCAGCAGCAACAGCAGCAACAGCAGCAGCAACAGCAACAGCAGCAACAGCAGCAACAACAGCAGCAGCAGCAACAACAACAACAGCAGCAGCAGCGACAGCAGCAGCAACAGCAACAGCAGCAGCAGCAGCAACAGCAACAGCAGCAGCAACAACAGCAACAGCACGCTACTTGATGCTACCTACCTATCTACCGGCGCAGACGCTGCCGTGTCTGCCTGCCTGCATGCCACGTTGTACTGCTCCTTGCTGCTGTTCATGTTGTCACTTGCGGGCGGAGCACCAAGGCAAATTCCTTGTATGTGAATACTTGGCCAATAAACTTATTAATTCATTAATTCATTGTTCAAACTGTTCATTCACACAGCAATGTCTGTTACTGCTTTACCGTCTGTAAATGAAAGGTAAATGGTTTATTATAGTTTAATACTTGCAAAGTTTCTTCATGTCCACGTTGCTAATATTTGCTGAAATCAACAAACATTTGCCAATTCCAGATTTCCTGTCAGATTGTTGATGATTTGAGCAGAAATAGGTGACCTAACCCACCTGTGTCCACTCTTCATTCACTCCATTCTCCCCCTCCACTCCCAGACCTTTCTCCATCAGTTTACCCTCCCGTATTCTCCCCTTCTTCTTCCTTATCCTGATCAACCATCAGTCTCCTCCACACTGCTCCTGCGCCCTGCCCCGTATCCCCCCCGCCTGCTCCCCATCCCACTCCCTCTCCTGCTCCCATCCTGCCCCCGCTCCTGCACCCTGCCCCGTATCCCCCCCCCCACCCACCTGCTCCCCATCCCACTCCCCCTCCTGCTCCCATCCTGCCCCCGCTCCTGCACCCTGCCTTGTATCCCCCCCCGCCTGCTCCCCATCCCACTCCCTCTCCTGCTCCCATCCTGCCCCCACTCCTGCACCCTGCCTTGTATCCCCCCCGCCTGCTCCCCATCCCACCCCCCCTCCTGCTCCCATCCTGCCCCCGCTCCTGCACCCTGCCTTGTATCCCCCCCCGCCTGCTCCCCATCCCACTCCCTCTCCTGCTCCCATCCTGTCCCCGCTCCTGCGCCCTGCCCCGTATCCCCCCCGCACCCTCTCCCCATCCCACTCCCCCTCCTGCTCCCATCCTGCCCCAGCTCCTGCACCCTGCCTCGTATCCCCCCCACCTGCTCCCCATCCCACTCCCTCTCCTGCTCCCATCCTGCCCCCGCTCCTGCGCCCTGCCCCGTATCCTCCCCGCACCCTCTCCCCATCCCACTCCCCCTCCTGCTCCCATCCTGCCCCAGCTCCTGCACCCTGCCCCGTATCCCTCCCACCTGCTCCCCATCCCACTCCCTCTCCTGCTCCCATCCTGCCCCCACTCCTGCATCCACCCCCTCCTATCCCTCCGTACACCCCCTCCGTCCCGCCCCCCTAGGTCTCAGCCCCTCCTGCTCTGCCTACGTGCTACCCCCTCATGTTACCCCTCCTCGCCTGCATTCCATCTCCCTCTCCTTCCCACCCTCCTTCCCCCACTCCCCCCTCCATCCCCTCCTCCTTCCCCCACTCCTCCCCCTCCATCTCTCTCTCCTTCCCACCCTCCTTCCCCCACTCCCCCCTCCATCCCCTTCTCCTTCCCACCCTCCTTCCCCCACTCCTCCCCCTCCATCCCCTCCTCCTTCCCACCCTCCTTCCCCACTCCTCCCCCTCCATCCCCTCCTCCTTCCCACCCTCCTTCCCCACTCCTCCCCCTCCATCCCCTCCTCCTTCCCACCCTCCTTCCCCCACTCCTCCCCCTCCATCCCCTCCTCCTTCCCACACTCCTTCTCCCACTCCTCCCCTTCCATCCCCTTTCTCCTTACCACATCCTTTTCGCTCCACACTCTCCCCCTCACACTCTCTCCCTCTATCCTTTAATGGTCCCCACCTATAATTAGTGGATTGTGTCCACACTTAGAGCTTGGGAAGATGAGCTGATCCTAAACAAATGTAATGGCAGATGGGAGGAACACCTTCTATATATACACAACTGTTCGATCAACGTTAGGCATTCGTTAATTCAATTAAAAATACTGCACAGACTCTATTATTCAAATTCTAAACTGAATAAGATCTTTCCAAATGCATCTCCTATTTGCTATAAATGTCTTCTTCAGGAAGCAACTATAACCCATTCCTTTGTCTCTTGTAGAAAGTTATATAACTTCTGGAGAGGAATTATTGAAAAACATTCAAAAACACTGAAAATAAAATTGGACCCCCACACGGAACTGATCAATCTAGGTACTTCAGAAGCTGTTCTGACCTATCACTATTTCAAAGATGTTTCCTTCATTATGGCATGAGAAAAAACTAGTACTTACATTTAGTACTGGATACATCAGTCCCTACTATTAAGATGTGGATTACAAACATGTCCGAGACGCTACATCTTCACAATAATAGACTTGTCTTGGAAGATAAACCAGAGCATGTTTCGAAGACATGGACACCATTCATTGATTTATTACAAGGATAGCATGGCACACACAACTTTGGATTTAAATCTAATTACGGGTTGGGTGAGGTGGGTGGGGAGGGATGTGAGGCAAGTATATCACCACTTTTTCTTTTTCTCTTTGTCCTTTTATTTGTTTTTCTATGCATCACTTCTAGCTTTCATTTATTCACTCTTTGGCTACAATACTTTGGTAATCTAGTGGTTTAATTTTTGTACATTTCACTATTTCTCTTTCTTGCTTTTTCTCCTTACCTTTCTTCCAACTAAAGCTAAATAGTTCAAATTGAAGCTGTCCGATAACTGGATCATTTTATATGCCGTTGGTTATATTTTTGTACATTTGATTCTAATAAATAAAAAATGAAAACTAATATAAAAAAAGAAAGCAGGGCTGCCAACTCTCACGCTTTGCGCGTGAGAATCACGACCTCAAGCAAACTCACGCCCTCACGCCGATCAGAAATGTCTCACGCTCTGTGATGAAAAAATCTGTGATCAACGAAAATTTCAAACCTGGGATAAACTGCATGGTCGCGGGTGTTGGAGAGCCCGGGGCTGATGGAGGGATGGGAGCAGAACCAGCGGCGGGAACAGATGCGGGGAGCCGGGACTGGCGAGTGTTTGCCGGGCTGCGAGTGTTTGCGGGGCTGTAGAGCGTTTGCGGGGCTGGCGAGTCGCTCGCTGCGGCTCTGGACATGGAGCAGGCAAGTCCCGGGCCGTCGGAGGCGTCGCGCCGCTGCCGTGAGAGTCAATGTGCCGAATTCGCCCGGGTGACCGGCATGGATCAGGCTGCAGCTCGGTACATCCTGGAGGACAACCGGTGGCTGCTGGAAGTAAGTACCAAGCACTGGGTGGAAACGGTGGAAGATAGTGGACTGCAAATGGGGTGGTTGGTGAAAGCATCTAGATGTTCACGATGTTGGGGGAGTTCAGAACCAGGGGTCACAGTTTAAGATCAAAGGGGGGGGGAGGGCAGTTAGGACTGAGATGAGAACAAACTTTCTTCACGCAGAGAGTTGTGAATCTGTGGAATTCTCTGCCACAGAAGGCAGTGCAGGCCAATTCACTGGATGTTTTCAAGAGAGAGATACATTTAGTTTTTGGGGCTAACGACATCAAGGGAAATGGGGATAAAACAGGAAAGAGGTACTGATTTTAGATGAATAGCCATGATCATATTGAATGGCAGTGCTAGCTCGAAGGGCCGATGGCCTATTCTTGCACCTATTTTCTATATTTCTATGCTTGAGTATATGGCAATAAAACTCGATCACTTGATTTTGAAGCATTCATGCACGGTGGAGGTATAATGTAGTCATAGTGTGATACAGTGTGAAAACAGGCCCTTCGGCGCAACTTGCCCACACCCGCCAACATGTCCCAGCTACGCCACCTGCTTTTGGTCCATACCTCCAAACCTGTTATATCCATGTATCAGTCTAACCTTGTCTTAAATGTTGGGACGGTCCCTGCCTCGACTACCTCCCTCTGGCAGCTTGTTCCATACACCCATCACCTTTTGTGTCAATAAAGTTACCCCTTAACAAGTGACCTCTTAAAAATACTTCATACAAAAATCATTGAAATCATTCTTCTACAGTGCACTAAACCATGATTTTAATACATCAAATTTCAAAAGGTTCCTACCCTGGGAGGGGGGACATCCTTCTTCCACACGCTCTCCCCACTTAGTCGCTCCACTCCCTCACCGGGTACTCCCAAGGCCAGTGATCAGTGATCGCACAGCCTCCACCTTTCAAAAACGCTCCAATCCAATTTAAAGCATATATATGCTTCTGACGAATGTCTGACGAATCTTATAGAATTTTTCGAGGATGTAACTAGTAGCGTGGATAGGGAGAACCAGTGGATGTGGTGTATCTGGACTTCCAGAAGGCTTTCGACAAGGTCCCACATAAGAGATTAGTATACAAACTAAAGCACACGGCATTGGGGGTTCAGTATTGATGTGGATAGAGAACTGGCTGGCAAACAGGAAGCAAAGAGTAGGAGTAAACGGGTCCTTTTCACAATGGCAGGCAGTGACTAGTGGGGTACCGCAAGGCACAGTGCTGGGACCCCAGTTATTTACAATATATATTAATGATCTGGATGAGGGAATTGAAGGCAATATCTCCAAGTTTTGCGGATGACACTAAGCTGGGGGGCAGTGTAAGCTATGAGGAGGATGCTAGGAGACTGTAAGGTGACTTGGATAGGCTGGGTGAGTGGGCAAATGCATGGCAGATGCAGTATAATGTGGATAAATGTGAGGTTATCCACTTTGCTGGCAAAAACAGGAAAGCAGACTATTATCTAAATGGTGGCCGACTAGGAAAAGGAGAGATGCAGCGAGACCTGGGTGTCATGGTACACCAGTCATTGAAAGTAGGCATGCAGGTGCAGCAGGCAGTGAAGAAAGCCAATGGTATGTTAGCATTCATAGCAAAAGGATTTGAGTCTAGGAGCAGGGAGGTTCTACTGCAGTTGTACAGGGTCTTGGTGAGACCACACCTGGAATATTGCGTACAGTTTTGGTCTCCTAATCAAGGTAGCGGGGCGGGGCACCATGGTAACGGGGCGGGGGCACCATGGTAACGGGCCGGGGCACCATGGTAACGGGGCGGGGCACATAGAAACATAGACAACGGGTGCAGGAGTAGAGGCCATTCTGCCCTTCGAGCCTGCACCATTCGCCTTCAATATGATCATGGCTGATGATCCAACTCAGTATCCTGTACCTGCCTTCTCTCCATACCCCCTGATCCCTTTCGCCACAAGGGCCACATCTAACTCCCTCTTAAATATAGCCAATGAACTGTGTGGCCTCAACTACCCTCTGTGGCAGAGAGTTCCACAGATTCACCACTCTCTGTGTGAAAAAAGTTCTTCTCATCTCGGTTTTAAGGATTTCCCCTTTATCCTTAAGCTGTGACCCCTTGTTCTGGACTTCCCCAACATCGGGAACAATCTTCCTGCATCTAGCCTGTCCAACCCCTTAAGAATTTTGTAAGTTTCTATAAGATCCCCTCTCAATCTTCTAAATTCTAGCGAGTACAAGCCGAGTCTATCCAGTCTTTCTTCATAAGACAGTCCTGACATCCCAGGAATCAGTCTGGTGAACCGTCTCTGTACTCCCTCTACGACAATAATGTCTTTCCTCAGATTTGGAGACCAAAACTGTACGCAATACTCCAGGTGTGGTCTCACCAAGACCCTGTACAACTGCAGTAGAACCTCCCTGCTCCTAGACTCAAATCCTTTTGCAATGAATGCTAACATACCATTGGCTTTCTTTACTGCCTGCTGCACCTGCATGCCTACTTTCAATGACTGGTGTACCATGACACCCAGGTCTCGTTGCATCTCCCCTTTTCCCAATCGGCCGCCATTTCAGATAATAATCTACTTTCCTGTTTTTGCCACCAAAGTGGATAACCTCACATTTATCCACATTAAACTGCACCTGCCATGCATTTGCCCATTCACCCAGCCTATCCAAGTCACCTTGCAGTCTCCTAGCATCCTCCACACAGCTAACACTGCCCCCCAGCTTCGTGTCATCCGCAAACTTGGAGATGTGGAATCTTGGAACTAGGCCCCAAATGTTGGCCATCTTGGAACTAGGCCCCAAATGTTGGCCATCTTGGAACTAGGCCCCAAATGTTGGCCATCTTGGAACTAGGCCCCAAATGTTGGCCATCTTGGAACTAGGCCCCAAACTCTCGCCCTCCTCTCCCTGCTTCAACTAGAGAAGGAGAGAGAGGGAGGAGGAGAAGGAGAGGAGAGGAGAGGAGAGGAGAGGAAAGGAGTGGGGAGGGGAGAGATACAGGCCCTTCGTCCCTACCAGTCCGTACTAGATCTAATTTTCGATGTCTTTCTCTGCAGCCAACAGTCGAATCGCAAAGAAACATTAGATTGACTTGAAGGATCTGACATTTTATGAAGGTCCTCTGGGCCGTTTTTAGCCATGGTATGTTCTCTCTCTCTCTCTCTCTCTCTCTCTCTCTCTCTCTCTCTCTCTCTCTCTCTCTCTCTCTCTCTCTCTCTCTCTCTCTCTCTCTCTCTCTCTCTCTCTCTCTCTCTCTCTCTCTCTCTCTCTCTCTCTCTCTCCCCCCTCCCTCTCTCTCTCTCTCTCTCTCTCTCTCTCTCTCTCTCTCTCTCTCTCTCTCTCTCTCTCTCTCTCTCTCTCTCTCTCTGTCTCTGTCTCTCTCTCTCTCTCTCTCTCTCTCTCCTCTCTCTCTCTCTCTCTTTCTGTTTGAATCTAGAGAGAGAAAGTAGAGAGAGAGAGACTGTGTGGGAGGAGAGGAGAGGGAAAGGGGAGATGCAGCGAGACCTGGGTGTCATGGTACACCAGTCATTAAAAGTAGTCATGCAGATGCAGCGGGCAGTGAAGAAAGCCAATGGTATGTTAGCATTCATAGCAAAAGGATTTGAGTCTAGGAGCAGGAGGTTCTACTGCAGTTGTACAGGGTCTTGGTGAGACCACACCTGGAGTATTGCGTACAGTTTTGGTCTCCTAATCCAAGGTAGTGGGGCGGGGCACATAGAAACATAGAAACATAGACAATAGGTGCAGGAGTAGAGGCCATTCGGCCCTTCGAGCTTGCACCATTCGCCATTCAATATGATCATGGCTGATCATCCAACTCCAGTATCCCATCCCTGCCTTCTCTCCATACCCCCTAATCCCTTTAGCCACAAGGGCCACATCTAACTCCCCTCTTAAATATAGCCAATGAACTGTGTGGCCTCAACTACCTTCTGTGGCAGAGAGTTCCAGAGATTCACCGCTCTCTGTGTGTGAAAAAAAATGTTTTTCTCATCTCGGTTTTAAAAGATTTCCCCCTTATCCTTAAGCTGTGAACCCTTGTCCTGGACTTCCCCAACATCGGGAACAATCTTCCTGCATCTAGCCTGTCCAACCCCTTAAGAATTTTGTAAGTTTCTATAAGATCCTCCCCTCAATCTCCTAAATTCTAGAGAGTACAAGCCGAGTCTATCCAGTCTTTCTTCATAAGAAAGTCCTGACATCCCAGGAATTAGTCTGGTGAACCTTCTCTGCACTCCCTCTATGGCAAGAATGTATTTCCTCAGATTAGGAGACCAAAACTGTACACAATACTCCAGGTGTGGTCTCACCAAGACCCTGTACAACTGCAGTAGAACCTCCCTGCCCCCTAGACTCAAATCCTTTTGCTATGAAAGCTAACATACCATTGGCTTTCTTCACTGCCTGCTGCACCTGCATGCCTACTTTCAATGACTGGTGTACCATGACACCCAGGTCTCGCTGCATCTCCCCTTTTCCCAATCGGCCACCATTTAGATAATAGTCTACTTTCCTGTTTTTGACGCTGCATTTGGAGTCACTGTGGGCAGTTTTGGGCCCAACCCATATGTGAGGAAAGATGAGCTGGTTCTGGAGAGAGAGGGTCCAGAGGAGATTGACATTAGTTTACATCCACAATAGACAATAGGGGGCAGGAGTAGCGTCATCTGTTGCCATGGGAGGAAGGGGGATCCTGATTGGCCGCCGCGCCCCCATACAGCGTCATCTGTTGCCATGGGAGGAAGGGGCTCCTGATTGGCCGCAGCGCCCCCCATACATCGTCAGCAGTTGCCATGGGAGGGAAGTGGCTACTGATTGGCCGCCGCGCCCCCATTAATCGTCATCTGTTGCCATGGGAGGAAGGGTCTCCTGATTGGCCGCAGCGCCCCCATACAGCGTCATCTGTTGCCATGGGAGGATGGGGGCTACTGATTGGCCGCCAAGTCCTGTAGCCTCACAATGGGCGTCTCCTTTCCCCGCCCCCCTCCCGCCATTGGCCAGCGCTGGTCGCGTCCTGCCACCTGATTGGCCGTCTTCACCGCTCGCCGCGTCACCTGTCGCCAAGGGGAGGAAGTGGAGGCGCCGATTGGTCGCCTTCACCCCCCCCCAGCGTCATCTGTTGCCAGGGAGAAGGCGGGACGCCGATTGGACGCGACTGAAGCGTCACCTGTTGCCGGGGGGGGGGGGGTTTACTAATGTAAATCTCCTCTGGACCTCTCTCTCCAGAACAAGCTCATCTTTCCTCACATATGGGTTGGGCCCAAACTGCCCACAGTGACTCCAAATGCAGCTTCTCCATTCACTAATTCAACCCCCCGGATATAGAAAGATCGTCTTACATGAGAAGAAAATAATATAAGGGAATATTAGACTATATTAAAATGGAAAAGGCAGAATCTTTATTCTGTGGTCAACACTCCCACCCAGTGGTGTCCCCCCGCAATTACAAGCCCAGTTATTCTGTGGTCACTTTGACATTTGTTCCACATTTGTGTGTTGACAGAAATCAGGATATTTTCTGAATTAAATAGGTTTTTAAATCTAAAGCTGGCTTGTTTTCGTTGACAAGCAGGCGGTGTCTTGCTGCGATGGCGAAACTTCGTGAATTGTTACCCAGAGGTGACTTTATAAGTTCATTAAATTCTCAGAGCCGATTCTTTCTCTCAACTCTCTCCCCGTCTCCCCCATTCTCTCAGTGTCTCTCTCTCCTTTTTCTCAGTCTCTATCTCCTTCCCTCTCTCCCCTCTCCCCTGCCTTCATCCAATCTCTCTCTCTCTCTCTCTCTCTCTCTCTCTCTCTCCCCTCTCTTCCACTCTCTCTCCCTCTCTCTCCCACTCTCTCTCTCTCCCTGTCTCCCTCTCTCTCTCTCTACCTCTCTCTCTCTCTCCCACTCTCTCTCCCTCTCTCTCTCTCTCTCCCTCTCCTCTCTCTCTCTCTCTCTCTCTCTCTCTCTCTCTCTCTCTCTCTCTCTCTCTCTCTCTCTCTCTCTCTCTCTCTCTCCCCCCTATTTAGTGGTGCCCCCCCTTAATTATTTTGTGGGCAACACTCCACCCAGTGGAGACCCGCTGCAATGACAAGTCCCCAGTGTTTTATCCACAACACTAATTCATGCTCATAAGGGATAGGAGCAAAATGAGGCCATTCAGCCATCGAGTCCACTCCCCCATTTAAACCAGGGCCGATCGATCTCTCCCTCCTAACCCATTCTCCTGCCTCGCCCCACAACCCCCAACAATCCGCTCCGATAACTTCATCAACGGTGCTGGTTCGAGGGGCCGAATGTTTATTGTCTATTGAACTTATAAAGTCACCTCTGAGTCGACAATTCACGAAGGTTCGTCACCGCAGCAAGGCACCGCCTGTTTGTCCACGACTAAAAAGCCAGCTTTAGATTTAAAAACTTATTTCATTCAGAAAATATCCTGATTTCTGTCAACACACAAATGTGGAACAAATGTCAAAGTGACCACAGAATAACTGGGCTTGTAATGCGGGGGGACACCACTGGGTGGGAGTGTTGACCACAGAATAACTGGGCTTGTAATTGCGGGGGGACACCACTGGGTGGGAGTGTTGACCACAGAATAACTAGAGAGAGGGAAGGAGAAAGGGGGAAGGTGGGAATAAAGGAGAGAGAGAGGGAGAGAGAGGGAGAGAGAGAGAGAGAGGGGAGAGAGAGAGTGAGGGGAGAGGATGATGGAAGAAGTGAATGAGTAGAGGGAAGGAGAGAGAGGGGGAGGTAGAGGGAGATAATGAAGGGGGTGAGGAGAGAGGGAAGGAAGGAGAGATGCAAGGAGAAAGAGGAGGGAAGGAGAGAGGGAATGGGAAGGAGAAAGAGAGAGTAGGAAGGAGAGAGAGAGAGATAGAAAGAGTGAGAAGGGGAAAGAGAGAGGTGGAAGAAGGGAGGAGAAAAAGAGGGAAGGAGGGGGGGAGAGATGAAGGGAAGGAGAAAGAGAGGGAATAAGGGAGAGATAAGAGAGAGGGGAGGGAGAAAGAGAGAGGGATAGAGGGGGAAGGAGAAAGAGAGAGGGGGAAGGAGGAAAGAGAGAGGGAGAGAGGGGGAAGGAGAAAGAGAGAGAAAGAGAGGGGAAGGAGAGGAGGAAATAGTATGGTGTGAAAAGTCTTGTCTTGAGCTAAATATAAGCAAAACCAAGGACATGATTGTGACTTTCCCCCCCCCAACAGAGACAGATGGCTGAGGCAGTCACCACTATCATCCAGCAGGAGCCAGTGGAGATAGTGGAGGTATACAAATACCTGGGGACAGCCTTCGACAACCTGCTAGGTTTCCTCTAACATAGAGGAAATCCTTAAAAAGTGCCATCAGAGACAGTACCTACTCAGGAAGCCGAAGTCATTTGAGATTAACAAAGACATTCTCACTACATTCTACTACGCAGTCATTGAAAATGTAATAACCTTCTCTTTCACTAGCTGGTTCCACTCCATCACCCTGCAAAACAGAAACCGCCTGTTGAAATGTGGTCAAGGTCTGCTCAAAAATCATTGAGCAGCCCGTCCGAACTCTCACTGCACTATGCGACCAACAGTCTGTAAAGTTAACACGCAGGATTCTTCAGGTCCCCTCTCACATCCTGTTTCCTGAGTTTGAGTGGCTCCCCTCAGGACCCAGACTCCGCTGTCCGGGTTGCCGGACACAGAGGAGGAAGGCAACCTTCATCCCCAGGGCTGTCCAGCTTTTTAATGCTGATCACTGACTCATGAACATATGAAATGAAATTAACCTTCTATATGGTGGCCGATTGGGAAAGGGGGAGATGCAGCGAGACCTGGGTGTCATGGTACACCAGTCATTGAAGGTAGGCATGCAGGTGCAGCAGGCAGTGAAGAAAGCGAATGGTATGTTAGCTTTCATTGCAAAAGGATTTGAGTCTAGGAGCAGGGAGGTTCTACTGCAGTTGTACAGGGTCTTGGGTGAGACCACACCTGGAGTATTGCGTACAGTTTTGGTCTCCAAATCTGAGAAGGACATTATTGCCATAGAGGAGTGCAGAGACGGTTCACCAGACTGATTCCTGGGATGTCAGGACTGTCTTATGAAGAAAGACTGGATAGACTTGGTTTATACTCTCTAGAATTTAGAAGATTGAGAGGGGATCTTATAGAAACTTACAAAATTCTTAAGGGGTTGGACAGGCTAGATGCAGGAAGATTGTTCCCGATGTTGGGGAAGTCCAGGACAAGGGGTCACAGCTTAAGGATAAGGGGGAAATCCTTTGAAACCGAGATGAGAAGAACTTTTTTCACGCAGAGAGTGGTGAATCTCTGGAACTCTCTGCCACAGAGGGTAGTTGAGGCCAGTTCATTGGCTATATTTAAGAGGGAGTTAGATGTGGCCCTTGTGGCTAAGGGGATCAGGGGGTATGGAGAGAAGGCAGGTACGGGATACTGAGTTGGATGATCAGCCATGATCATATTGAATGGCGAATGGTGCAGGCTCGAAGGGCCGAATGGCCTCTACTCCTGCACCTAATTTCTATGTTTCTATGCACTTTTTAATTGAAGCACTTAGGAAGCATTTTAAAAACTATTGCCCCCTATGTGTTGAATGTTGATGTGCGGTGTGTGTTGTGTGATTGTGCAGTGTGTCTGTGGATGCGTGTGCTGGGTGATTGTGCAGTATGCGGCTGCTTATGTTTGTTGATTGTGTCCCTTTTTAAAAGCTACTGTAATGCGTCTTTTAAATTGCCCCTCGGGGACGAATAAAGTGCTTTGAATTGAATTGAATTGAATTCCCCTCCCCCTGTCTTTCCACCTACACCCTCTCTCCCTCTCCTTCTTTCTCTCTGTCCTTCCCTTCATCCTCTCTCTCCCCCTCTCCCTCTCTCTCTCTCTCCCTCTCATCCCTCTCTCCTTCTCTCCTCCCCCTCCCCTCCCTCTCCCCCCTCTCTCTTCTCTCCCTTTCCCTCTCCCTCTC